>BDMB01000013.1:4841559-5217901 GCA_016859785.1 Macrotyloma uniflorum
ATTTAATTAGTAGTTAAAAAAAAAGTAATTATAATTTTATACTAACTTAAATTTATATTTAATTTTTTATATAATTATATTTAAAAATCACATAAAAATATAAATAAATATAATTAAATTATAAATATAAAAATTATATTAGTATATATATTTAATATTAATATTAATTATAAAATAATTATTTTAATTTCTTTTTATTCTTTTTATTTTTATTTTTATTTTTATAATAAAAAATAAACTTTTTTTTTTTATTTTTGTTTATTATTATAATATATTAATATTTATAATATATATATTATTAATTTATTAGCTGTTTTAATATTTTATAATCTTCTATTATATATATATATATATAATAAATAAAAATTAAAATTTTATTCATGTTATTTCTTTATCTATAACTAGTTAAATACTCCTGATAATAAACTCCTAATTTAGAATAAATAATTTCAAACACAAATTATTTAGATGCCTTGCAATTATTTAGAGTAAATTCACCTAAATAAACCAATGAAAGGTTTCAAACAAATAAAATGCAGGCAAAAACAATAAAAAAAATTCATGATTCTGGACAAAATTTGCTAATTCAAGAAAGAATATCAAGCAATTTACAGATCTACATGATTATATCTTTTAGTTTTAAAAAAAACATAAAAATAATTTTCGATATTTCTCTTAAAAGATGTATATAATTATGACATTCTATAAATATAATAAATTGTAGTGTTCTTTTATATCATCTCTCCCCCAAAAGTGCTCGCTACCCAAAATGTATATTTAGGAAAACATTTTAATAAAAAATTTTCTTAAAAAAATATAAATAAACTGCATTGATGACGTAATTGATCATTAACGAAGTTTGGTTGATGAGGCATTTCTTGGAAGTTTCGGTCCATTCGGAAAGTGGGACCCATCAACAGCGCGTAAACATTACGTGACAACGCCTACGTTACAGAGAAGGATCCAGGAAAAACACAAAGTAACTTCCTCTTCCCATCGAAAGAAGGACTAAACAAATAAAAAGACAATTTCTTGTCTGAATTTGTTGATAATATCATTGTGAATTGACAAATACATAATCACTTACTTGTAAACACAATTTTCATTTACTTGTTGAATGCCTATGTAAACTATGCTCCTCCACTTAACTGTTAATTAATTTGTCTTGGATTATGATTTTAATTAAGGTTTTCACATAATTTAATATATATAATTGAATAGGAGAAAAAACTTGAAGAGGTGTTGTTGACTTGACCTTACTAGTTTAGCTTTCTTCTAAGAGGAGTTTTCTTAATTCATTGTCCTCTTCCTCCTATTTAGTTCAACAGAGAGAAGCTATTTTAGGTTACGTGATTAGCGTGAGACATTAACATATCCAGCGTGTTGTTAATTCTATCACAATTCATTTGCAATTCTTGCGTGGAAACAATGCTTCTAGAGGTATGGAAAAACTGCAGTGTTTATTTTTCGTTACAGCATTTGTCGAAAAGATTGATACATGGTCGTCCGTTTTATTTGATTCAGTCATCATTGTTCCTTAGTTCGGCGCATTAGTTTGTTTTCTTGGTCTACTTTTTCATATTTGTTTTTCTTTCGACATCCAAATTGCGTGAACCAATTCTAGGATGCACCATTCAGTTTTACTTTCCCAGAATTTGTAGTTTGCTTAATTTTATTGCTTGTCAAAGTTGTAAGGTTTTGATTTCTTGTTCAGTGAACATATATATAGGTGCGTTGTGTTTTTAATTTGACGATTACCATGTTGTTTGCAATTGTAGCTGGAGACTTGGACTGCTTTGGTTGTTTTATTTTTGCTTGTGTTGATTCTAAAGGAGTCGATCATGGGAGGTAAGAGTTCGAAAATGTCTGAAAGAAGGGGTGTTTCATCGTATGGACCTTCTGGTTCTTCATCTTCATGGGATAACTATGGATACCCTCAGACACCAAATGCTTACCCCCAACAAAATACTTATCATACGCCTCTTCATAACCGTGCCCCGCCTCCATTCCACGACTATTCACAGCCAAAAAGGAGGTTGGATAGGAGATACTCCAGAATAGCTGATGACTACAATTCACTGGATGAGGTAATTTGATTTCTGATTATGTTGTGTTGTTGTGATTTTCCTAGGTATAATTGTATTTTTGTGTATGAGTATATGAGCACTTTTTCATGTTTGGTCTATTTCCATCATTGACTTTTGTGTTTGGTAAGAAAGGGGGAAATGGACCTTGGGGTTAGGGACATATGACATTGACTCGAACTAGTCCATGTTTTCCTACCGTTTTCAGAAGATATAATGTGAACTGCATCAATGAAAAAGTTTAAGTCTCAGCAGTCAGCACAAAAGGGAGGAATAACAAAATAAAGGGAGATTCTTCTCTCTGCAATCAGACTTCAAATTTTTTGACTATGATGGTCCACGATGAAAATCGAAATATTTAGGCTCTTAAGTCTTAATAAGGATTCTTTGTAGCAATAAACACGTGAAGTTCCTCTTTTTGTTATACGTTATTTTTGTCCCCACAGCAAAGGGTGTTACAATCAGTGTCAGCTGGAAGACCAAAAGGATCTTGTTCAAGAAAAAGAGAATATATATATATAAAGCTGAATTTTGAAAAAAAAAAATCTAGCGACACCCTTGCTTAGAATTGTTTCATATTTTTAGTCTATGAGTAAAACCTTCATATATACTTCTAGCCTTTTTTTGACAAGACCTTTATACTTCAGCTGATTTTGAAACTTGGCATGATCTTTAAATTCAAGTCCGAGAATATAGATAAACAAGTTCAGCTGAAATGAAGTGCTATTTAAGAGACTATTTTTCTCGTTTTTATTGTTCTTCAAGAAAACATATGCATCAATCAGCAGAACATCTGAAAATTCAGTTTATAATATTCAAAGCAGTATAGATGTTATCAATATCTGATTTGGCCACACATGGTTAAGAGAAAACTTGGTCGGTAGCCAGTACATTTTCGCGGAACAAACTAGTCGAAGAGTGCAACAAGGTTTGAGAAAATATTTGGGTGAAGCTTACTGTAGCTTCCCTTGGTTACTTTTTTCTTTTCTCATGTTTAAATATCCATAACAAAATATAACAGTTAGCATTTGACAAATTATAGATCAATCAATATTTCTCTTCTTATTGCTTGTTTCAGTCCCAAATATTAACATTCATACAGTTACAACACACAGAGCACTTTATTCTGTCTAATGATGAACTATTTTCGCACAGGTTACCACTGCTCTTTCACACGCTGGACTGGAATCTTCTAATCTCATTGTTGGCATTGATTTTACAAAGAGCAACGAGTGGACAGGTTTTATCTCTTATACATATATCGATGCTCGGATTTCTTGTGAGTTGTGGTACTGAATTTGCATAATTCACTTTGCAATCAGGGAAGAGGTCATTCAACCGAAAAAGCTTACATCATATAGGAAGTGATCATAATCCTTATGAACAAGCAATCTCGATTATTGGGAAAACTTTAAGTGCTTTTGATGAGGATAACTTGATTCCTTGTTTTGGTTTTGGAGACGGTAGTTCCTTATATAAAATCTCATGCTTTTCAAATTGCTTAGGTTTCCAAATTGCAAACTTGATGGCGTTTCTTTCTTGTCTTTTTTCCTGTCAGCATCAACGCATGATCAAGATGTCTTTAGTTTCCATTCAGATGAGAGCTTCTGCAATGGATTTGAGGAAGTTCTGTTAAGATATAGAGATATTGTTCCTCGTCTGCGTCTAGCAGGTGTTGCCTTCACCACTAATCTTAGGTAGCATTTTGTAATTATGTTCAGCATAACTCATTGCAGTTATGTGACAGGACCCACTTCATTTGCTCCTATTATTGAGATGGCTATGACAATAGTTGAGCAAAGTGGCGGCCAATATCATGTCTTGCTAATAATTGCTGATGGACAGGTATATTTAATACATATTTCATATCATTGAAAAGAACATTCATTTATCTAGTTTAATATGCTCCAGTCATCAAATACTTCATTAGCAGTTATCATGCTGTCTTTGTTAGTATGACTCTTAAGTATCACAGATAAAACAACTAAAATGTTTTAGTAGTTTCAACCGCAAAATTTTGTTTGGTTATGTTCTTGATAAAAATGATATCTACCTTAACACATAAACATCTTGCCATTGACAACTGCAGAAGAGAACATTTTTTTTAAGGCTGCCGAAGAAAACTGCTAATTGTTAGATTAGCAAAATATGTGTCGAATTACATCTGTTCCCTACAATATTTGGCTATGATTAATTGTTAGATGGATATATCTGAATTAGAGCTGAACTTCGGAACACTACACTAGGGATACACATCATTGAACGAATAGTTATATATCTGGGAGGTTATTAGAGAAATAGTGTTTTGGAAAATTGGTTTAGACTTGACTCAATCTTTAAAAATAAGGTCTCACTTATATACTGTTTTGTAAGATTACTTAGGTCTACAATTACGTGTTCTTTTCCTATATGTCAAGAGGTGCTGAACTTTTGATAAATATATTGTTGGTGTTGGAGCTGCAAGCAATTCCATTTGTCACAATTTTCGGTAGCATTCTTTTTGGACTGTAGTTTGGATTGTTAAGACTCTGCTAGCATGGACAGGACTCCTATATGCTATCCACCTTCCCATCAAATTACATTAGCCAACAAATTTTGTCAAGTAGAAAAAAAAAAAGTAATCTTGCATCTTCAATGGGTGTGTAAATAGGTTGTCCTCTATAGTAATATGAGATTTGTATCTTTTCATTCATATATGAATTGTCTAATGTGTTCAATTAGTATTAAATGCCCTCAATTTTTTTCAGTGCTTCAATATATCTTTGAGTAATCTCTTATTCCTTTTTTTTCTTCTGTGTAAGATCTAAAAAAGATTATTCTTAAAATTTTGGCACAGGTAACCAGAAGTGTTGACACGCAACATGGCCAGTTAAGTCCACAAGAACAAAAGACAATTGATGCAATTGTAAAAGCCAGGTAATTTTGTAGTTTTCTCGCTCCTTTAGGAAAGGCCACCCTGCATTCTTATACTCTTTGAAAATTGCAGCGAGTATCCACTTTCAATAGTTCTGGTGGGGGTTGGAGATGGACCGTGGGAAATGATGAGGGAATTTGATGATAACATTCCAGCGCGAGCATTTGACAATTTTCAGGTTTGGTGTAATGCACTTATCCATATTTACATTTTCCTATTTTGCCGAAATGTGAATATTCTAGTTTTCTGCGTGCAGTTTGTGAATTTTACCGAAATAATGTCAAGGAGTGTAGATTCAAGCAGAAAAGAGACAGACTTTGCTCTATCTGCGTTGATGGAGATACCTTCTCAATATAAGGCAACTATAGATCTTGGCATATTGGGGTAATAAATGAATATTATATGGAAAAATCTGGTACTTCTAATCTATTATATAAGTTTTATTGGGGTAATAATTGAATTTACATAATGTCTTCATTGATGAAAGTAGTGCTCGGAGGGGACATTCCCCAGACAGGGTTCCTCTACCTCCACCTCATTACGAGAGGACGCACATTAACACATCTAGCAGCAGCCCAACATCTTTTCGTTCAAACAGTTTTCAGCAAAGGACACCTACATATTCTGGCTACGATAACGTTAACGCAGCATCTTCTTCGGGTGGCTTATATGATAACAAGGTATATTTAGACCATTCTTTTCAACTTAAGATGTGAATTTCATCATCATGATGTTTCTGTGTCACTTACAACAAGTTGACAATGGTTACATACACTATTAACTTTGCAGGTTTGTCCAATTTGTCTTACTAATGGGAAGGATATGGCATTTGGTTGCGGGCATCAGGTAACATGAATTATATGCTAAAACGATTCTTCTTGAATGTAAGACTATGAATAGGACACTATATTAACTTTTCTCTTATTGTTGTTATTTCCTCAAACGGGGCAGACTTGTTGTGAATGTGGAGAAAGCCTCGATTGCTGCCCCATATGCCGAAGCACAATCACTACCAGAATAAAGCTTTACTAGTTAACATTGCATAGCAGAAGGTTAGTTACGTTTAACAATGTCATAAATTAAGTGCTTAATTGATTTATTAAGTAAAAACTAACCTGATTCATCATAAGGCAGGGTAGCAAAGATAGGAGCAGGGTTGGCCTGGATCAAGAGGAGTGGTTTTTTGCCTTGTTATGGTACACAAAACTGCATTAGAAATTTTGAACAAAGTTAAATTAATATGCTAGGGAGTGTAGCAAGAGTAGTGAATGAGCGTTGTCTCATTGTACATATGAAGTTTGTGCATTTCGAATGTTTCATATTTTGAAGCTAGCTGCTTGTAAAAAATTTACTTAGGATTTTTTTATGTATAATGTTTTTATTTTCTTCTTCAATATCTCTGGACTTGAGAACAGATGATTCACGGGTGAACCATTAGATTTTATCTGTGAAAAGTCATTTTTCTTTCTCTTACCTAAAAACATCAAAACTCAAATCTGCATTTAGTTTGTTCATCTAATCCAATCAGCAGTGACTACAGTTAACGGATATACGAGGCAGTGAGGAGAGTCCTCGTTATAGATAATTTTATAATCGTAACATCAGGTTCTATCTGCTGACGGAGTGGATGAGATTGTCATTGTAATCATAGATATAACCGTTGTACGCAATCTTGACACATCGTTGATGACAATAAAAAGAGGCTCTGTGAGGCAATAAATTAATAATAATGTTAGATCGTACACCCACTAGAAGATCTACTCCTTCCACACATTCAGTTACGCGCTAAGCACTTCCGCAAGTAACTTGTATTGAGCAGAATTTTTTACAGAGATGATCTTTTTCTTGTACTCTCAATGGTATATGCTGAGTGTAAGTATTGTGCTTGAATCACATCTGGATATTATGCAGACTCTCACTCTTAAATTAAACATCCAAGAATGGAAAATCTTTTAGTTCCATATTTATTATTCATGTTGCCTATTTGTACCATTAAATTAGGCTGAGATGATTCCACATTTTTGCATTCCTGAGGTATTACAGTTGTTTTGGAATTTTGGTATGAAAATATCATTTTCCTGGTAATATTTTCCAGTTTCACAAAAAAAGTTATTGATGATGAGACGAGGTGGAGGAGACTACAATAATGATGTCATTTTACTTCTTTTTTATCTTTTAAAATTTATCTAACATTAATGTTATCATTAAAATATTTTAATAATAAATCTAAAGGCTAATAATGTTGGTGCACCCATGGACAATTTAATATGCTTCTTCACAGTAGAATCCACCTGTAAATGATACCATGTGTGGTTAGCAAAACCACACTGGATCACAATCAGTGCTTATCTTTTTTGGCTATAGCTTGCAATTCACTTTGATTGTGCTATGTAACAATTCTGTTGAACATTTGAAACTTTAGGGTGTTAAAACAAAGCATTGTCATTTTACTTCTTTTGCACATTTAGTTGTTGTCTGTTAACACCTTTCCGATAGGTTGTAGTATCTTTAATTTTCTGTCTTCTATCATTTCACTTCTTTGTCAATAGTTTTCCAATCACCATAAACAGTACGAAATATGATAACTTGTTTATTTGTTATAATATGTCACCGTAATTCAATTCTCTGAAGTTTTGTCGCTGTTACTTCCTTTGTCTTTCGAAGCTAACTATGGAGTGCACGCACGACACAAATTAAGTTGCCATTTTCTGAAAGAATGTCGTCTAAGGCTGCGTCACATCACCTTCCCGATTGTTACTTCTGCTTTTGTCTTACTTCTTGCTCCCCTTTTTTCTTTCTAACTCTTATTACATTACATTTATCATTCCCTCACTATTTCCATGCATTTTTTTTACAATGCAATATCATACGTGGGTGACACTCAATCATTTTACCATCTTCTTTAAGGTGACAAAATAAAGACACATGTTTTGATTTTACAAGTAACAATTTAAATTAATAAACAATTCTTTTGCTTTTTCTTTTACGTAATTATAATATTAAGATGCAGCATCTAGGGTCAACTTAATTTTAGTTTCATAAATTAAAAAAAAAAAATCGTTGCAGTTTCTTCAAATCAAAATATGTATTTTAAATCTTTAAACACTATTTGAAATTTTATTTTTCAAATTATGTTCAGTCTTTTTAACAGTAAACCGAGATACTAAAATAATATTTTTAAAAGATAAGAGATTTTTTTTTTTAATTTGAAGAAATAGATTCGTAATTATCTGAATCTATTAAAAACTAATTCCCATTAAAATCGATTATAAAAAAAATTATATATAATTTATTATTGAGTATTAAAATAATCCACCATTAACATACTATAAACTTTTCTTCTAACTTTAAAAATAATATACATAACAAATCTAATCAATCAAACCATACTTGCTCAGTTTTTTACATTAGCTCATTTATTCATTCATGATTGATTTTGGTTAGAATTTATTGAAATATTAGAAAATGAAACCCATTTAATGGACCGCAATAGAGGTTGAGATACCGTAAAAGCAAGGGAAATGAGAGACAATCATGGTTGGAAAACAACAACTCCAAATAAAGCAAATAAAAGTATCTAACTATTTACCGAGTCAGGATTATGAAATGGACCGATTCAACGTAATTTGGTAAATGATATGAATGAAAATAAATTTTATTTAAACGGGTTAGAAAAATTTTTCCTTAAAGGTTGCATCATCTCAAGAATCTTAACGAGGAGGACCAAAAAGCTACGTATGTATTATTATTACTTTAAAGAGAAAGGACAAAATAGCATTACTCAAAACAAAACATAGCTTTAATATTCATTTTGCAACATCACTAGTCCCACATCGTATATATTGGCTTCTTCAACCGTGCAGAGAATCTCACTAGCGCAGAATATCATGCTCATGCGCATGCCATAGCCATACAATAATAATAATACAAAAGAAACACTAAAATGGATAGATGGTGTAAGTGCACTTTGCTTTTCAATTTTCTCTCTGCGCTATTATTATTCTTCTCTGGAGTTATTCTTGAAGTTAGGCCCGTGGCTGTGACGGGCCTTCCACTTCGCACGGATTCTCGATGGATCGTGGGCCAAGATGGGCGAAGGGTGAAGCTAGCGTGTGTCAATTGGGTTTCCCATTTGGAAGTTGTGGTGGCTGAAGGGCTGAGCAAAAAGCCCGTGGATGAGATTTCGAAGGGAATAAAGTCCATGGGCTTCAACTGTGTCAGGCTCACTTGGCCCATACTTTTGGTCACCAACGACTCTCTGGCTTCTCTCACCGTTAGACGCTCTTTTCAGAACCTTGGCCTTCTTGAATCCGTCGCTGGTGTTCAAACCAACAACCCCTCCATCATCGACCTTCCCCTCATCCAAGCTTTTCAGGTAAATTATTTTCAGTTTTTTATTCGATTATTTGCTTAACCTTATCACTTTCTTCACTAATCTGGATTACTCATAGTCCTCATCTTCTTAGCTATTGATCTTATCACCATGATGATGTGTTCGCGATTTGATGGCGATTGACTTATGGTGGTTTTTCATAATTAAGTAGCTAGCTCCAACTAACTTCCTTAATAATCGATAATTAATTTCCATTACAATCAAATTTTAATTTTACTTTTATCTGTAAACTGTTTTGTAACTTGTAGTTTTCTAATTTTTTGTATTTTTATGCTTCTTTTAGCTAATTAATGAAACAATTAGTCTTCAATTAATATATAAAATTCTTTGATTAGTTAAATTAATCTCTCTTTTAAATTTTGTTTTATATTTCTTGGTTTCTTAGTTAGGTAGTTTTGAGAATACAAATCACTATCTCACCTAACTTTTGATTTCAACGAGTTTCTTCAAGTTTGAGTTGGTTGTGGTCAACATTTTCTGTGATGACTCTAGGTGGTGGTGAGAAGTCTTGGGGATAACGATGTGATGGTGATATTGGACAACCACATAACACAACCAGGGTGGTGTTGCAGTAACTCTGATGGTAATGGGTTCTTCGGTGACAAGTATTTTAACCCAAATTTGTGGTTATTGGGTCTTACCAAGATGGCCACACTTTTCAATGGGGTCACTAATGTGGTGGGTATGAGCTTGAGGAATGAGCTACGAGGACCCAAACAGAATCAGGACGATTGGTACAAGTAAGTGAATTATATACGTTAATTTCCCTTTATATAATTAACGTATTTATTTACCTAAACACACTCCCACTTTATATAATTATAACAAGTTTACACAATATTTTCTACTTTACAATCTAAAACGAATTATATTTGTATTATTCATTTGAATATTGAAATTTCATTGCAAATGAAAAAAAAAAAAAATTTGTAGTTGTCTTGTGTTATATAATCATTTTAATTAATCTTAACTAATAAAATAGAATGAATTTCTAGAACTCCTTGGGAATTATAACGAGAAAATTAGAACACGTTTTTGGAGGAAATTAAATTGTATTTACTCCAATATAAACTATTTAAAAAAGAAAAAAAAAACTTAATTAACATGTAAAAATAATATTTTACTTTAGCTCATAAATGTCTTCCTATTTTTCCCTCGTTATCATATTTTTAAATAATAATTGATCATCAATTTGGTGACGAAATGGGAAAGACAAATGAAATAATAATTCTTATCAAATTAAACAATTGGTATTTTTCTCATAAATATATAAATGACTATTAAGAATAAAACTGAAAAAAAAAAATCTCATTCCAGATGTATTTTGTGAGGGATAAAGTTATGATTTAGATTAGAAAAACGACCAAAAATCAAAAGAAAAATCTCATGTGATTATGTTGTTCTGAACCAAAGGTACATGGTAAAAGGAGCAGAAACAATCCATGCAGCAAATCCAGATGTTCTTGTCATTCTATCTGGCCTAAATTTTGACAAGGACTTGTCCTTCATTCAAAAACGTCCTGTAAACCTGACATTTAAGGGAAAATTAGTATTTGAGGCTCATTGGTATGCCTTTACTGATGGTGAAGCTTGGGTGAATGGGAACCCAAACCAAGTATGTGGACAAGTGGCTGGAAATTTCATGAGAACCTCTGGCTTCTTGGTGAACCAAGGATGGCCACTGTTTATTAGTGAGTTTGGTGGAGACTTGAGAGGCACCAACTTCAACGACAATCGCTACCTTAACTGCTTCTTCTCAGTGGCAGCTGAGCTTGACTTAGATTGGGCCTTGTGGACACTCGTTGGAAGCTACTACTTTAGACAAGGAGTAGTAGGAATGGAAGAGTTCTATGGGATTCTAAATTATGATTGGAGTCAAGTTAGGAATTCCAGCTTCTTAAATAGAATCTCTTCCCTCCAACTTCCATTTCGAGGTATGTGCATACCTAATTTTGCTTTTCTGCTCACCCACATCTCGTATACTCCTTTAAATTGTTTTTTTAATCATTCAATTCTACAGATACTTCACATTGTTCTTTTCATAGCTCTACATTATTAGTTGGTTAAAAATATCATTACTTTGGCAAAGACATGATTTTTTTTTTCGTATTTTCAGCTAAAAACTATAACTAATTATTTGAAGTAGTAAGATTCATTTAAATGGTTAACCTCTGCTAACATGGTTTTCTTCATACACAAATTTAGAGATTAAACCATTGATGACATGCTTAAAGGATGTAATTATTTGCTAACAATAGCATACTTAATAAATATACGATACAATATTATTTGTATTAATACCAAAAGTATTTAAACTAGCAATTTAACACTTCATGAAACTTGAATGTATTTCTCTTTGACAACATGCAGGTCCAGGCATAACAAAAGGCAATCCATACAAATTGATATTTCATCCTTTAACGGGTTTGTGTGTCAATAGACAGTCATTACTAGAGCCATTGACACTAGGTCCTTGCTATTTATCTGATGGTTGGAAATACACACCCCAAAAAATTCTATCAATAAAGGGTACTTACTTCTGCATTCAAGCGGAAAATGAAGGGATGGCTGCAACACTTGGGATAATATGTTCAGATTCTAATTCTAGATGGGAAATGATCTCAGATTCGAAGTTGCACCTTTCCTCTAAACTTAGTGATGGTTCTGATGTGTGCCTAGATGTAGATGACAACAACACCATTGTAACCAATGCTTGTAAATGTTTGAGCAGAGATCGTACATGTGACCCTAGTAGCCAGTGGTTCAAACTTATTGACAGCGGAAGGAGGTCGTACTTGACAAGTTCATCATCATCAATGCTAAATTCCTCGGACCTTTTATTGAAACCATTAAGCTCAATATAAATTGTTTTAATAACATTATTATGAATTTCTCTAACCATGTTGTATTCATAGAAGCTCATGTGCCTCTTCTTATGTTTCAATATTAGGAAAGACATTAAGCATATTCATTTTTTTTAGATTTAGAATTATTAATGTCTGTTAGAAAACTTAAATGATGATTTTTGTGAATCTTTCTTAAATATATATATATATATATATATATATATATATATATATATATATATATATATATATATATATATATATATATATATATATATTCAAATTCAATTGATAAAAATATTGATTCAAATAATTTGAATTCTATTCTATTAAATTTATTTCAAATCTAAATTTATATTTTTGGATTTTAAATTCAATCTTAATTAAAATATCATTTGTCATTATATTAAAATAGATATTATTTATCATATAAATTATTATTTATTTTTAAATAATATTAAAAAATAAAGAAAACTTCCACAAAAATGTGTTTTATTATATTAAAAATGGACAAATATATATAATATATAATATTTTCATAAGAAAAAAAATAGAAAAAATTTATAAACAAAAATAATTAAGGAGTGAGAACAAGTAATATATAAAAGAAAAACTTCACTTAAAATGAATAAACACTATCTTGTATCTTATGTTGAATAGCAATTTAGTTTTAACAATGTCTTAATTAATTAATAAAAAAAATAAATTAATTCAAATAAAACTAAATTTAAATTTACTATAGTTCAAATTTTAATGTCAATTTATATTTTATTTAAACTAAATGTATTAAATAGATATAGGTCTAAACTATATTAAATTTAAATTTAAAATAAACTAAAAAGTATAAATTAATCTAATTCAATCAAAAAGATTTAAGTGTCAAATTTAATTTACTATTAGATTTATATTTTGAAGAACCCAAATCCATGCTTTAGAAATTTCCGTGTTCATTCGACTGATTTAGTATGTTATATAATAATTAAAATTTATTTAAATGAGTTATTTAGTTTAGAAACTATTTAACAAAAATTAATTTAAAAAAATTAATGTTTAATTAAAAAAAAAATAGTAACCCACATGGCCAAATTTTTAAGGTTCACTGAAATACTTTGTCTTATGAATCCCTTGACACGATTTGCTTAATTTTGAAGCTTTAGCCTTTTGCAATGATCTTTACTTTTATTAAATTAATTTTATAATAGCTAAAATTAAGAGCACTTCCTCGTTAATATATGAACGTTCCAATAATCAATATAAAAAAGTGTAAACCATCAATAATTATTGTAAATGAACCAAATCAAACTGAAAAACATAGTATTAAGCATTCAAAGCTAATAAAGAAGATTTGTTTACCTTTATGTGTAATATGAATTATATATGTGTGTAGAAAAAGAAGTATATTCAATTGATACCTACACTTTTTCTTTTCATAATGGTTCTCAACTTTTCATATATTTTAGTTGGATCAATCAACCTACTTGGTACTTTTATCTTTTTTATCAAATTTTAGTGAATTTATCCATTTTTAGATTGGTTAAATTTTATATCAATTCTGTAATTTTTTTCAGCATAATAGACATGACCCAAAAATTAGAAAGAGCCAAAGTAATTAAATTTATGATTATATATATAAATTATATTATTTTTGTGATTTTCATAATAAGATGTCATCGTATACGTAATTGTACAAAATATAGAATATCTGTCTGCAAACAATAGCTAGTATTTATACTTTTGGAGATACCTGTTGTAATATTGTTAAAACTAGTAAGCCTTTTTCATATTGAACGATTATTTTCATTATTAATAATAAATACGTATAGTTATATATATTAAACAACAATAAAATAAAAGCAAAATTCAGAAAATAAAAATGCATAATAATCCTGATTAATATAATGTGCAATTTTTTTTTGTAAATAAATGAAGAGGGTTTGTGAACGACAAACAACAGTACAGTAGAGTACATAAAGCCGAATACTTTATAAACACTATGAAAAATGTAACAGTTTCCCCCATAAATTGACGTGTAATTGTTTTAATTTATTAGAAGATTCGAGTTCCAATCCTAAAAATACAATTATTTAGAAAAAAAAAAAAAAAGTTTGATCCTTTAAAGCAACCTTATTCAATTGGGTCAAGAAAACCAAAACAAAAACACATGTGGTTTATTAAAAAATAGAGAAGAAAAAACCGCATAGGAAAACACAAACTTTGCCGCATGAATAAATAAAGAAACAATGCAGTGTCCAGAACATACATAACGGTGTGTTTTTATCATGAAGAGTGTGGCATGTGAAATGGAAATGGGTAGTAGGTGGTGGTGGGTGGTGGTTTTCACTGTTTTCTCTGTGCCAACAGTAATAATAATAGTAGCGGTGTTCGCCGGAGGTAGAGTGAGAGAAATCGATAGCGGAGAGGCTTTGACGGGCTTTCTTCTGACGGATTCCCGGTGGATCGTGGGCCAGGATGGGCGAAGGGTGAAGCTGGCGTGTGTGAATTGGGTTTCCCACTTGGAAGTGGCGGTGGCGGAAGGGCTGAGCAAAAGGCCCGTGGATGAGATTTCGAAGGAAATAAAGTCCATGGGCTTCAACTGCGTGAGGCTCACTTGGCCCACACTATTGATGACCAACGACTCTCTCTCTTCTCTCACCGTTAGACGGTCCTTTCAGAGGCTGGGCCTCCTCGAATCCGTTGCCGGTGTTCAAACGAACAACCCCTCCATCATCGATCTTTCCCTCATCCAAGCTTTTCAGGCAAGTCAACTATTTTTTTCCACTTCATCGTTTAATTCATAATACAAATCAAAACCTTACCAATTCTTTCGTTGACTATTAAAGTTAAATAAAAAATTTATAATAATTTTCATTTTTATATCACCACATATATATAATAATTAAAAATTAGATAAATTATAAATATATAAATAATAAAAGAATAATTAATATTATCTTAAATTTTGAAAATAGTTATTAAATAAAAATTAAAAAAAATCAATAATTTTTATATACTCATGTATGTTTATTTTATTTTTTTTTATTAATGTTATGTTAGTTGTGAGTGATGATTATTGATGTGATGGATGAGGTTTATTGGATGGGGATTGACTTATTGGTGTCCTTCATAATTGAATGCTTAAAGATTAGCTTCACATATTAAATTCATCATTGTTAACGTGGCTAATCTTTTTTATTCTTCCTTAAGATTCTTATTACGACATTTATAACCGTTTGAATCTGTCAAATAATTAGAAATTAACTTTAGTATCTTTTTAAGGAAATATTTATGGATCTCATAATCAAGCTTTGATATTTTGGAGGAGTGATTTTTAACTCAAAATAAATTTAAAACAATAATATTAACCAATAAAGATGTAAAACTAAATAAATTAATTTATTTAATTAAAAACTAGAACTAAAATTCCAAAAATAACTATTAATTAAACGAAAGAGATTATGGTTTAACATGGTTGAGAAATAACCTTATCTTCGAAACATGTAGTAAAAAAAATTATATTTATGAAAAAAAAAATTGATGTGAAAGGTCAATTTTTTAAATGAACTTTGATACTTCAAAAAATTAATTCATAGCATTTTTTATTGAGAATATCTTGAGTTGTAAACATGCAATTAGAAATTTGATATCTAGATAATGTGTATAAGAAACATGTATTGGAAAAATTCAACAATTTGATATAGAAATTGTTATGAATATGTTCTATATGACAAGTTTCGTTAACCATGAGTTATGCAGGCAGTGGTGAAGAGTCTTGGAGACAATGACGTGATGGTGATTTTGGACAACCACGTGACCCAGCCAGGATGGTGTTGCGGTAACACAGACGGCAATGGCTTCTTCGAAGAACAATTTTTCGACCCAAATCAGTGGATATTGGGTCTCACCAATATAGCCACCCTTTTCAAGGGAGTTACTACAGTGGTAGGTATGAGCTTGAGGAATGAGCTACGAGGATCTAAACAGAATGTTAATGATTGGTACAAGTAAGTGATAACAACTATGATTGTACTTGATCTATGGCGTTTTTTTTTAAGAAATAAATTTGAAGAGCAAAGATTATAATGAATGCTGGCAAGAAATTATAGCAATATTTTCTTTAATGTGATAATTTTGAATTGAAGGTACATGGTAAAAGGCGCAGAAGCGGTTCATGCAGTAAATTCAGATGTTCTTGTGATTTTATCTGGTCTAAACTTCGATACAGATTTATCATTTCTTCGGGATCGATCAGTGAAGCTTACGTTCAAAAGAAAACTAGTATTTGAGGTGCACAGATATGGTTTCACTGATGGTCAAGCGTGGGTTGATGGGAACCCAAACGAAGTATGTGGAAAAGTGACAGATTATATAAAAAGAACATCTGCATTCTTGCTAGATCAAGGATGGCCATTGTTTGTGAGTGAGTTTGGTGGAGATTTGAGAGGTACGAATGTGAATGACAATCGCTACCTTAATTGTTTCATGGCATTGTTGGCTGAGCTTGATTTGGATTGGGCATACTGGACACTTGTTGGAAGTTACTACTTTAGAGAAGGTGTTATAGGAATGGAAGAGTTTTATGGGGTTCTAACTTGGGATTGGAATCAAGTTAGGAGTATCAGTTTCTTAAATAGAATCAGTGCCCTCCAACTTCCATTTAGAGGTATATATATCTAATCTATGAGGATAATACTAACTAGAATTTTTTGGTACTCAATGTACTCACTCTTCTCTGTTATTTGAATGTTCCAATTTAACATACATTTCACATAACTTGTGCAATATTTTCTTAATTTTGCAGTATTAGTTTGATACAAACATCATTACTGATTTACTACCTTGTTTGTTATTGTGTAGGACCAGGTATCATAGAAGGCAATTCATACAAATTGGTGTTTCATCCTTTGACAGGTCTCTGTGTTATAAGTGATTCACAACTAAACATACTAACATTGGGTCCTTGTTCTTCTTCTGATGGTTGGAAATACACATCTCAGAAGACTCTATTGGTAGACAATACGAGCTTATGCGTACATGCAGAAAGAGAAAGGGAGCCTGCAACACTTAGCATGGCATGCTCAGATCCTAACTCTAAATGGGATGTGATTTCAGATTCGAACATGCACCTTTCATCTAAACTAAGTGATGGTTCTCATGTATGTTTAGATGTAGATGATAACAACATCATTGTGACTAATACTTGTAAATGCTTGAGTAAAGATAACAAATGTGATCCTGCAAGTCAATGGTTCAAACTTATTGACAGCGGAAGGAGGTCAATCTCAGTAACCTCAACAATATCCATTTCGAATTCATCAAACTTTTTGTGGAAACCATTGAGCTCAATATAGTTGCTTTGAAGAATTTGTGTGTGAAATGATGTTAATGTCGTCATATGTATCCCTTTGCTTATGTTTTACTTGCATAAAAATGATGTTATGATTGATTTAGCATATACATGAAAATATTGGATTAGATATATATTATGTTTGAGTGAAAAATGTACAAATTTATTACAACTTTTGACTTCAAAGGCATAAATGTTGCGTACTTTATCATAATATTAACTGTATATATTTCAAGAAGTTTTTAGGTTATCATAATGTTAATATAAACTATTTATCAACTTTGTAAATGACTAATATTTGTCATGTCATAGCAGTATTATATATTCTAATATTACAAACACTCATGCAAAATATTCTGTGGACCCAACCTAAAACTTTATCTTATAAAATTTCACAAAGTTTGTTTTCCCTAATCCTTTACATGCTCCCATTAATTTAAGTTATTGGTAATATCCTACAAGTTTCTGAAGGTCAATATCATCATAAAGTGACAGCAATACTTGTAATTTACTTGCACGCTTTTAGTAACGGTTCTTTCGCATCATAGAAGTAAAAAATTATACTTTTCTTGCAAAAACTCATAACTTGTGATTCCTCTTTGTGAACTTCTTATACTTTTGTGTTGATAATTTTTACATCATTTTAGGTAAAAAGTGCATGTGATATATAACAGTAATGGCAGACTAACAGGTTACTATGAAAGTTACGAATGAAAGACCATAAAAGATACCAACTATACAATAAGAAAGCCATTACTAGTGAAAGGTATAAATTCGACAAATCCTTTATCCTATATTCCAATTTCCTTTCTTACTTTATGTGGTTTGAACCCAGATACAAGTAAGGTAGAGATTCACAAGAATTTGGCATCAACAACTATATAAGAGGCCAATGGCACTAACTAGCAGTCTAGCTCTATCTAAACCCAAATTCATTATCACTGCTTCTAAACATTATCTATTAGTCCTCCTTTCTTGCATCCTTAATTTCTGTAAAAGAAAATGGCAATGGTGCCTCGGAAGATGCAAACCAGGGCTAGCCGCCATATTTTTTCAGCATCAGATGACATTACAATGACCAAACATGTTCGTGCCACTCATGCTCCCGATGATCGACACATTGAAGTTAGACCTCTTCTAAATGTTGTTGAAGACATATTTCACCGTGTTGCCTCTCTTATCCCTGACATTGTTCAGGTATATAAGTCTATAATCTCAGAAAATTTTGTTTTTATGTGTAGTTAAATTTTTCAATTTATCTGAAAGAGTGAACAGACTCACATTAACCGAATAATAACAACCATATAATGATTTCTCCTCTCTTTGCATTTTGGTTCTTAGTTAACTTTTTTTTGAGTGTGGTTGTTTTGAAAATTTTCACAGGGAAAACCAGTGCAGATGGGTTCCATGAAGGACAGTACCCACCAATCTGATCTAGCTGAGGTGCTAGATATTTCATGCCACACAATCAACAAAATTTCCTGCGAGGTTTTCTCAATCTTCACTTAGAATTTTAACACCATATCTCCCTCTTTATAAATATTTATAAGACCACACCTATTTAAACGCCTCCAACAAACATACTACTTTTAACTTATTCATGTTTTCATGTTATGTCATAGATATGTTGCAAGCGTTCGAGTGGTGATGTACATGCCACGACCATGGGAATACTGGGCATGGTCTCAGGCTATTCATGGGATGCCAAGGTGGTGATAGCGTTAGCAGCATTTGCAGCCAACTTTGGGGAGTTTTGGCTGGTGGCTCAGCTTTATGCCACCAACCGTCTGGCTAAGTCTGTTGCAAAGTTGAAGCAAATCCATGAAATACTGGAACAAGTGGATGATTTGGGACCTAAGTTCGAAACAATCAATAACCTTTTGAAGGCAATGTTGGATATAACCAATTACATTGTTCAATACCATGAGCTTCCCTCTCGGTACATTGACCCCGAGGCACCAGAGATGTTGGCTGCCTCCACTCTTATCCCCGGTGCTGTCTATTGGACCATTCGGAGTATTTTGTCCTGTGCATCGCATATTTTGGGCATAACTGGCTTGGGTCAAGTGTATACCTTCATTGTTTATGTCACAACTATAGTAACTCTTGTTAATTTCTCTATTTTTACCAAAAAATACTAAATCAAACTTTGAATTGGACTTGTCTGTTTTGTTAACACTTTTACTAACTTTCCTCGGCTCATTTTAGATATATGACAACAACAACAGAGAGTTGGGAGCTTTCTAGTTTGGTCCATAAGCTTGATAATCTAAATGGTCACCTTCGCAAGCAACTCACCCTTTGTCATCAGCGTTTAGGTAAGCCAATCTAATTAAAGACCCGGTTACTTCATATATGCAGACGGCGAAGAAGCACTGTCTAGCTTTTTTTCTTCAGGTAAAATATCTCTAATCTATTATGCCTGAGAATATGTTTTATATGATGTAGATGACAACAAACAGAGAGAAGCATTTGAAACACTCAGGCTCCTTTTTGAGACATCCCACCAAGATAATTTGAAGGCTCTCAAAGCTATGTTTTGTAGTAAGGATGATCGGTTGCCATTGTTTGATGGTTCTTCCAAACAAAGGGTTGAGCCTGAATCCTTTCTCTTCTCACTCTTATTTGATGTGCATATATTGTATGTAACCATATATGTCATCAGTTTGATCTTTAATTTTCACTTGTTAAGAATAATATGAATCCAATCTTACTACTGCATCGATTTGAATTGGCTATGCTATGATTCGTAATCACTTTTCAAGTTAATTCAAAATTATTATTTTTTTTGGTAAGTGATCCAATCAGGGGAAAAGGTTATGATATTTACACATGGTGTTTCTGTCCCAACCTTGAACGTATTTGCCTTCAGGTTAGCATTGAGGTATTGAGGAGGAAAAATGTGCTACTCTACATATCAGACCTACATAATGTCTCTGAGCAAGAGCTTGTGATTTTTGAACAAATGTACCTAGAGTCACGTCAGGATTCAACCAGGTTAGAGAGTGAATATGAACTCGTTTGGGTTCCAGTTGTGGACAAGGAGATCCCATGGACTGAATTGAAACCAAAGTTTGAGAAGCTGCAATCAATGATGTCATGGTACTCAGTTTATGACCCTTCTCTTCTGGAGCCTCCAACCATCAGGTACATTGAAGAGGTATGGCTTTTCAAAGCGAAGCCTATACTTGTTGTGTTGGATCCCCTTGGGAAGGTTGTGAATCTGAATGCTATACCCATGATGTGGATTTGGGGAAGCTTGGCTTTTCCTTTCTCTAGCTCAAGGGAGGAAGCATTGTGGAATGAGGAAACATGGGGACTTGTATTATTGGCAGATACAATTGATCCATCGCTTTTGGATTGGGTTAGTCATTACATTTTCTGTTTCTTGTGTATATATACATGATTGTGAAAACAATACTCTAGCATAACGTAGTATAACAAAAGAAGATCACAAAAATAGGAACGAATACTCTGATTATGAAAGATTCTTTTAACCTTTTGCGTATAAAGCTAATTTCTGAGCTCGACTAACTTCCTATATATGCAGCAGTTTTCATTCGGTAGACATGGTAGTTAGAATTAATGAAAATAATTTTACCTTAGTTATGAAGATAACTTCCTCTATTTGATCTGATGATTTTCGGAGATTGAATTAAATATCAAGTGTTTACTAGAACCGAAATGTGTTCATGAATAATTCAACAATTTTACGCCATCACATTTGTCAATCTTACACATTCAATTCGAGATAATTTTAAATTTATAAAAACAATTTGTATTTAATTAAATGTTTAGCAAGCAGCCTTAATTTTAATTTTAATGGAAATTACTACTCATTGAACCAAGATGAATCTATAATGATCTTATGAATACTTTGTTTAGATGTCAGAAGGTAAATATATATGCTTATACGGAGGGGACGATATGGACTGGATCCGTAAATTCACAAGCACTGCATATTCCCTGGCACGAGCTCTGCAATTACCACTAGAGATGATTTATGTGGGGAAAAGCAATCCAGGGAAGAAAGTTCAAGAAATCAACAATGTGATACAAGCAGAAAAATTGAGCATCGTGCTCCCTGACCTTGCCATAATTTGGTTCTTCTGGGTTAGGTTAGAGAGCATGTGGCACTCCAAATCACAGCATAGCAAAACAGTAGAGAACGACCACATAATGCATGAAGTAATGAGAATCCTAACCTATGATAGTGGTGACCCAGGATGGGCCGTAATTAGTCAAGGCACAGGAAGGATGGCACAGGGTAAGGGTGATGCATTTCTAAGGTGCCTGAAAGAGTATGAGCAGTGGAAGGACACCGCAAAAGATAAAGGAATCTTGCCAGCAATGGGGGATTACATACAGGGACTCCAAACCCCTCACCACTGCAATCGCTTGATACTTCCAGGAAGCGCTGGGGGGGTCCCAGACAAAGTGGTCTGTGCTGAATGTGGCCAAACAATGGAAAAGTTCTATATGTATCGCTGCTGTAACGAGTAACCACCTCAGGTTGCACACATCTCCTAATGTATGAACGAAGATAACACCTCATGTTATCTCATGGTCACTGTTGCCTAACCTTCAATTCAAGATTAGGCAGGTTTATGAATTCAAGATTCCTAGGTCACTGTTTCCTAACCTCCAATTCAGGCTTATGAATTCTACATATTGTTAAGGCTTGTAATTAATTGTATGTTAAAATCGTTCGAGTCATTATTTATTAGGTTATGTAAGCATATTTTTTTGGAAGCAATAATTATAATAACAAAAAAATTAGAAGCATTGTTTTTTTTGTCAATGAAAAAATCATACAAACTAAAACTAATAATTACACACATAATGAGAAACTAAACTAAAATATCATTGGGGAGAAGATTTAGTAGCAGAGGAAACAGAGCTCAATATCTGAGCAAGGGGAGCAAGAATATGAGGGACGATTGCACCTATCCCTTTGAGAGCAGCGCCTGAGGCAAGCCCAATTGCGAAAGTCTCGACATAGCCAGGCTTGGAATCAAGCTTCATGTCAAGAACAGTGAGTCTATTGCTAATTGAATCAATCTTCTTAGAAGACTCAGCCAATAGCTTATCGTTTCTACCTTTGCCAGAGGTTACAACTCCAAACAGCGCCTTCTGAAGATCCTCAATGACCTTCATCGACGCTTCTTGCGAGTCCATACCCTGCGACTCATAGTGGGATATCAGCTCCTTCGGCGTGGGAAGCTTCAATTTCGTCGAGGGTTTTGGTCCAACTTTAGGTATTGTTACATTTGGCAGTTCCATTCTACACATTTTCAACGACCATAGCCAAACGTTAGTGCTAATTACCTTATTAACAAGTTAAATTAATCTCTTTAGTTTGAATTTCAAAATATAATCTAATTAAAACGTCATTATTAAAGTTATTTTTACACAGATTTCAGAGACTAAAATTGCGGAAATTGTGTAACGAATTGAATGTACCAGCAGACAGGTAGCATAGTGTAGTAGATTAAACAAAATTACACCACGCTGTTTAAAACTGGTTATTCGAGAAGAATTTATTTATATATGCTTCGGAAACAAGAACATTCCCCATGGACAATAAGGGAGAGTTCACCAGAAGAAGCAACAAAAAAAATTAATTGAATTAAAGGAATGGTACAACGCGACCTTGAACAGACTACGCTGGAAATCATATGTAGTTGTTTAAATTCCAAAACAGGTCGACATTGAAATTCATATACGCTTTCGTTGACACGTCCTTCGGCATTCGAAACTGACGAAGAACGCAACGCCTATCGAAAGCGACAAATGCAGAAGACCTAGTTCGGGAAATAAGAATGGAACGAACCCTAAGGGAGAAAACATACTTGAAAGTTCAAGCAGTCTTTGATGCAGAAATTCCGATAAACGCTTCCTTGGCCTCGCGGCGCTAGGGTTTATCCCCTTATCGGAATCAGGGGTTCTGCCTCTGCTTTTATAAAGAAACAGAGCCAAACCTACAATCTAAACTGCACCCAGATGGGCCTTTTTTTGGGCCTTCTGACCCGGAGTTAGTAAGAAATTATGATGATTTGATTAAAGCAATTGTTATTGGATCTGGATCTCTCTCCTCTTCATATTAATAGAAAACGCTCTACATAATAAATTTTAACTATTTATTAGTTAATGCTGTAAAAAAACTATTTATTTTTTACTTATAACAAATTATTAATTAATTATCCTATTAAAATAAATAATCATAATCTCCATTATTATTTTATTTTTTAATTATTTTTTATGTTAACAATTAAATCTAATAATGAACTTAAAAATAATTAAGATTTATTAAATATGATTATTTATGTTAACTTTAAACATATTTACATATTTCTTAATTTTTTAGGTTTTAAAAACATATATATATATATATATAATTTTTTTATTTATTTTCAAAAAATTTAAACCTCAAAATTTTAAATATCATATTTCAGATACAAAAATTCAAACATACATATATGCATCTCATAAATTAAATATCAAAACATATAGAATAATCTTCCATTTGAAAATTTAAATCCCTTTCATGGTGAAGTTAATAAAAAAAATTTCATAAAAGAAAATCCTTAATCTCAAATTTATAAGTACCAATTTTTAATTTTACCAATACTCTTTTCTTCGTTTTTAAAATCTCTTGATAAAATTAAATTTTCTATACTCAAGTCACCATTTTTGTAGTTTCTTTTAATAATAAGATAAAATGGGTAAGATTAGCTCTTTAGAGAAAATGAGATAGGACATAGAAAAAACTATTAATATCTTTTATTTAAATTAAAATAATTTTTAAAGGATTTATTACATAAATTGATGGACAAAACAAATTATAAACTCATGATTAAGGACATGACTAATTTTCCTAAATGCAACAAATTCAAATTGATTAGTACTTAATTGATTTTTTAATAAGAACATACTGAATAACCACTTGTTTTCTAATAAAAATATGAGTAATTGAGTTTGGTACACTTGAAATCACCAAAAATTATTTTAATTATATATATTTTTTCACTTAATATATATACTAGTTTGATAATCTTTTTATTGGTTTAATTGATATTTGATTAGCATTGAAAAACGTTTGTGTTATAAATATTTATTGATTCATCATAATTTGCAAAGAATTATGATTATAATAAAGAAATTTAACTTTTTTACTTAAATAATTAAGATTTAAATAATATTTAATAAATTGATGAAAATTTTATTAAGATAATTTTTTTAATTAGTTTATATAATTAGTAATTTTGTAAAAATATAACCTTAATATTTCAACCTATGGAACTAAAAAAGGAGAAAAAAAAAACTAAATTTTAGTATTGTTTATTTGTAGAACTGTATTTTTTTTTTCTCGTAATAATTTTATAGATTGTTAGTGAGATTTATTTTAAGTTTAAACATTTATTAAAATCCTTTAAATTTGAGTTAAATGTTTTTTTTACTTGAATAGATTGTTGTATAAATGGCTTGTAATTATTAGTCCTACAAAATTTTTCTTTAACACTATTCAGAATACATATAATAAAAAGAAACATTTTTTAAAATTATGAACTTTAAATTTAGAGCACTTATCTCAAATTTAAAGACTTAAAATATATTTAAATATTGATTTTAATAAATTTTCATTATATTATTATATTCTACATTTCATTTCATTACTCTATTGATAGAACAAATAACTTTATCCTAAGTAACTCATATTTACATTGTCAATATTAATTATGTTTAAAAGAAAGAGAGAGAAAGTGTATTTATACAAGAAAAATAATAATAGAGAGATATATAAATAATAATATAATATAACTAAAAAAATTGATTGTGTTTTCTAACAAAATCACAAAAAAAAAAAAAAAAATGAGAGAAATGTCATCATCAGCTATCAATTTTCTATGAATCCATTTCTGGTGTTGATTGAGTGGTGATAGAAACCTGCCAAACCTTAATCTCTCCATCTAGAGAGCCACTGAAAACTGAAAGGCTGTTATCGGGTGAAGCTTGATCATTCTCCAGAATCGCCGCCAAGGATTTCACCGGTTTCCGGTGACCGTGGAGGACGGCAAGACATCCAAACCGTCCATCAGAAGAGCGCTTCCAAATCCTGACTGTTCGATCAGCAGACCCACTGAGGAGCAAATCGGAGACGTTGACCAAGCACAGTATCGCCTTCTGGTGCCCCCTGAGAGCTCCACTCACGACCATGTGGTTAGCACTGTCCTCTCTCTCCCACACCAATATGGAACGGTCACACGCCCCCGAGAACAGCACCGAAGCGTCGTCGTTTAGGGCCAAAGCGTTCACCGCAGACTTGTGCCTCTCCAACGTCGCCACCAGCACGTGCCGCTTCTCCCCCGCGGGTCTCGCCCACACGCGTATTCTCTTATCCGCGGATCCAGTGTACACGGTCCCATCGTAGGACACTGCGACCGCGTTGACCGCGTCCTCGTGCGCGTTCACGGACTCCACGCAGCGGAAATCCGAGAGCCGCCATATCTTGAGAGTCCTGTCCCACGAAACGGAGTAGATAGCGCCGTTAGTGACGGCGAGCCCCGTGACGGCGTCTGCATGTTCGATCCAGAGTCGTTTGTTATGGCGGCGGACGGTGATGTAGTTCTTCGGGAGGAGGAAACGGCGGAGGCGGTCGCTGACTGTGGGGAGAGTGGTGAAAACGCGGTGTTGGGTCTTGTGGTTTTGCCAGACGCGGATCTTGGAGTCCTGGTGGGTGGTGAGGACGAGGTTGTCGGAGAAGGTGATGGCTTTGGTGGAGTTGGAGGTGGGTTGGGTGTTGAACGTATGGAGGGTGGTGCAGGTGTGGCGGTCGTAGACGTTGATTTCGTGGTCCGTTGCGGCGTAGAGGAGGTTGTCGGTGACGGCGAGGGATGTGACGGGGCGAGAGGGGTGTGGGGTGAGAGAGTTGAGGCAATGGTGGGAGATGGAGAAGGTGAGGGTTTGGTTTTGGAGAGAGGGAATGGAAGGGAGGGTTTGTATGGAGAGGTTGGTTTCGAGAGAGGAAGTAGTGATGTAGGAGGTGGCGGAGGAGGGTGCTTCGGAAGCGGAGGAGGAGGAGGTTGAGGTGTCGTATGCATGTTGTTTTTGTTTGGGGAGTGAGATTGTGGAGTGGTGGGTGGCGGTGGCGCAGTTGGCGGAGGAGGAGCATGTGTTTAGCCACGATCGCATGGTTATGAAGGAGATAACTTAGGAGGAACAGCAAAAAGATATTAAAGAAGAAAAGGGAAAAGGTTTGCTTAAGAGGGTAGGAATGGATGAAGAGTGTAAGAGGAGAGAAGGATTCGATGGGTTCGAGGTTGTTTTGCGACGGAAGAAGGTATCTTTGTGTTTTTTATTGCATGTTGTGTGTACCGAGAGTTTGGGACAGGGGGAGCATTTTACTGTGTGCCGGAGCATCAATGCGAAAACGCCAAAACTGCACCTTTCAATGTTTCTCTTTTTCATTTGTTGTTTTCTTCTTCTATTGGTTGAAACCTTGCTTTTTTTTCTTTTCTTTGCTGATATATTTTACACTTTGCACACATGCAGTGGCGTAGATACAGTGGAGACAGTATGAACAATTTGCACTTCTTTATTATAAAAATAAACCAAAGACGGTTTTTGTGGTTTTCTTCTTGTTCTTGGTTTCATCATCGAGGCTAGCTGTATTCATTCATTGAAACAATGGCCAGTTTTTGGTGATACTAGCCACCAATGTGATTGCCTTTTGAGAAACAATAGTATAAGCCTTCAACTTTAAGGAGCTATTTGTTTCATCATTGACCTCAAACTGTGTAGACAACTCAGCCACAAAACTCCAAATTATAAAATTTTCTTGGTTTCATTTCTTACAGACAGATATTTTACTTGGATAAGAGGATGACCTTTATTTCAACCTTTATTTCAACGTTATGCAACACATGCTCCTTTATATTAATTATAATCTATTCTTGTGTCACTATAATTAAATTACTAGCTTCTTTTTTTTCCCTTCAAGAAATTATTCCTTTAAAAATATCAGAACATTTTACTCTCAATGCTTTTGACTAAAATTTTCTGATAAGATGTAAGTTTTTCATATTCATGCTAAAAAATAACTTGAGTTTTGGCAAAGGAAGGAGACATTTATCTTTTTAAAGTAGTTTTAAATGTTTCCTAATTAAGCATTTTGATGATAAAATTTATAATTTCAAATCGTTTAATTAAAAATATGAGACTAAAACCAAATGAATATAGAATTAATTAGCTAAAAGTAAAATTTGAACTAATTAAAAAATTTCATTTAATTGATTTTTTTCTCAAAAAATCATTTATTTAAGAAACAAATAAATAAGCTTATTAATGTAAAAAAAAATATTATTTTAAAAATAAATAGATTAGAAAAATATATAAAAATATAAATATACCTAATTTATAATAAATCAGTAAAAAAATAAACACAAACTAATTAGTCAAAGAATTAGCCTAAAACTCAAACTGAAAATAAACCGAATGTAGTTTATAAAGAGTTTAACATTATCAGTTGTCAGTATAAATTTTCAATATTACAAATCAATCATATTTCATATTTTTCATTTGTATACTTTTTAAAATGATTATATAAAATTAAAAATTTATCATACATATTAATTTATAATTAAATGGTACCTTTTTACTGTGAGAATATATCTTATTTATTCATTTATAAAACTCGAACCAGCTAAAACCATCACGAGAGCGATGCAGGTCAGTGGAAAATGGGCCGAGCCCATTTTCTGTAATCTAATTGCAGGCCGGAACTAGATGTGATTTCGCATGGAAGTTGGGCCATAGAGTAACCACGAGCCCAAGAAAACGATGGATCACGAAATCACGTTCCCCGTTCCATCTTAAACGCAGAAGAAGCTGAAAAGGGAAAAATAGCATAGCAGAGATTTGATTAGAAGGGAAAAAGGAAGAAGGAGCTGAAACTAAATCGAAAGAAGAAGAATAAGAAAGATGGTGAGAGTGGCATCTTACTTTGCCATGACGCTGGGTGCTTTCGTCTTCTGGCATTCCATGGACAAAGTCCATGTCTGGATCGCTCTCCATCAAGACGAAAAGGTTATTTTTCCCTTCGCTTCTTCATCTTTCTCTCTCCCTCCTCCAATTTCACCATCCGTCAAAGAAAACCCTAGATATAATCTAACAAATTACTATTATAATTATAATTTCTTTCATACCTAACTAAGTTTAATTTTAGTTTAGGATTTCATTTCGTATATAAATTGTTTTAGTCTGTGCAATATGTTGTGCTATTTTTTTATCCTCGCATTCTAATAAAACGCGCATTATTTTTTCGTGCGCCAAAGTTCGTGGACTTGTGCAACTCTAACTATGAATGGTGTTTGTTTTTACATTTTTTGACTCGCTTTCTGTATCATAATCTGTTTCAGAAAGAGAGGTTGGAGAAGGAAGCGGAGATCAGAAGGGTTAGAGAAGAATTGTTGAAGCAGCGGGCCAATCAGGAGGATTCTCTTCATTGAATCGAAATGTGTTGTAATTTTGCTGCCTTTTGCTTTGTAATTTAATTTCCTTTAAATGCAATGTCTCGTGCTCAAATAAAATATGGTACACCCGGGCGCTTCAAATTTAATTGCGTGGATTTCTAATGTGTTCTTTACACAGGCACTTGTTTCATAAAATGCTACATGTGTTAGTAATTGTTGGAACACTTAACTCAGGTTATGAACCATATTTTTAAGCATTTCCATGGTTTGTTTCAGTCATACTTGAACCTTTATTCTTCTTTGAAAGTATGAGTTTTGGAATTCAACCAAGTATTGGATCATGTTATGAAGTGACTGCAATAAAAGTCTCTAAACTCTAGTTTATCCGTCTGACTGTGTTGCATATTGCTGCTTCTCCTGAATAGTGAATATGTTCTTACTTGTTCTGCAATTCCCTCATTGTTTGAGGTTTATTCTCATAACAAGTATAATCAGACAGATTGGCCTACTTAAAAATAAACGTAGATTGGAGAATTATTATCAGACCATTGCCTGCAGCCTTTTTTTTAACCACTTTCTCATACTTGTCCTGCGGAATTTTGAGGTTAAATTGAGTGATTGAGGGAATTATGAAGTGGCAATACTAATTGGAATAAGCAAGTGTAAAAAATGTTTTACATGCTTAGCCCTTGCCAAGGTCTTCACACTATTGCAATCGTATGCAAGTGTTTGGTGTAGAAGTAGAAGAACTTCTTGTTTGTTTTTGCTATATAGAATAGAATACTTTAAACAGAATAGTGGGGTACCACCATTGTGCCATGGCAGAACAATACAACTGCCAGTCACTACAGAGAACATCTAGCATGGCTCATAGAAAGTGATTGAATTGAAGTAGACAGCACTGACGTACCAAAAGTGGCAAAATTATGATTCTTCCACATTCTCTGTGATCCATTACTCATTTTTAGGGTTGCTTTTATGAATTGACAATCTCTTTTTCAGAACCCTTAATTTTGACAAAACCCATTAGCTTATGTTCATTTTTTACCCTTGTGTTTCTTTCACTCTTCAAGACAGTCAGTCATGTGTTTTCTGGCCAAAGTCAGCACTTGGGTTTGCATTATCCTATCTTTTCTTGTCTGCTTACACTTTGCTGACTGTTCTGTTATTCCTATGCCCTGTTCAGAGAACCTTGTGGTATGAGTAATTGTTCCCATCATTGTCATTGTGCTTTGCTACTAGTCAGTTATGCATTACATTTATGATGATTGTGTGTTTAAGCAACTGACTTTTAATTATTAATGACGAACATGATTTTAATTTTGTTTTTTATTCGCATTAATATGCACATATTGTGTAGTATGAATTATATGCGTTGTATCTATTAGTCATCATTTTATCTATGTCCCAGTTATGACATTTTTGGGATTAACTGCTCCCGGCTAGTATAAGTATGGACTGCTACAAAAAAGTTTGGTAGATTTACTCTCAATAGCTCAATTCAAGTTTTGTTAAATGTTTTAAATTTAATTTAATATTAATATTAGAAATTAGAAGAGGTGTCTAACTCAACCTTGTACTGATTTATAAGATGAGGATTGTTCCTCACTTATATCATTTCCTAATATGGTTTCATAGTCTTTCTTAATGAAATTTGTTAGGTCTATCATACCACCTGAAAAAATCAAACCTATTTTGTAGGGTTGAGTTATCCCATATCTATTTCCTAATATAATATCAGAACCTATTTTAGTGAGATTTGTTGAGACCTATTGTACTACCTGAGAAAATCAGGCTGCTATTAGACTACTGAAACCTCTATGTGAGGGGGTGTGTTGGAATTTGAAAAACACCTATAACCTTGATGTGAGGAGGTATGTTAGAAATTACACATTGACTAGAGATAAGACTAAATTATAGTATACAAGCGGGATGTAAATCACAACTTATAAGCCGATTTATAAGGTTGGGTTAGATATCTCTTTCAATTTAAAATAACCTGTACATTTGCTACATGTTACAATTTGACTGGACTGAATTGTTACTTGTACTTAAGAACTAGAATGGGAAACTGGCTAATTGTCTGGTATATGTAGTCATGGGGTAATTGACTTGTCTGCCTTTCTATTAAAGGTCAGTGTTTTTAAGTTAAGGTAACTGCATTTAAATCATGTATGCAACTATTGCTTGAAGTCACGTATTTGTTATGGATATTCCTAGTTTTTGTGGAACAAGTAAAAATAAGATAATAGGTTGAATTTTCTGGACAGGTTCTATTAGCATTTTGCCACAGAAGATTTCACTCTTTCCCCTTACTAGTGAGCAGTGATAGAGGTGACACACTCACTCGCTCGTTGTATATATATGGCAAATATCTAGTACAATGGTGCAATATAATGGATGTCTGATGTCTACAGTGATGTGTGTGCTATTAGTGAGAATCTATACTCTTTCCCTTCACAAGTGAAATATTTTAGTTGTGGTGTTGTCTAGTATATGTCAATTACCTAGTGCAATGGTGGGATATAGAGGATGGCAGATGTCTATTGTGCATGTGTATTTTACTACTGAGAATCTAAACACTTTCCCTCCACAAGTGGAATATTTTAGTTGTGGTGATGATAGTGTGATACGCTAATTCTTGCTTGTTGCCTTTATATATTGTAATTACCTATTTCCAGAGTAGTACTGGAATTTAATAGACGGGTGATGTCTATAGTGCTGGTTATTTATGAGAAGGGCATTATTGGCCTTTTCCAAACAGTGAAAGGAAGTGCTCAAATACAAAGGTTTCTCTCCACTTAGGGGCTTAGGGCATATAAAACACTCCGATATCTAATTATCGGTTCTGTTGCTAGGTCCTTTAAATTCCAATAATGCTCTTTACACTAAATACTCCGTTCTTAACCTTTTGCATTTCTCATCATTGACTTTTATTTCTCGTTTATCGCTCTTATATTCATCAGTACAATGAACAAATCCTATGCCAATTGCACTTGCACATTGTATTCGTGTACAGCCTTCTTGTCTCAAATGACATTCTGCAACTAGTTATTCATTTATTTTCAAACCAATCCATTTATTATCTACTATTTGATTGGTTGATTTTTTATATTGGAATGGGTTAAGAGCACTACTAAAAACTGACTGGTCGGGCCAATCGAGAAGACGTCCATTGCTTCCAAAAACATATGTAAAACTCGATCGGGATCGGGATTTTAGGTTTGATCGGTTCTGATTTTTTTAAAGATTATTTTTTTAATTGTTTTATCGTATTTTCATAATTTTCAATCTTCATTTTTTATTATATTTTACATTTATTGTAATTTTTTACAACTATGATAATGATTTTTACTATAACTATAATTGTTTTCTTTTCTATTTTAAAAAATTGTAGTTATTAATAAATTTATTTTATATTTAATATATTATTATATTATTATATTATTAATAAATATTATTTTATTAAATTTTACTTCACTTCCGATTGAATTTTTTAATTTTGAATTTATGATTTCATTAGTTGAATCAACATATTTTTAAAATGGTTAGAAGTCAATGACTTTGTAGACACGTGACAAAACACGTTTGACATTTTGATGTCTCACTTTGAATTTCAACTCATTTTTTGTTTTTTTATTAGGAAGACGCGCTAGTTATTCTTTAAGAAGTAAACATATTAGTATTATGATATTTAAGAAAAGAACACCACAAATTTTAATAAGGTATAGCTGTTTTACTTTAACTTAATCTACCATTATTAAAGCAAATGATAGGATTCAAACTTTTTTTTTTTTTTTTTTTTAAGATTTGATGAATTGCTGATTGTAAATTGATAGATTGAGAATCCAAATATGACATTCTTGGTTCTATAGTAATTTGGACTAAAAAATATCTTACAAGGAGTACGTGGTACATCTTGTATCTAATATGGAAATAATGCTAAAGAAATGACTTATCATATGATAAATTAGTGTGTGGGTCGAATTTGAAACCACCAAAGATCCTATAAATTATTATATTCCGGGACCATCAACGATTTATTATCCAAACTAATCTTCCTGTGGCATATTCAAAATTTTAATTTATAAAAATAAATACTCGATATATTTCATGAGAAAATTAAATGGAACAACACCGTTGTGTAGTTTCTCTCACTTATTCATTATAATGGTTAATCTCTATTGTATGTCACATGAAAATAATGGCTACTTCTCTCGTATGAATCATATTATTCTTATAATACTATACTTGTCACTTTTATGTCAATATGGGAGGGTAAGTAATCAATTTTGCTATTTGAAATCTAACCATTTCACTTAATAAATTTAGTCTCGATCAATTTTGTGACTGATTTTGCGAAAGATATTGATAGTAGACAGTACTATTTTTCATGATGATTGTCTTTTTTTATGGACTTCAGATAAACAGTTCATTATCACACTTTAAACATATCAATCACAATATGTTACAAAGTAAAGATTATTGAAAGAACATACGTCCCACAAGGTGTCAGTTTAATTACTATTTACTATAGTATCACTTAAGTAAAAAGTCAATAAACTTGTCATAGAAAATGGTTTGTAAAACAGTATAAAATTTCTCATTAGTGCCTACACTATTTACTCTTAAAGTATTGGTAAAAAAGAAGAATGAATTACTAGAAAGAATGTAAAGCTTTAGAATGTTAATGCTCAAGGTTAAATTTTAAATATTTTCATCCAATAGTTATAACTTTTGTATCATATATAAATATAAATTAGAATAAGTATCTTAAATAAAAATATATTTAAGGATTTTTTTAATAAATTATCTCTTTCAATAATGGTGTGTCATGCTTCCTACAACAAACTCCCTGCTTTCTTTTTCAACGGAATTTCTCTCAGTAGAATAATGCCTCTCTTCAACCCCATTCCCAACTTGTTCTTCCAAACGAGGAACAAATTGAGACCTGAATCTGGACATGGAAATGGCAGACCTAGCCTCTTGTAACAACAACATTCTGTTACTAAATTCAACAACAACTTGTTTCCCACCATTTTTCTTGCCATTCATTCATGTGCTTCAAAGCCGTAGCAGCGTCTCTCTTGTCAAAAAACACCACCAATCTCTGGTCTTTTTCTGATGGGACGTGACTTATGTCCTTCAAGGGACCTATATTTTAAGCAAGTCAAAGAAAAACGTCAGAAAAGTTCACTCTTACATAAAGTTTTTCAACAGGGACAAACATTCATCTCTCTCTCTATATCTTAACCAAAACAGTGACATTACCAAACATCTCTGTCACATAAAAGGAACGACAACAGCTTTCTATTTTTAATTCACAACTTTCCGAATCTCACTTCATAAATTCAATGCTGACCTAAACAGATTAAAAAAAAGTGTATATATTATATACCGAAAGCTTCATAAGGTTGGGTAAAGGTGGAAGACGATAATTGAATTGCTCTGTGCCTGTGAATTTTGATCCTTTCATTTTCACCATGATTCAAAAAGCTTTACCATTTGTGATCTGTGAACTTGAATAAAATATTTGATTATTTGCATGGTGTTTTGAGTCTCTCCCATATTTATTAGATGGAGGGTCCCACTGTGACTTCACCCATTGAATTGAATAAAAGTATAAAATCCTTTTGAAGTGGCCTCCAAAAGGTACTGAACATGACCTCACCACCACCCCTTTTATTTTCAATCACATTCTTTTTTGTTCTTCCTTAGATTCTTACCATATATCGCTTTCAAATTTAATTTTTCACCAGTTAAGCTATTATTTTCTCTGCAAAACCTACTTCTACCCATTAATATTAATCAACCATGAAATGAGGATCCAAGTGCAAAAGGGGTGTAATTTAATATTATAAATAATGCCTAAATTGTAATTGTTGGAGTTGAAATAGCAAGACTAGAAAAATATATAAATAATCCCGATTTTACACTACTAGAAAATTGTTATTTTACATCGTTAAATTTACATTGGTTATTATGTTAACCGATTAAAATATAAACACGGTGGTATTTTTGTAAATAAAAGAAAAACTGATCGCATATTTACATGATGTAAATATGAACATATTTACATCGATTTTTAAAAGAACCGATGTAAATTTATTAGAATTTTTTTAAAATTGGTTCCAAAAATCTCTCACAGAGTAAGGAAAAAAACCCTAATTATCTCATTTCTCTGTGTTTTTGTTCTTGTGAGATAAAAATGGCAGAGGGTTTAGTTCTCCGCAGCACCATGCGCGCACACACCGACGTTGTCACGGCGCACACACCGCAGCACCATGCGCGCACCTGCCGCTTTGTTGGACACACCAAGGATGTCCTTTCCGTGACGTTCTCCATCGACAACCGTCAAATCGTGAAGTTAGCCCTTCCATGCCATAGATATCATATATTTGCCTCTTACGTGGATCTGCATTTCGCTTTCAGAAGAGAAAAAAAAGATTCAATTCATGGCGACTGCAAAGCTTCAAGCTTTATGGAATCACCCTACTGGGCCCAAAACATTGCAATGGCTGGGACAAGCTTATACCAACTCTAACGAAAATTGCGGCATGATTATTCCTCTCAGGCAGCAGCAGTCACAGAAGAATGATGATATTCAAGTTATTTTATACTTGAGCAGATGCCCAGGCTGTAATTTCAGTTGTTCGACGTATAATTTTATTTTAACACCCTTGGTGAATGCAAATACACCATTCAAAACAGTGATGCTCACTCTGAAATACGATTCCGAAATCGGTGGTGGTGATCGAGGACCTGGACCGATTTTTGGTGGAGAGGCAAATTTACATCGGTTATTTGAGAATCGGTGTAAATTTTCTGCCACATTTACATTGGTTATTTTAGAATCGATGTAAATTTGTTGCCCCACATTTACATTGGCTTTATTTACATCGGTTCCAGAACCGATGTAAATAACCTATTTTAACCGATGTAAATTTATAATTTTCTAGTAGTTTAGATCAAGTTGTACACGTATTAAATATATGATTCTAAACCAATTTTTTTATTACCAATCTTAATCTTATTTTCTAATAATAAATAAGAGGCTTGTGAACAAGGCTTATTTTTAAATATTGTGATAAAAGTATAATTAATTAGAATATAAAAAGTTTAATAGATATTTAACACTATCCACTAATTAAAAGTTGTCAATATAACTTTCATATAAATTACTATCAAACTTATTATTATGTACAATGATTTGTAGTTATATATTAAGGTAGATTTTTTTATTAGTAGTTGTACGGATAGGGGCTGAGTACACTTCGACATATTCCCCTAAAATAATTATGTTTGGTCATAAATCGAGTACACTTCGGTTTAAGTCAAAGTTGAGTATACTTCGGTCTAAGACGAACTTGAGCTAGAAGTCCCATCCAATAAAACAAACCGAATATACATTGATATGGTTAATCAATCTGACTTAAAGCATATTTAAATACTTAATGATTAAGAAGATTAACAATTAAGTATGATTATTAACGCTTAAATATCATATCAAGAGAGATTCAGTACCAAAGGTCCAACCCAACAAAGAGGTTCATCCACATAACAGTTCGTTCTACCGTATGCATTAAGTTGTTGATCCCATTACTAATTTGAGTGCTGAAATGCTTTCACATATACCCACCCCAACCAATCTAATTTAAGAGTAATAAGAGTTAAAGACAACTTTCAATAACCAAGGACTAGTCGTTATAGTAAAAAAGTATATCATGAAAAATCCGATTTCGGCAACGAATATAATAAATATAAAAACTAATCATGCTCTGATAAATTGTGTGCAAAATTACTATGCAGTAAAACAGAAAATATATAAAAGTGAATGGATTGAGAGAATAAGAACAGTGAGAATTTCGTTTTTTAAAAGTAAATATTGAAATTTATAATATAAGATAAAAATAAATATAGTAAGGTTAAGATGTTTTCCTTTAATTTATGTTTCAAAATTAAAACTACCGACAGTGTTTTTATTTTTGATGGAGAGTAGAAAGAAAGGAAAGGAGCACGAAAGCAAAAGGTTGGCGTTTAAGAAAGAAACCAAACCACTTCAATATTCCTTTTCCGAGGGTCCCTCCCTCGATAATAATTTGATTGGTTGTATGAGTTATAAATTTTGAAAAATATTTTATAAATGTTTACATTTTTTTTTAACATCACTTATATAATATATAATCGGTTAAATATATGATATTTATATATATTATTTAATATTAAAATATTGTTTTTAATAAAATTTTATTAAATATATATATTTATATACTCATAAATCAGTACTATACATTTTAATATATATATATATATATATATATATATCTGAATTTTCAAAAGCTACAAAATGATAGAAATTTTGTATCAATAATATAGTATAAAATAAAAAAATAATATTTGAAAAAGAATATATTATTTATTAATTATAGCACGAAAATAATAATGAGGAATTAGGGATAGAGAAATGAATTTGCCGTCATGCCGTGCATTGACAAGGACATGGAAAGGTTGTGAGTGTTGGGCTTCGGGGACAACCCAAAATTATTGGTAATTATTGAATTAAAATAAGAAATAATAAAAGAAAGAGAAAGTGAGAGAGAAAGAGAAAGAGAAGGGTTAGGTCGGTTGTTGTTTGTTTAAAGGATGTTTGGGAAACGAACAGAATTACGATGAAATTAATGGGACCTGCAGCTTTCAGTTGAAATGGGTGTAGCAATCACCAACCATTCCCATTTGTCTATTTCCTCCTTTCACTTGGAATCAAAGTCTCTGTCACTATCATCATATTTACCTTCACTTTCACCTTCTTCTTCTTCTTCTTCTTCATCTTCTTCTTCTTCATCTTCTTCTTTTCCCTCTTTCTTATTGCGCTTTTCTCAGCGCTCTTCTCGACCATGATCCCCTGCCTCACACTCACTCTCGGATCTCCCTCGCAGATCCCCTTTCAACGCTCTTCTTCATCACCACCTTTTCTCTCTATCTCATGGATCCCTCTGCTTCTCGTCCCGCTGTAGTCATCGATAATGGCTCCGGGTACCCTTTTCCTCCATTTATTATAGCACCCATTTTTTCGATATGTGGGCACCATGTGTTTGTTGTAATGCCCCAATGTGGTTTTCTTATTTTTGTGTCTTGAATTCTCTGTAATATTGATATTTCCGAATTGTGTCTACCCTGAATTTGGAAATTATGTTTTTTTTGGCAGGTATACTAAGATGGGGTTTGCTGGTAATGTCGAGCCATGTTTTATTATTCCGACTGTGGTTGCACTTAATGAGTCGTTTCTGAATCCATCGAGGAGCTCTTCTAAAAGCAATTGGGTCGCCCAGCACAATGCCGGTGTAATGGCGGATCTTGATTTCTTCATTGGGGATGAGGCACTTTCCAAGTCTCGATCTAGTAGCACTTATAACCTCAGCTACCCAATTCAGCATGGCCAGGTTGAGAATTGGGATGCCATGGAGCGCTACTGGCAACAGTGCATATTCAACTATTTGAGGTGTGATCCGGAGGATCACTATTTTCTCTTGACCGAGAGTCCATTGACTTCGCCTGAGAGTCGCGAGTATACTGGGGAAATCATGTTTGAGACTTTTAACGTACCTGGACTTTACATTGCTGTGAATTCTGTGCTTGCTCTTGCAGCTGGTTACACAACATCTAAGGTTGTACATGAAAAAAAAAAGGGAATTATGTTGAATATAAAATTGGATGATTAATCTTGAATGCTTTACATATTTGATATGATATCAGCAGCATCAAGTTTGGTAGTTATCTAAACCCAGAATGCATAGTATGTTTCATCAGCTCCTGCAATTTGACACTTTTGGATGCTTTCACTTGAAATCATGAGGAAACCGTACTGTAGAATATTTACTGTCGTGGTTGTTTTGCATTATTACTGGTGCAATGATAATTGATCAACTCCCCTCATTAGTTGGTTATGCATATTTATATTTGAACTTGATGACAGTACCATAGCAACTAACAAGAAATTTTCTTTCTTATTATATCTCTCATTTTAAGAATATTTTCCTATTAGGCTGATCTGAAATTCTTCTTAGTGTGAGATGACAGGAGTTGTAGTGGATGTTGGAGATGGAGCTGCTCATGTTGTACCTGTTGCTGACGGCTATGTTATTGGTAGCAGCATCAAATCGGTTCCTATTGCTGGAAAGGATGTTACTCTTTTTGTGCAGAACCTTATGCGGGTAGGAACTCCTTGCGGCATAAAATTAAAAGTTCATTTTGCTGGTATTGTTCCCATTTTTGAAATCTTGTAAACCTCTTGTTAAGGTTGAAGGATCTCACAATACCATTTACATAGCTATAGAAACCAATCATGTATAAATGCTAATTATGGATGAACAGGTTGTGATGCACTTATGATAGTATTATTGTTACAATTTTAGTATTGAATAAATAGAAGTGAAATTTACTTATTTCATGATCGAGTATGAAACTTATTTGTGTGTTCCACTATAAAATTTTGTTGAACTGACTGAGATTGTGATAACTAATAATCTATATCCAATTGTCAATCTGCATTTTTGCAAAGTCAGGTTCATGAACTGTGTTGTGTTGACATTGCTTCATGCAGGAAAGAGGAGAGAATGTTCCACCAGAAGATTCTTTTGAAGTGGCACGGAAAGTGAAGGAAATGTATTGCTACACCTGCTCAGACATAGTGAAGGTTGTCTTTAGTTCAATACTTAGTTCTTTTGAAAGTTTTTATTGTACCTCTGCCATTAGCATATTAAGTTTCAATTAATTTTCACTACTTTGAATTGCTTTTCTTTTTTGTGAATCTAGGGATGTAGCTAATGTTATCTTTTGAACTTATTAGTTTTCCTACATAACAATAGTTCAATTTCTCTCAGGAATTTAATAAGCATGACAAAGAACCAACCAAGTATATCAAGCATTGGAGAGGCATTAAACCAAAGACGGGTGCACCATATTCCTGTGATATTGGCTATGAACGATTTCTTGGCCCTGAGGTTTGTTCTGTGGTTTTTCTTTATATTTTCTCTATTATGGTTACCTGACTCGTAGGGGCCTATGGATTGGAAATTGATTGAATCAAGTGGCAATTAGGAAAAGATCTAGACGATTACGGAAAGAATACAAATTTTTATCATAAGATTCATTCTCCAAATCTGCATGACCTAAGAGTAAATGATGTACAATTCAGGGAAATTTGAGAGTGATCAGAAACTCGCCCATTATGCACTATAATCACACCGTCCTCTTTCTGACCAACCTACTATTTATTCTACTAATTACAGAAAAAGTTAATTATAAAATTATACTCTAATTGCTCTGAGTTAGTTACAACTGCATTTGTATCCCTATCCTTATTTCTATTATTCTGTCTTTTCACATACACATTCCTAATGACGGGTCTTGTATAAGTTATATTTATATCTACTTGTTTTATACCTATTTTTAGTATGATTTTTCCTTTGTGAATACCTAAACCTATCTCATGAACTAATGCATAATTAATATATACTTTATAAGCTCCTGACTTCCTATCGTTAATATCCAACTTAATAGACGGGGGCTATACAGAAAAATATTAAAAAAATAAAGTGATATTATGTGTTTTCCCTTGTTATGAACCTTCTCTTTTGAAGGTCAGTCTTTTTTCCATTTCCGTTTTGGCATATAAAAGAGGTTCAAGAAATAGTGTGGGCAGGGGCAAGGGAGGCTTAATTGCAGGCAGTCTAGACTGGTCGGGTTTGAACCTGGGATGACTAATCTAGAGTCTCGATGTCTAAGAGTCTTGATATTGGTCAGTTATTTATAGCTATTGGTTCTACTGGAGTTTGTTCCCTAAAGTAATGAAGAATGAACAAATGCAGCAGTGCCATGATATAATTGTTGAACTAATAATCCATGGGTTTAGTTTGGGTCATTGTATGAACAGGATTGATCATATTAACATATTTTGCTTGTCTTCCCTGTGATTTCTGCAGATTTTCTTTAATCCTGAGATATATGGTAGTGACTTTACCACCCCTTTGCCAGTTGTAATAGACAAGTGCATTCAGTCTGCACCAATTGATACGAGGAGATCATTATACAAGGTGAAGTACCTTATTGACTTGTATATAAACAAGCCCCAAGAGTGCTTCTGAATTTTCGTGAACCACTTTTTATCATAAAATTAGGGATTTCTTAGGTTCAATATTTAGCTTAGGGCATTCTCTTTTGTTGGCCAGATGGAATAAGAATAGTTTCAAATGTTATGTTAATCCAACTGCCTAGCCATGTTCTTAAATAATTGAATTCTTTATCTCTTTCCTCTTTTTCCTTTTTTGTTTCAGAATGTAGTGTTGTCTGGAGGATCAACCATGTTCAAGGATTTTCACAAGAGGTTGCAACGTGATCTAAAAAAGATTGTGGATACTCGGGTCCTTTTATCTGAAGCACACTTAAATGGGGAGATAAAGGTAAGAGTTAATACGTACCTTAAATCATATCTTTGAATTGATGATTATCTTCCTCTCTCACACAAAGATGAGAAATTCTTTAATATAAGCCTTGCTTACCCTAGTTGTATGGACTAAACCAATCAACAACCAGTACATCATTAGGTTGTATTAAATAACTAAATAATTACTTAAGTCCTTCTCATGTAATTATTTTCCTTTGAAAATAGTGGTGTGTTGGTTGTTAATTGGTTTGGTTACATATATTGCGCTGACAATATCTACAAAACCCCCTTCACCTGGCCTGTCTGCCCAACCAACACACACTTGCCTGGACAAAATAGTCACATTGATGTATATATGTAAGGCCCGAGCTATATTTTTTTCTTTGGCCTTGGCATTTACTGTTTTTTTAATTATATTTGGAGCCTACAGTCGCAGCCATTGGAGGTAAATGTACTCAGTAATCCAATTCAGAGATTTGCAGTTTGGTTTGGAGGATCAGTGCTTGCATCAACTCCAGAATTTTTTACGGTACGGATTTCTGACAGTTTATTTGTTTATTTTTCGTGGGGGAGGGGGGATTAGGAGGTTCACTGTTTGCATTGGCTTTAAGTGTGAGTTCCGTAGTTAGTTGTCAATGCCTCTATGTGTGGCGATAATAACCAGGATTTTGTACGCTCTGCCATATGATTATTGAATTTATGATTGAATACATGTAACCAAGTAACATGGTTTGCTAAGTTCAGAAATATAAAACTTGACCACTGTAAAAATATGAGAGCGAGTTTATTTTTTGCCATCCCTGTGGACTGCTAAGTGTTTTCTTGTGATAGTGTCATTATCCATAATTTCTTATTGTTTCTTTAATCCTTCCGATAAATTTCAATGCAAAATTAGCCCAAGTTTTACAATTTCTGGTCCAATGTCCAGGCTTGTCATACAAAGGCAGAATATGAGGAGCATGGAGCAAGCATTTGTCGTACAAATCCTGTTTTCAAGGGAATGTATTAAAGCAGCGATAGTTGATCAGGGACGCATTTATTTGATAAGACAGTTGAATGGATGCCTGGTTATTTTGATCCTCAGTTCACCTTCTGATCTTTCTTCCCACCTATATTCAGGGTGGCCGAAGTGAGTGTAAAATATGTATATTCAGCGCACACATGCATTTGTTTTTCTTCCAGCAATCTCCCTTGACTGTCAGTTTCACTCGGTTAATACACAGTTTACCAGCATGTCCAGGCGGTACTACTTAATGGTTGGATAGAAACTGATCGTTGACAAAGTTGGCTGAGCTGAATTTGCAACTTTTGGTGTTCAGCTTATAGTTTGATGAAGTTCTGCATTTTTTGTCATTCGTTGTTGGGACTGATAATTCCATCAAGTACTTTTCTAGGGAAGAAGTTATATTCATTTTTATTGAATTGTAATAAGCGCCAGTGCAAGTTAGATTTGTGTTTTACCTTAATCATATATTTTTTTGCATTTTTGGGTACATATTGTACAATTTGTATTTTCTTTATTGATGATCAAAGCTAGAAATAATTCTTTTGTCTCTTTAACTGTTCGTGATTTGTGATGTACTTCAGGTAATTTGAAACTATTCTCACTACATTTTTAATATAATAATGGCTATGTTCTTTTCTGCTAGCACATTGACCTCCTGTTCTGTTGGTGAAAGTGGTGACGGCCCACCTATTTTAATCTTCTGTGCTAATAAAAATGATTCCATTCAAATCAAATGATTCTTCTTAAAGGAAGCAGTGATTTAATATGAATGTTTTTTTAGAAGGTTATAAAAAATCTAGGGTCTTTTTCCGAAAGTTACATTCCCCTGTTTATACATTTTTTTATGATAAAGTGAGAAGTTATTTTGTAATTTTATCATATATATATATATATTGTAAGATATTTTCAGGAAATGAAAAGTTAATCAAATCATACCATTTATTACTAATTCCCTTTCATAAAGGCCACATGATATTTTTTAACTAAAATATTTTGGTACAACATTTTAACATGAAACAGTCGTCACTGTTGAATAAAGTAAATAAATCGAACTTATCATACACTTTTTTCTTTTAATTCATCATTACTCTCCATACAAATCTATAACTTTCCATAGAAAATATTAACTACATCGATTGATGTTTGAAAAATGTGTACAATTATTGCCGAAACATTACTCTTGTAAACAATGTCCATTTGATCACTCAAGATGCACAAGGCCGTGTATGGTTTCCCTTACCAATGTTAAATGTGTATTTTGAGAACATTAAATTAAGGATGGCAAAAAAAAATAAAAATACTTGATTAAAATTTTAAATAAAAATATATTTGTTAAGTGAAAAAAAATTGTTTAACATTTACTTCAACAAGTAATCAAAAGTATATAAGATTATTATATGAGCAAGATCTAAAATAGGATAAATTGATCCCAAGAAAAATAAACTACTACTCTCTCAAGATTATAAAGGTAGAATGATTTAGCGGTTTGTTTGGCTCATTAACTACTTTCTTAGGAATTAAGTTGATATAGATCCACATTTTGATATAGTAATTTAAAAATAAAAAAAAGGATACTAAAAGGACTAAAATATTTCATGTCTATAAATTTGACAATTGCTTTGGATAATTTCGTAGCATTAGTAAAAGTACTGTAGCTATTTAATCCATGCTTAACACAATGGAAAAAATGAGAAGGAAATGAAAAAAATTCAATTTGAAAGAAATGAAATTGATTCATTTTTTCTTTCTAAAACCAACTTTTCTTTTTCATTAACCAAATAAAAAAAAATGCTCCATTATTAATATTTTCATTTTTCCTATTTTTTTAATTCTTTCATCATTATCGAAGTAATATTAAACTTCGCTAGTAAATCTTTTTCCCTGGAAACATTTTATTCACGTGCATTCAATCCAATGAAATCTAATAAAATACACATTTACCATTACAAAAAAATAAAAAATGAAAAAATAGACCTGGAAGTTTGAAGTAGTAATGGTTCTTTCTCATTGATCAGAAATATTAGCAAAAAAACTTATCATTTTGATTTCTTTTTCTCTTAAAATGCCATTAATATATATATATATATATTTTTTTTTTTCAAAATCAGATAATTCAAATACCTCATGATAATATTTCAAGAAGAATAACAATTATCGTCCCACAAAAAATGTTCACCTAAAACCCACCAAAGTACTTGGATGACTAATTAATAAGTACACAAAGAGAAGTAGATTGTGATGACTAATTTAGATTATTTCTTGTATTCTTTATCACAAGAAATCACTTTAATATTTTTCAGTACACATACCTGTTTAATATTATAAAAAAATTCTTTAAATATTTTAAACATTGTCTCAAGAATTCAAACTCGAAATTTTTAGTTAAATAAAATAATTACCTGAAATAACAGTTTAATATTAAATCTTCAATATATTATTGTGTAAAAATGAAATGTAAGATTTTAAATACATTTATGTATTTGCATGGTCGATGATCTCTCTACACGCAAATACGCAACCACTCCGGAATGACAATTTAGAAGTAGAAAGCGGCGGCGAGAGCGGCGGAGGCAACTCCGGCGACTGCAGAAGAGTGTCCGATGGAGGAGGCGGCGGAGCTGGGAGTAGAATCATCACCGCCCTTGGCGTTATCGAAAGCACCGGGAGGCACGGGTCCACCAAGGGGTGCGGCGACGATGCTGTTGGGTGACAAAGCAGCTCCGCTGGTGAGAGCTCCAATGGTGTAATCATCGCCCTCATAGTCTTCGTCGGCGGCGGGGGCACCAGATGGTGCCGTGGCGGAAGCGAGGCCAATGACGGCGAACATGAGAAGGGCAAGAACCACAACACGGCATGCACGTGCCATTTTTTTTTTTATATAAATAATAATATTTTTTTTTATTAAATTTTATTGTGCAGAGAAACTCGAAACTCGAAACTCTGCAAGAAAATATATTGTGGTTGCTGAAAGTTGGTGAAGAGAGTGTTCATATTATAGAATACGAAAACGGGGTTTTGCGATTTTTGAGGGAAACCGTTCCTTAACGGTGAGAAATATATGGTTGATAGTTAGAACTTTTAACGGAAAATCAATGAACACCGTTTTCGATTTCTTTGTTAACCTAATTTGAAATTATCATGGCCATAGATAAATTAGTAAGTTTTTCCTCACTTCTATAAATATCTTCAAATTTAATCCAATGGATTCTATATATAAATATGAATAAATTTAAGTTGACATTATTATTATATTTTTTTTGTTTTAATTAACTAAATATATAAGATTTAAAAAAATAATAATTTTGACAAACTGCTTTTACATTATGAATATATTAAAAACAAATTAACAAAGGATTTTTTTTAATATTAACCATTTTGTTATATATTATAGACACTATTATGTATATGTGTTCGTATTTTGTAATTATTAATGAATTAAAATTTAGAAAAATAGTTAATTAATATTAGAGGGAGATGAATTTATTACAATAGTCATTTTTAAGGGAAGTGAATGATTACTTAATTGATTATTAATTTATTTTTATGAAATAGTTAATTATTTTCATTATTTAATAAATGATGATAAAAAAAGTCCTATTAAAATTAATATAAAAAGAGTTATAAAAAAGGGAAATCTTTTATATGATAGTATGGATAATAACTTATAATTAAATAAACACGTGAAAAATATTTTTACCTTTTTTGTGTGCATTTAATTAACTTATTTGTAAGATGAAATAAAGAATATAGAAATAAATTGTTAGAATAGAAAATGTAATATTTATTGATGTGTTAGAGTTGATTTAAAAAAAATGAAATTTGAGATTGTAATAGTTTTAAAACTCAATATATCTAAAAAAATATATTTCATAATTAAGATCATTACATGTATTCAATAATTTTAAACTTTATTTTAAGTAAATCACCAATTTCATCCATTAAAATTGTAGAAATATATTTGAAACTACATTTTTCTATTTTTTATAAAAATAATATTATTTTAAAATAAAACTACACTTCATGTATTTATTTACTTAAATAAACTTATTTATTATTTATTCAATTATTTAATTATTCAAAATTACTCGAATAAACCTGTTTATGGTTCATTTCATTATTCAATTATTAAGAATCAAATTCTAACATTAAATATTAAATATTGTGAATTTTTTTAAAAATAATATCATTTAAAAAAAATTACACAATTGAATTTTTTTTATTATTTACTCTCATATATATATATATATATATATATATTTATTATCTCATCACTCAATTCTTAAAAATTATTTAAATAAACTTGTTTACTATTCATTTTATCATTTAGTTATTGAAAATAAAATTCTAATATTAAATATTATATATATTTTTTCATAAGAAAAAATTAAAATTAAAAATTTTATTAATATTTGTATATAAAAATAAAAAATGAATTAATTATATTCTTTATATATATATATATATTAAAATATCTAAATATTTTTAAATAAATATTATTAATATTACATAATAAATTTAAATATAGAAAATATTCGAATATAAATATAATTTATGTATTACTAAATATTAATGTATATTGAAAAAATATATATATATTATATTATAAATATAATATAAATATAATTTTTTATTATATTTGATTTTTTAAAATATAGAAAAAAATTATAAAATAATAAAGGTAAAAATAAATTTAAATAGTTTATTAAAAATACAAATCTTATTATTATAATAAAATAATATTTATATATAAAATGAAATTATTAAATATATTCCATCATATTTATAATATCATATTCAATTTTTTAAAATATATATTAAAATTTAATATTACATAATTAAAAATTTTAATTTATAAATTTTTATATTAAAATAATTTTAGTTTTAATTTTAATTTTAACTTTTTATTATAAATTTTTTTATAGAATTTAATTCTTAAGAATAATAAAATAAATAATAAAGAAGTTTATTTGAATGATTTTCAATAATTAAATGATAAGATGAATATTAAATAAGTTTATTTGAATGATGATGGTATGAATAGTAAATAAAGATAAGATATATTTAGTTGTGTCATTTTGTTTTTAAATAATATTACTTTTGTAATAAATTCACATATTTTTCTTATGCAAGATAGTTGTTTCTATGACGTATATTACTGAGTGCTCGGAATTGACATTGAATGCTATGTTGGACGTTTCTTTATCACTTACTTTCACATGACATCCACGTTAAGAAAACCCAAATCAAACTTCTAATAAAAAAGAAAATGTTATGCTTTTGAATTCTCCATTGTTTTCAAATAAAGAAACAAAAATGTTCCTTCTGCTTATCTAACGTTTCCCTCTTACTTTAAAATTTCGTTAAATGGCATGGTGAGACACAAATTTCATAAGAATAGAAATAAGACCAACAAATTCAATTTACCATAATTTGTCTTCTGAAGTCTTAGAAACTTACTTCATCTCACTTGAATTCAATGTCCAATAATAACCAAATTTTGTTAATGATCTATAACCAAAAGGTACTATCCAGATCTCTTGTTTTTCTTCTAGTTTTCGCAAGCTTACATATTTTACATTCTCCATGCACTGTCTTAAGATCTCGACAAAATTCTTCACAAACTTTAGATCTTACCTCACGTCTTGTCTCTTTTCAATCTTTTCAATCACTGAAATACTTTGCCTAAACACTTGTGTAAGGGCTTGATTTTAGATGAGATAAATTCAATCATTAAAATAGAGTCAGTGAAATTATATCAAGTGAATCGAAAATTAGTATATTTAACCAACTTTATCTAAGCAAATTATCCTAGGATAAACAAATTCATAAGTCAAGGCAAACGACCCTTCACCATTTTCAAGTAGAACAATCTAGTTGAAGCCTAAGATTAATGTCAACAACCTAAGAAGTGGCTGTGGGTGAGAGGATCCTGTTATCAGTTGCCTAGCTTGGACATCATCGATGCATTCTTTAATTCTATTTACATAATAAACAAGGGATTAAAACACTAAATTCTGTGCATGGTAAGCATAAATTAGAGGATGACATGGTGTAAAGAATTGAGGGTGCAACGGCACACATAGTTAACCAAGATCAATATCAAGCCGCTCTGGCTTTCCTCTTTCAGTCTGGTTGGCACCAAGATCTACTCCTAGTTGTCCTTTGTCTCCAGCCCCAAAGGCATACAGCTTCCCTGATTCAGTTAAGGCAAAGGTATGAGCATTCCAATATATGGAATTGGTCAGACTAATCTGCACCACCCTTTCATTTATCTCTTGCAGTGAAGTCACAAGCTTTGGACTTAGCACATTTGCATGCACGTCCCCCTGCACAAGTACAACATGTAAGATCAAACTTTAATGCAATGAATACTAAATCCAGAGTTTACTTGATTCATAGTGTAATGCTGGCCCATCATTTTGATTTAGCATAAACTCTCGCATATTACATATACCATCAGGTCTTAAACAAAGGAAAGCTTTAACTAGAGGCTACATTCTGAAACTGGAAGTTCAATTTATTGCAAAGCAGACCACAAGCCAGTTCATCAAATCATGGTTGCACAAAACTCAAAGGAAGGCGACTTCCTTTCAGCCAAGCCAACCAAACAATAAACAAATCAAACAGAGTGAAAGGCGTAGCATAAGATAGCAAACCTGCTCATGATTGTCGGGGTTATGGCCAAGACTAGCAGATTCTCCACATCCAAATGAATACACATCACCATTATCAGCCACTACAAAGGTGGTGTAATCTCCTGTAGCAACATGAACAGCTTTGACATCTCTCAACTCTTCCACCACTTTAGGTACAGATTCACATTCTTCATTACCATGACCCAAGCAGCCATAACGACCCCAACCCCATGTGCAAATACGGCCATCCTGCCCCACCACAGCTGCATGCCAAGCACCAGCTGCAACCACCTTTGGCTGAAGGTTTAACATTTGGAATTGTTCGATCAAACGAGGATACTTCTCATCGGTTTTAGAGCCATGGCCAAGCTTCCCACCCAAACCACACCCAACAGAGTAGACAGACCTATTAAGATTTCAGAGGAGGATCACATAATCAATAAACATATATAGCTATTACAATACAAATGAAAGGAAGTGCAAAATCTAGTTTAGGTAAGAATAAAAAATCAGCAACGCTTAAGCACTTTCATAAATCTTGAAGTTCGGACTTATGATGAAATACACGTAGACAATCGAAGAAAACAGTATGGAAGATATATGTGTTGCTAATAGAGGAATAAATCATAATACAAAAAATTCTATTTTCAATCTAACAATATGCATAGAAAAAAATTGATGGAAGAGTGCCTAATTTGCACCAAATGATATAACTCTCAATTCTATTCTTGCGAAAAAAGAATTGCAACAGTCAAGAGAAGGTAAAAAAAAGCTGAAGCTCACATTCCACTTGGTTGGCAAGCTAAACAAAGGAGGTAGCAGAAACCGGCAGCTATCTGCACTACTGGTATGTGTTCCAGAGCTCCTAATAAAGGACGGGGTTCCACATCATTTGGATCAGTATGGTGACAAAGTTTGCCATCACTACCCCAAGAAAAAGTATAAACCCTGCCTTCTCTTGACAATACGGCTGTGAAAAAGTTTCCAATTGCAGCTTGCACAACAAATATGTTTTTCAAAGATTCAACTAAATGTGGAGTTGTAACCATTTTAGATCCTTGAATTCCAGTCTCAGCTTCACCAAAAGAGTCTTTCCCAAAGGCATAAACCTGCCCTAAATCACTGATCAACATTGTCCTCCCAGTGGCAGCAGTAGCTTGTATAATCCGGATGCCTTGTAAAGCTCTGCAACACAATTGACTTATGTTAACTTCGATTCAACAAAGCACTGTGGAATGCAATAACTAATGTTCCAACCTGATTGGTCGAGGTTGCCATTCCTCTTCAGTTGTACCATGTCCAAGTTGTCCTGAACTATTGGACCCAAATGAATAAACAACCCCCTTTGATGTCACAGCAATGCTATGACCAGGACCTGCTATTGCCTGTGATTTCTCCCTTGAAGAACATGCTTCTCCAGCCAGCAAAAACCTCAGAACCAATTTCCAAGAACCACCACATCTTTGCTTCAAATGTAGCTGTTGTTCTGTCGTCATTGGTTTAAAAATCGCTCTCTTCTGACACATGTCCAATGCAGCAAGCTCTGACAAAGACAAATTGAAATCCGGAGCAAAGTTTGCTGATTTCTTGAAGAAGGAGCATGTTGCCTACAATATACCAGATCAGAAATGAAACCAGCTGTATTAGAATTAGTAATTACAATTAAGAAATTAAGAGCTGAAATGAAGGGAAGCACATCACTTGCCTCTAGTTTAGCTAGGTCTTGAGGATACAAGTTACATGATGTAAGGACATGAAGGACAATGGAGGGATTAGCAGACAAGGGAAACTCTCCTGGACTGGAGTCCCCAAAGCAATGGCGTTGCTGCCGTTGAAATGTAGGCAATTGTGTGGCAACAATGGTAGTAATTGGCTGATCAGGGATGTTATGGTATTGGATAGTCGGGGTTCCACTGGTAGTGGCATCCATGGGCACTGCCAACCTTATACAGTGCCCAAACACAGCAGAAGAAAGGATCTAACACTTCTGGGAATTATGAAAATACGTGCAAATGCATTACTACATTAATTAATTTTTGTTTCTCAGTTTATAGCATCTGAAACTCTACACATTGTTCTAACTTGCAACAGGCATGTACCTCAAGAATGTATTTGACTAGCAAATCTCAGGTCTCAAACCTACAAAGAAAAAACATACTTACAAAAGTGAAACAAAGTTATGTTTTTTTTTTTTTAAAGCAGTTGAATTACATGATTATCTGTCTCTATTTACAACGGCACTACAAATCAAAGACACCAGAAAGCAAGCATTTAGTCATGAAACTGAGGATGATCAGAAAGACAAAAAAATTTACTTTTTACAAATACCATACTAAAAATTCGGGAGCAATCGTTTAATTGATTAAAGGTGACCCCGTATGATCAAAATTGAGGATCCAAAATAACCGTAAGGAATTGAAAGAAGAAAGCTTTGAGGATTTCGCAGTTCCCAGATTACGGGATATTCTACAATTATATAAACAAAAACAGAAAACAAAAAAGGAAAGAATTTCCTGATCAAAGTTGAAATAATCGCCAACATCAAAGGTTGATCATCCCAATCAAAATGAATCAAATTACAGAATACCCTCTTCCATACGGAAACCAAAAATCCTTTTTTTTTTTTGTTGACTTTCCCAGATCAGGGAATCACAAGTAACCCAATGAACAAGTACACTTGTTGGATACGCAACCAAAAAAAAGGGTAAAGCAAAAAAAAAAAAAAATAGAAAAGAAAAAAAGAATCAAAGAAGCGGAAAATAAAACATGGAAAACAAGTTTTTGATGAATGGAATTCATTATGATCGTTATAGATCGAAGCAAAGACACGTGGAAACGGTGATTACTTATGAGAGGGATCAACAGCGATTCCTCAAACTGAGACTTCACCATCGGTGGAGAATTGTGCAGAGAGTTGTGAAGTTATTTTAATGAAAGAAAGAAGAAGTGGGTATCTGATGAAATGGCGAAGAGGTGAAAATCAGAGTGAGAGAAAGAGAGAGTAGAGGTTTTGTTTAGTTTTTGGGAGTGAGTGGATGAATCAATAATTTTCTTGCTTCTGAAATACGAGGATTTCTCTTCTCTGCCTTTTATATATTTCATTATTTCTGATGAAGCAAGGATGATGTAGTGTGTCGATATTGTTACGTTGCAGCATTTTTTTTTTTTTTTTATTTTTAAATATACTTTTAGTATGGATATTTGTACTGAAAATTATTGCATCAATTTAATTTTTTTATTTTTATCAATTTTATAACTTTAAAAACATATTATTAAATATTATATTTAAACATAAATAGTAATTAAAATTATATTAAATCTTTTTATCAATTTTGTTAAATTAAAAAATTATGATTAAATATTAAATTTAAGTATAAAAAAGGAGTAAAATTATATATTTTTAAAAATTAAAATCTTAAATATATTTTTAAAAAATATAAGAATAAAAAATAATTTTTTTAGATAAATATAAAAAATAAAAATATTTTTAATTTTTAATCTATTTAAAAAAAATAACGAAGATGTCAACATTATTAAGAAAATAACTTCTTTCACAGCTATAAGTCATTAATTATTTGTTATATATTAAAATAAAAAAATATAAATTAATAAAATTAAAGTTCATGAAAAAAATTATAAAAATATATATTACATTAATCTAAAATTTATTCTTAAAATATAGAATATGTATATAATATAATTAAATAAAATATTATTTATTATTCAAATCAAAACTATTTATTTTATTAATAAGAGAAACTTTAAAATTTATGAATAAACATTTGAAAAATAAATAATTTTTTTTTATATAAACCTTAAAAAATAATTAACATATTTTTTAGATCTTCAATTATAAGTACCTCTTTTATATTTAATATTTAAATAAATCAAATAATTTTTTTTTTAGGATTATCATTCAAGAACATCTTAAAACATCTATTAGAAACTTTTAAAAATAGTTGGGTAAAAATTGGATTAAACATAAAAAACATTACATATATAGTTTGGTTTATTTAAGAACATTAAGGAAAACACAAGAATAATGAGATAAGGAAAAGTTAAACTAATTAAAATGCAAAGAAATATGAAAACATGTATTAGAAACATCAAACAAAGAATATTAATAGACATGTATTAGAAACATCAAACAAAGAATATTAATAGGTAAAAATTATCAAGCACAAGAATTATTTATAAATATAGTGCATCGATATAAGAATAATATAAAATAAGAATAAAGAAAAATAAAAGATAAATAAGGTAAGAATGTGTAATGTACTAGTATAAATAATCAAGATAATATACATATATAATAAAGGGATATACCTCTCTTAAAGTTCATTGAAGTAAAGAGAAAAGTTCACAATTTTCCATTCAATTCCAAGAATTATGTTATAATGAGATAATCAAACTAATATACTCTCTTATCGACCTTGGGCGAAGAACATGAAATGATTAAGGAAGGTATAGAGGGATGCAAATTACATATAATGCAAGATTCTCACTTTTTATCTCCTATCATATCTCTAAACTTTAAGAACCTAATGAAAATTCTACTTTAAAAAAAGAAAACACATGTTCTATATTTTTATTTATAAAAACAAGTTTGAGGAATACTTAAAAGTAATATTTCTAATATCATCATCAAGCTTTTTAGTCATTATTTTAATTTTTTTTTTAATTTTGAAATTAGTTTAAGATCTTTTTCATGTCTTTCTTTTTAGTTTTTCCTTTTATAGAAATTCCTTCTTTTTTATAACAAGAAATATGGAAATATAACTACAAAAATATAAAGTCTTCCTTACATATAAAGGATAGAAATTATTGTTATTATTGTCCTCCAAAATAATTCACAATTCAAAATAACTAAGAGTTCTACTACTAGCTCCCAAAACATCTAAGGTGTGGGTACTCCTAGTTCCTACTCTGCCTCACAGATGACTCTACTGAAGACTTGTTATCTGCTCCCGTGCAAGGCACGATCATAACAGTTCAAAATACAATGCACACAAAAAGGTAAACTAGAGAAAATAAAATGAGACCATAAAATTTATTTAAAACCATTAATCTAGAAGCATACATAATTTCACACAAGTGTAAAGGCTTACCAAAGACTTTACACCTTTAAATCACAATCACAATCAAGACTGACGCCTTCCGAAAGACTATATAGATTTCGGATATCTAGGGCTAACACCTAATGTGTACTCCAGGACCATAGGCCTAACCAGCCGACCACTGAGTTTTTTTCACCTCAGGATCATCCACAAAACATCTCCACACCCATCACACATTAGGGTAGCCTCACCAATTATCTTAAAAACAATTGGCAAGACCTCCATCGACCTTCACCACATGACAATCTTAGTTTATGTGACTTAGAGAGTCATTAAGGTCTGGATACCCTATAACATATCCCTAAACCCATACACACTACTTTACCAACATCATACTCATATAAAATCAAATTCCCTTCAATAGGAGCACTAATGCTTCATGCCAACATATAACTCATCATTTCAACATACACCAAGGCCTCATGCCAACATAAATGTCATTCATAATCTCATACAATTCTCACTCATGCATACTTTATAAATGAAAATTTTTAAGTTGAATTCTCCTTTTCAATACAGAGTAACAATCCATTTACTCATCAAAATCAATATTACACCAGAATTATCTCTATCAGATAACCAAATTTCAAACCAGATTATCCAAAGAGTAACAATCATATCAACTCTATCTTCATACAATCACAGAATCCAACATAGTATTTGCATGATCAATAAACATTCAAACCACACAAGTCAAAAATCAATAAATTCATTCCACATAGAGTTAATAAAATTTCCAAGTTCTCATAATCCATTTCTATCAGTGCTAACTCCTAAAACAGAAATGAAATCTAGTTATTCTCACTATTCTAAAATCTCAGGTCCTAGGGTTCTATGTAAATCTTAAACAAAACTAGCTTCCACTGTGTCAATGTTCAAATATTTTTTCTTTTCATTTTCCAAATATAGGCCAAGCTGCAATTATTCTATTTAGAAATTCTACAAAAAGCCACTTTGATTTACTGGACCCAATTCATAAATTTGACACATCTAAACATGCTAAATTAATTTATCTCAGGTTCTTTTCAAGAAAAATTGATGGGACAGGTAACTCAAAGTGATACTTCTACAAAATTTCACAACTGAACAAGAATTTAATTTAGCTTAACTCAAGCAAATTTCAACATGTGGTTCAATACAACAAGTTCTTCAAAATCTACCCTATCTCCAATTTCAATTGAAAATCTGTTATAAATCAGACTTAAATTCTCAACTCATTTGGAACCACAAGCACATCTTACCAAAACATCAACAATAACAAATAAGTTATGGTTACAGTATTTCAATCACAATAGTTTCATTTAACAAATCTTAAATCACACAGCTTAACTCAAATTAGATAAATTCTCATTCAATAAGCATTCCCAATTTTCCCAGCTCTCAAACCAGAGGTATAAATCCCATAACAGTCATCCATTCAATTTCATATTCAATTTCCCAACATCTCATAGAACTTAAAATTTAAACTAGTTTCCCTTACCTGTTTTTAGAATCTAAAATGTCTTTCTCCTATCTACTAGACAGAGTTGCAGGTGTTCTAACTAACTTCTCAAGTACCTGATTCACAAACTAAACACGTCTCTAAGAACCTAAGTTAGCATATAACTATATTGATGGAAGAAAGACCACATACAAGTGGAGCAAGACCCACATGCAAGGAAAAATAGTTTGGGCGGAAATAGGAGTAGAGTAAGGAAAACTTACCCAAATAAAGATTTCAATCGGTTGGATGTGCTTTACTCTTCACAAAATTCGATTAGGTACCTTCGAATTTTGAAAAGAATGAGGAAGGATGAAAATAGGTTAGAGAGAAGGTAGAGAGATTTGAGAGGAAAAGGTTTTAGAAAGATAATAGGTTGAAATGTCCCATTTATATTATATTTAATAAATTTAATCAAATACAAATTCATTTTATCTCAATAAATTTCAAAAACTTAACTAAAATCTCTTATTTGCAAGAAATTCAAAAAATATCATTACTCTTACCATTCAAAAATTTTGTAACCTAAACCTAAAATTCTACACTAAAATTTAAATAAATTAATTTTCTCCAGACTTTCTAACTAAATTTTTAAATTAATAAATTAAAATGTTATAAACTAAATTTTTAAATTAATAAATTAAAATGTTATAATTTATTTTCAAGTATCTGATCATCAAACCAATTATTTTAATATATATTTAAATAAACATAAATTCATATTGAAAAGAGATATATCACATACAAATACTCTAAAATTAAAATATAACTAATTCCAACTAAAATTTAAAAAAAAAAAATAAAGAACTTATACAAAATAAAATTATGATTAGATCAAAGTGATATACTTACAAATTTCTATCCATACTCTTATATCTTAAAAATATAAAAAAATAATAAATAAATTAAAAAAAAATAGAAATTTTAGAAATTTTTTAAAAATAATATTTTTAAATAATAAATAATAAAATATTTAGTTCTTTATTTATATATTTTTAAAATTTTAAATAAATTAATTTTCATCTTTTATTAAAATAAAATTTATTTATCTAAAATTATTTCATCTAATTACTTATAAATTTTCTTAATTACAATAGATTGTAAATGTATAACATTAGTAGGTCATGGTTAATTAATTAAGAATAATTTTTTCATGCTTTTTCATAATAAATAGAGATCTTGTCATTATTAAAAATACTCATTTAAAGCTTGTATATGTATTATTTTCATAGGTCCAACTTAATACATTTTATGAAAAAAAACGTAAGTCATGCTTAATTAATATATACATTTAATTCTGTAAATGTTAGAAGCATAAATGTTCATATTAACTCACTTACATTTTGGTCAATTCAAATAATTTTCTGTCGAAATAATTATTCATTAAAAAATATATTTTGTTTGTAAAGTGGAATGTTCAAGGTTCAAACAAGCGAAACCCTTTTTATCAGTTCGAAAGTTTTCATGTGATGGAAGAGGATTCTGCGTATGTCATTGAAAATTAATGGTGACGCATGCAGATTTTAGAGTTAGACCAACTAAACACAAAAACTTTCTTAAAAGCCACAAATTATAGCAAATTCAAAACTAAAAATATCTTTGATCGAAGCTTTATATAAGAATCTTTTTAGCAATAAGAATATCATTTCAATAAGAATTTTCACAAACTTAATAAACATTCTACAAGGAGAAGATAACTTTCTATACTTAAGCAAAGGTGATTGCAGCTTTTGACCACTCCATCAACAAGAGAAGAAGTGATGATATTAGAAGGGATTTTCCTGAGGAAGCTTTGGTAAAATTGAACACAGAAATTGGTGAAAAGAAAAGCATGATTTGGAGGCATTTTCAGAAACCATTGTATGCAGAAGTAGCAGCATTCTCTTAGTCACACATTGCAACATGGAAGAAGTGGTTTTGTTGATAACGGAACTATGCATGATTATCTTTCACACTCTTGGTTGAATAATCTTCATTAGTTAAATCTTTTAGTATTAAGTATTTTTTTCATAATTAATTAATAGTTAAAAAATAGAAATATGAAATGAAAAATTTAATATAAAATTGATCATAAAAAAAATAAAATTATATTGAACATTTTTCCAAATTTTATCTTAGTTCTATCATTCACGACCGAGGCTAGATTGATTTAACTTTTAGAGAAAATATATCAAAAGTATTTAATTTAATTTAATTTAAATTATTTTAATTTTAATTAATAATTTATCATCATCAGTCAAATAAAAAGATAAAAATTTAGATTAATTTTTCTTTTTTAATTAATATTTAATTTTTTTATCACTCTTATAAATTAAGATTGTAAATAATTCTGACTAATTTATTTAACATATGAGAGAATCAGGCAAGACAATGAAACTTGAAAATTCTTTCTCCTTACAAGCTTCAAACTAATATTTTCTCCTTTTACATGATTTGTTTCAGCTCTTTTTGATTCTTTTTTTTTAAATTAGGACTATTTTGTGTACTAACTTGGTTTTAAATCTTGATTATTTAACTCATCTAAAAATTCTATTAAAATTTAATATGAAAAATATTTTAAAAATTTAAAATTATTTTTTCAAGAAATCTTCATGTAACATACTTATTTGGTTAAATTAAGATTTATTTCTTATATAAAAATAATTTATTAAAAAATTAGTTTTTTAGAATAACAAACATAAATATCATAAAATATATTTTCCAATTTAAATTATTTAATTTTTTTCAAAATTGCTTCTATCACAACAAAATTAATGTAAATTGATTAATAATAATGAACTCAATAAATACTATTATTATATTGTTCAATATATAATATAACTCATATCTATTCTATAAACATCACTTTTATCACAATCTCACAATTTTACATGCCAATGTATAAATCACAATATGATTTTTATTACTTTAAAAAAAATGAAAAAAAAAATGAAAAACAGGGATATTATAATAATCATTTATAAAAAAAAATCTCATTTTTTTTCTTTCTTTTCCTTTTTTTTTCCTTCTTTCCAATGAAAAATATGATTATTTATACTTTCTTCCCTTTTATCTTTCCGATTTATTTCACTTCAAATAAACAATTTCACATTTCATTATTTTTTTTTTCTCTTAAATTTCACTTCCTACGTATCTTTTACAGCATCCAAAAAAGAATGGTTAGGAAAGTAAAAAATAAAATAAAATAATTTCATGCATCTAAGTAGAGGAAGTGATGAGAAAGGGAGAATACGAGGTGGAAATCTATCCAAGTCACTATTTGGATAAGAGAAGAATCTAGAAACCATAATCCCATTGGACCTGTTTCTCCAGCGTGGCTTTTCCAAATATTAAAGATTTCTTTATCTTAAAATTTACAATGAGTTTATAAAAACAATCAAATTCTTACTGATCTAAATTTTTATTTTGAAAATATATTTTTAAAAATTGGCAAATATATCATATCACAAAACTAAATTTACTCTACAAACTAAATTTAAAGTGTCCAAAACTAAACCAAACAGCAAAATGCCATTCCTCACTCAACCACTATCCCCATCCTCCCTCTCTTCAACTGGCATTACCATTTTCCACACCACCTCACTCACCATCACCACGATTAATTCATTTATGTAGAATTTAATCATTTATAGAACATTATAGTTTTGAATCTATAATAAAAAATTATAAAACAAGTTAGCTTCTATATATAGAAGGAACTGGAATTAACCAAAAGAAGTAGTAACTCTTACCTACAAATATTAATAAGTCAGTGATATCAAGTAAATCCCAAATTAGTAAATTTAACCAACTTTACCTACGCAAATGATCCTAGCATAAACAAATTAAAAAGTCAAGACAACTGAACTGTATATGAACCATCACCATTTTCAAGTATCATAATCTAGTTGAAGCCTAAGATTAATGTCAACAACCTCAGAAGAGGCTGTGGGAGAAGGCCCTGTTATCGGTTGCCTAGCTTGGAACTTATCGATCCATTCTTTGATTCCATTTACAAAATAAACAAGGGATTAAAACACTAAATACTGTGCATGGCGAGCATAAATTAGAGGATGACATGGTGTAAAGAATTGGCTGTGCACAGGCACACATAATTAACCAAGATCAATATCAAGCCGCTCTGGCTTTCCTCTTTCAGTCTGGTTGGCACCAAGATCTACTCCTAGTTGTCCTTTGTCTCCAGCCCCAAAGGCATACAGCTTCCCTGATTCAGTTAAGGCAAAGGTATGTGCATTCCAATATACGGAATTGGTCAGACTAATCTGCACCACCCTTTCATTTATCTCTTTCATTGAAGTCACAAGCCTTGGACTTAACACATTTACATGCATGTCTCCCTGCACAAGTACAACATAAGATTACATTTCATACAATGCACTAGTCACCAATAAAAAATCCTGAGTTCACTTTGCACTTTGAAACGGTGCACATGAATTGAGTAGTGTCATGCTGGCCCATCGTTCAGATTTAGCATAAACTCGTGCGTATTGCATAATACGATCAGGTCTTAACAAAGGAACGTTTCAACTAGAAGCTACATTCTAAAACTGAAAGTTCCAACTATTGCAAAGCAGAAACCACAAGCCAGTTCATCATATCACGATTGCACAAAAATCAAAGGAAGGCGACTTCCTTTCAACCAAGCCAACCAAACAATAAACAAATCAAACAGAGTGAAAGGCACAAGAAGCAGACCTGCTCATGATTGTCGGGGTTATGGCCAAGACTAGCAGATTCTCCACAACCAAATGAATACACATCACCATTATCAGCCACTACAAAGGTGGTGTAATCTCCTGTAGCAACATGAACAGCTTTGACATCTCTCAACTCTTCCACCACCTTAGGTACAGATTCACATTCTTCATTACCATGACCCAAGCAACCATAACGACCCCACCCCCATGTGCAAATACGGCCATCCTGCCCTACGACAGCTGCATGCCATGTACCAGCTGCAACCACCATGGGCTGAAGGTTTAACAGCTGGAATTGTTCAATCAAACGAGGATACTTCTCATCAGTTTTTGGGCCATGTCCAAGCTTCCCTCCCAAACCACACCCAACAGAGTACACTGACCTATTAAGATTTCAGAGAAGGATCACATACTCAATAAACATAAAGATGGTTATTACAACAAAAATGAAATGAAATGTAAAAACTAGTTTAAGTTAAAAATAAAACATCAGCAACGCTTAAACACTTTCATAAATCTTGGAAGGTGTGAACTCCAGATACTAATATACGTAGGCAATTCAAGAAAACAGCATCAAAGATATGTTGCCAATCAAGGGATAAATCATAATACAAAAAAAATAAAATGAAGTGTGGAAGAGTGCCTAATTTGCTTATATGATATAACTTTCAACTCGATTCTTGTTGAAAAAGAATAGCAATAGTTGAGGAAAGGAGATAAAGCCGGTGCTCACATTCCGCTGGGTTGACAAGCCAAACAAAGGAGGTAGCAGAATCCAGCAGCTATTTGAACCACTGGTATGTGTTCCAGAGCTCCTAATAAAGGACGGGGTTCCACATCATTTGGATCAGTATGGTGACAGAGTTTGGCGTCACTACCCCATGAAAAAGTATAAACCCTGCCTTCTCTTGACAATACAGCAGTGAAAAAGTTTCCAATTGCAGCTTGCACAACAAATATGTTTTTCAAAGATTCAACTAACTGTGGAGTCGTAACCATTTTAGATCCTTGAATTCCAGTCTCAGCTTCACCGAAAGAGTCTTTCCCAAAGGCATAAACCTGCCCTAAATCACTTATCAACATTGTCCTCCCAGTCGCAGTAGTAGCTTGTATAATTCGGATGCCTTGTAAAGCTCTGCACCATAAAAAGTTAAGTTAACTTCAATTCAAAAAGTTCACTTTCCACTTAAATTTCCAGGATGAGATATAAGAACTGTGGAATGTACTAACTAATGTTCCAACCTGATTGGTCGAGGTTTCCATTCCTCTCCATCGGTGTCGTGCCCAAGTTGGCCGGAACTATTGGACCCAAATGAATACACAACCCCTTTTGATGTCACGGCAATGCTATGGCCAGGACCTGCAATTGCCTGTGATTTCTCCCTTCTGCAACATGCTTCTCCTGCAAGTAAAAACCTCAGAACCAATTTCCAAGAACCCCCACATCTTTGCTTCAAATGTTGCTGTTGTTCAGTTGTCATTGGCTTAAAAGTCGCTCTCTTCTGGCACATGTCCAATGCAGCAAGCTCTGACAAAGACAAATCAAAATCAGGATGAAACTTTGCCGGCTGCTTGAAGAAGGAGCATGTTGCCTACAAAACACCACATCAGAAATGAAACCGGAAAAGCTAGAATTAGTACTTTCAATTAACAACTTAAAATCTGAAATGCACACAAGCACATTACTTGCCTCAAGTTTAGCAAGGTCTTGAGGACTCAAGTTACATGATGTAAGGATATGAAGGGCAATGGAGGGATTAGCAGACAAGGGAAACTCTCCTGGACTGGAGTCCCCAAAGCAATGGCGTTGCTGCCGTTGAAATGTAGGCAATTGTGTGGCAACAATGGTAGTAATTGGCTGATCAGGGATGTTATGGTATTGGATAGTTGGGGTTCCACTGGTAGTGGCATCCATGGGCACTGCCAACCTTATACAGTGCCCAAAACACAGCAGAAGAGAGGATCTAACACTTCTGGGAATTATAAAAATATGTGCAAATGTATTACTACATTAATTAACTTCTGTTTCTCAGTTTATAACATTTGAAACTCTACACATTGTTCTAACTTGCATCAAGCATGTACCTCAAGAATGTATTTGACTAGCAAATCTCAGGTCTCAAACCTACAAAGAAAAAACATACTTATAAAAGTGACACAAAGTTTTTTTTTTTAAAATACAGCTGAATTACATGATTATCTGTCTCCATTTACAATCGCACTACAAATCAAAGACACAAGAAAGCAAGCATTTAGTCATGAAACTGAGGATTATCAGAAAAACAAATAGATTTTACTTTTCATAGATACCAGACTAAAAAATCAGGTGCGGTCGTTTAATTAATCGAGGGTAAACCAAATGACCAAAATTGAGGAAAAAAACTTTGAGAAGTATACTATTCCCAGATGATGGGACATTCCACAATAATACAGAAAAAAAAAAAAAGTAAAGAATTTCCTGATCGAAGTTGAAATAATCGCCAGTAATCAAAGGTTGATCATCCCAATCAAAACGAATCAAATTTTAAAATACCCTTTTCCAAGCACAAAGCAATTTTTCTGACTTTCCCAGATCAGGGAAGCACAAGTAACCCAATGAACAAGTACACTTGTTGGATACGCAAACATAAAAAGAGGAAGGCAAAAAATTAAAAAGAAAAAAGAATCAAGGGAAGCGGAAAGTAAAACATGGTAAACAAGTTTTGGGTGAATGGAATTCATTATGATCGTTATAGATCGAAGCAGAGGCAGGTGGAAACGGTGATTACTTATGAGAGGGGTCAACAACAATTCCTCAAATTGAGTGTACACCATCGGTGGAGAATTGTACAGAGGGTTGTCACGTTATTTTGATGAAACAAAGAACAGGTGGGTATCTGATCAAATGGTGTAGAAGGGAAAATCAGACTGAGAGAGAAAGAGAGACTCGAAGTTTTGTATGGTTTATGGGAGTAAGTGGATGAATCAATAATTTTCTGGTTCCTCAAATGGGAGGGTCTCTCTTTTCTATGTCCAGCGCTATTATATGCTTTCTGTTTATTTATTTGTTTACCTCTGATGAAGAAGCGATGATGATGACGATGAGGTGTCGCTACACGCTACCGTTACGTAGCAGCAATTTTTTTGCTTAATATACATATTTGAGAGGAGATTATATAAGTAGTAGAAGAGTTAAAATAATTATTTATTATATATAATTGAAATTTAAATTTGGAATAAATAAATATTTTTAAAGTTATATATTGTACATACTAGAAATCAGTTACATATATACTAGAAATCAGTTACAATTCATTTGACCGATGATAAATATTAGAAACATATTTAAGTTTTAAAGATAAAATATATTTAAAATTGGCTTTTTATATTCAGTTATAGTTTATTAAAATGTTCAATTAATATTAAAAATATGAAACTATGTTCAGCTAACTAATTTTTTTATCTCGATTAATTTCATTATGGAGCGATGATTCATTAAATTTTTAAAAGAAATAACATTTTTTATTAATGATCTCTCTATATAAATAAATAAATGAAAGTTTTTTTCTCCTAAAGAAATGTTAATTTTATTTTCATTAAAATTTTAATATAGTTGTTTAGTTTTTAAATTTTAATATAAACATGTGTTTTTAGTCTGGGGCGAGGTGGAGTCTTCACATCAGAACCAAACTATTCTAAACTGTTAAACAAATTCTAATAAAATTAAAAAATAGTTCAAACAGAAATTTGATCTAACTAACCAAAATTAAATAGAAGAGCAAAACGCTTTTATTCATAAGATTTCGTTCAGATTTTCATTTTTCCTATGAAAATCGAATCAACCATATATTATATTTATGTTATTTTTATAATATAATATTATATAATATCTTATTATTTTATCTCACTTAAACCACTCAAGTCTTGTTTTGGATCTTCTAAAAATAGGTTTTGAGTTAGTATTTAGTATTTATATTATTTTTATAATTATTAGTTGGTTGATCTTCGGCCCAGGATTCAAAACCTGATAAAGGTATCTTAAAAATAAACCTGAAAATATGATACTTCGACTTAATGTAATATACATTTTTATAACAGGTTTGTAAACTAATTATTATTATTATTTGTTGAATGTATTTTTTTTTTTTACTTTAGTCAATTATAATTATGTAAATGGCGTATGGAAGGAGTGATCGCGACTCAATTAGTTACTAGAATATGTTATCAATTTATTTATGATTCGATTAATTTAAAATAATTTTAATAGTCATGTAAAATAAATTGAAAAATTTATCAAACTACCGAACTGATTGAAACCAAATAGCACTTCACTTCAGATTAGTTATTGGATTTTACCTTTTAAATCTAACTAAAGGTAGGTTCTTGATAAAAAAAAAAAACTAATGCACAATGCTAATATCAAGTAAGAGGAAATAAAATTGCACTACTGTCAATTAGGTTTATTAATAAAGACTATCGATAAAGTTAGTAAAAACTTTTATGGTGATGATATCATGATAATTGTGATGAAAATTATGATAGTAATGGTAGTGAAATTATACATAGATTTGATTTTTATTTGATGAATAATTTAGGAATTGATAATTACATAATATTTTAATTTAAATTTTTAAATACTTTAATATTAACTATCTCTTATTTTTAATCACAATTTAATAGTTGTTATGAGTTAATTGATAACTTAGGTTTAGGTTATGTTTGTTTCTTCTCATATATTGTGTATGTAGAAAGGAAAGTGGAAAAAGAATGAAATTCTTTTTTGTCTTTAGTGTGTATTTATCAAGAAACAGAATAAAATGGAAGAGTAAAAAATTGAGAAGGAAAAAATAGAAGAAAGCCACATATAAATAGAGAAAGAATATTTTACTCATTAAAAACTGTTCTACATACATTCTTTATAATCGATTATGTATTTTTTTAATAATAATAATAATAAATAAATAAATAATATTAAAACAATAAATAAAATTATTAATTATATTATTAAAATAATTTTTATTTTTTATTTTTCTTATTATAATTTTAATAAATAATTAAAATATTATTAAAACTAATAAAATATTTTTAAAAATTTAAAATTATTTAAAAATAAATAAAAACTTTTATTAATAATAAATAAAATTATTTTACTTTTATTTCTTTTTTTTTCTATTTTTATTTTCTTAATTCATACAATTTTATTTTATTTTATTTTCTTCAAAAAAAAATTCTTTTTCACCCCTTAAATCCCCTCCGTTCAAAAGTGTTGTCAATAATATCTATTTTTAATCAAAAAGTTTTTCAAAGTTATGTTTGGATGGTAGTATTCTTTGAAGATTTTTTTTAATTAAAGTATTTGTAGATATTTTCTTAATAATATATATAATAATTATTCCAACATTTTATATAATTTTTAATGTAATGCAATTCTTTTAAAAAAATCGAAATTAAAAGAAAATCTTGTTAGAATTCGATTATTTTTGGACCACCACAATATTTTTCACAAATCAGATGTTGCTTTAGAGATCGAATTCTCAGTTTGCTATAGTAAATAGGTTCAGTTTTATAAACAATGCGCAGGAGAATTTTTTTTTAAAAGGTATAATGCTAAAAAAAAATCCCAAAATCTAAGCCAGGTAGTTTATAGTTTCTGCTACACATTTCACATCAGTCTCAATTCATGTTGACCTAACTGAGAATTAACATGCAGTGAGTCAATGCCACTGCCATGTGCCCTATAATGGCTGCCATAAATTACCTTTACCAGAAAATCCTGTTCAGAACCCCCTATGCGTCACGAAATTGCTCTACATCTAAATTTTAATTATCATGATTATCTTCCCAACCTTTGTTATTGTTCCCAAGAATACATAATTATTTTTCTTATAATTTCATTTCCACCATTTACATTATGTCACATTCCAACAACACAGCAAACCACCCTTCCATAGCTCGATTTCAATTGAATCCACTTTATTTAACTCCTTACTTACTTCCTAATCAAGTGCTAAGATACTGCCTAAGGACAAATACTTTTCTGCATTGGGCATACACATCCTTCAAAAAGGACGAGATAAAATTTAGCTACTCCCAATTATAACTATTACCATAACAATATCAACAACGATAACAATAATTGCAAGGAAATAACCAAAGAATGACACAGTACTCGTGACAGACCCGAAGCTCAACAAGCAATTCAACACGAAAATTGGAATATAGAAGGTTTCAGAGCTTACCTTGATTCCGAGATTCCTGACCGAAAATTCACAATCAGTAGAACCTTCACTTCAGCCATTGTCCCAAGAATGTGAGGATTGATTTCGATAGTAATTATCTTGACAGATCGTGATGCTGGAGATAGCCATACTAAAATTGAAGAACAAACGCCACCGTAAATAAATAAAACTCAACAGGAAGTAACATAAGAAGTGTGGCTTAGAGAAAAGAACAAAGAACAGTGGAGATGAAATAAACCTATTTCGAAAAAATATCGGGGAGGATAGAGAGGATTCTGGAAGCTTCGCGCGACAATTCCAGCAACCTTCCACCGTGAAGAGAAGGCGATGCGAAAGCAACCTCCATCTTCTTCCTTTCTTCCAGATGGAGATGAGAGAGAACAAAGAATTTTGGGATTAGTGGGAGAGTGAAAGCGGGAAGAGACTGAGGACGAAAATTTTGGGTTAACTTTTACATTAATAATTAATATTTAATTTGGGAGAGAGGGAAATATAGTAGGGCGAAAAGAATAACTATTATGGAAACTTTACTAGTATTTGATAATCATTTATCTTCTGGAAAATTATGCATAATAAAAATATCTTGCCATAAATTCAAACTGTAAAACTTTCCAATTCCTCTTTTTTTTTTCTAATAAATAAGAGGAATTTTTTAAAGAAAATTTAAAACTTCCTACTTTAATTATATATAAAAAAATAAAAAATTATAATTATTATAATAAAATTACTCTTTAATATTTGATAATTTCATTTATTTCTTATTTTTTATTAAAAGATTTTGATTCAAAAATTTACCATAATATTAATAATGATAACTTTATTTCATATTAAGATGGAGATTTATTCTTATCTTGTCATTAAAAAAATAAAATAATTTTTAAGATGATATGAAACTTTAAAATAGATTAATGATTTTGATGATAATAAGAATTAATAAGTAAACAAAGTAAATAATATCATATGAAAATTAGTAAAAAAAATAATTACATTCAATTCAATATTCTTTATAATTATTGTATAAAAATATATTTTATTTTTTTTAAATGAATTAATTATTTTTTAATAATTAATAAATTAATTGAATAATTATTACTGTACAGAAATTAGTAAAAAATTAGTTAAAGTCATATACTATTTATAATTATTATATAAAAATATATTTTATTCTATAAATCATCAATAATTTTAAATTTTATTTTAAACCAATTTAAATAAAGTGTCATAAACATTGTCTTCATAAAATAATAAAGTAATAATTTCACCTTAAATTTAATACATTAATTATTAATGAGAAAAACTTAATATATCTATCAATCAACTCATAATAAAAAAAATATAATGTAATATTTATTCTGATTCAATTGTTTATATATATATATATATATATATATATATATATATAATATGTGAGAAAATAACTTAAAAAGATGTCATGTTTAAGAAGAAGCTAATAAAAGTCAAGTTTTAAGTTTAGTAATAAAAATTATCTGTTATTCCTTTTATTTTTAAATTAAAAAGCAGTGTTTTTGTGTTTTATCAAAATTTTTGTTTTCTTAAATAAGTTTTAATAATATCCTTACATATGAATTAAACGATAAATTAATAATAATGATTCATTAAAATATCTCAAAAAAGTTGCATTCATTGACCCCAATCCAAAATTTTCGATCATAATTGTTTTCTTTTTTAGATTTTACTTTTGAATACTTTTCTCTCCAAGGAGATACTGTGCTCAGGAATTGTAAAACATGGATTTGAAGATAAACTAGTTGTTTGTTGATGGGGATTTGAAGAGAAAAAAAAAAGTTGGATGAGTGAGATTTTTTTATTTATTTTTTAAATATAAAAAAAAGTAAGTTACATGGAGAGAAAAGAAATATACCCACATAACATCCATAATGATTTATTTTTTCATTTTCCTTTGTATATTAATAATAATAGTAAATATTAAAATTACTATATATTTTTATTCTTTAAAATCAAATAAACCATTTATTAATAATATTATTAAAACATGTAATGCAACTCATACGTTACTTTCTTTAGAATACAAAGATGAAGAGGTTTTGGAATTATGTGAAGTGTACGTAAAGTTATGTATTTAGACACTACTTCGTTCTAAGTACATAATAAACACACTCAAAAAAATTGTACCTTAAGATTTAATACTCTTGTCTTATTCCTCTCATACATAATAAAAAAAGAATTAATCTTTAATTTAAAATCAATCAAATCCAATAGTAGTAAAACATTTCTATGGCTTCATTTTAATCAAGAATCGAAGATGAGTAAAAGTCAAAGAAGATGTTGGATTTGAGACATCACAGAAACGGAAGTGATAAGAAAAGGAAAAATAAGAGGTGGAAATGTGATCTAAGCCTCGATTTGGATAAGAGAAGAATCTAGAAACCACAACCTCATTGGACCTCGTTTGTCCAACGTGGCTTTTCCAAACGCTAAATTGCCACTTCTCACACAGAACCACGTTCCCCATCTTCTTCCCTCTTCAACTCACTCCCGCCACCATTCTCAACGCACTCATCAATGGCAGCAACAATATCAGCAATGGCCATGCTCAACGCCAAATGCCTCAACCCCACCTCACCGAAATTCCCCACCAAACTCACACCCTCAAAACCTTCTCTCCTTTCTCTTCCCAAGGGCCTCATCGCCTCACCCGAAACCACCAACCTCTCCATTCCCACAGCCCTCGCCGGAGCCCTATTCACGACCCTCGGAACCTGCGACGCCGCCTTCGCCGCACAGCAGATAGCGGAGATAGCCGAAGGCGACAACCGCGGGCTGGCGCTGCTGCTGCCCATAATCCCAGCCATAGGGTGGGTGCTGTTCAACATTCTGCAGCCGGCGCTCAACCAAATCAACCGCATGCGCAGCACCAAAGGACTCATCATCGGCTTGGGTCTCGGCGGCTTGGCCGGACTCGTGGCGTCGCCGCCGCATGCGGCGGCCTCTGAAGTCGCGGCGATCGCCGAAGCCGCGAGCGACAACAGGGGGCAGCTTCTGCTGTTCGTGGTGGCACCGGCTATTGGGTGGGTGCTGTTCAACATCTTGCAGCCTGCTCTGAACCAGATCAACAGGATGAGATCCCAGTGATGATGAAACAGGGAGGGGCTTAAGTTCTGTGGGATATCATCATACGATAATTCTCTTGTAACTTGTATCTATCTAATGCTATATTATATCACCTTCTCTTCTGTTATGTCTCTATTTTTTTGGTTACTTCCTTTATCGATCCCATTCCAATCTCTTTTTGCTGCGACTGTTATGGTACCTTTCCTTTTGCGATCGTAGATCTGATTGAGTTCGAGTTTGTACTTTCTTCTGTTGCAACAAGATAGCCACTGTTAAATTTACATGGTTCCTGCAGTTCTGAGAAGTTGATGTTGTTGTCGGAATCTAATCATTGTAAGACCTTTGCATGTTGCGTTGCTCATGTGCTGCTATGTCTGGATGACAATTTAAATTGAGAAAGGAAGAGGCTTGGTTTTGTTTCACTTATATAGACAATGATTCAGAACAAAAATAGTAAATTATAAACAGAATAGAATTTGAAAAGTAGGGTTTGGATTAAATAAACACTATCTTGATTATTAATTTCTAAAAAACGATGTTTTAACGAAACACAGTTGCAGGCATGCGATTGTTTTAATCATTAGAACTCCATTTTTAATGTGTATTAAAAAGTTTTTTATTTTAAGTCAAGTCTATGATTGTATTGGCTTGACAATAGTACCCATTTTAAACCACTTTAAATCGATTTAATGGATTGATTTTATATCCAATTTGTTACTTCATTTTAATCCAATCCAATTAATTATATTTTTGTTTTGGGTTTTTGAAAATTTAAAATCCTTGTTGATACCATGGCATCTTTTGGTGTGGCATCTTCCGGTGGTAACATCTTTGGTTTTTGTCTCTATTAGAATGTTTTTAAACTAATATGATGGCAAAATATGCAAAAGAAAAAATAATTAATAATTTTTAAAAAGTGATAATTAAATGATAAAATATATAATTAAGTTTATAAAATATCATAACTATTTAATTAAAAACCAAAATATTGATCGTGTTTGTGGGTTTTAAAAAATAAACGTTAAATTTAAATAAAAAGAACCAAAGGAGCACATTTTTAAATTTATTTAAATAAAAAACTACCGACAGTTTTCACAATGGAGGTTGATGAATTGATGGTAGGAGGAAGCAGAGGAAAGAGAAAGGTTGGCGTGTAAGAAAGAAATGAAACGACTTACGAATTCCTGTTGGTAGGTCCCTGCAAGTGGTGCTTCAAATAACACCGCTTTTCTTCGTTCCAACACACCAACGACCATTGAAGTTGCCATCAAGTTCATGCCCTGCATCTGAATACAAAGCTATTAATTGCTACTATCAAATTAATTAGAATTAATACGAAAAGAAAGAGACAGAATCTAGAGAGAGAAAGAGAGAAGGGAAGGGTCGTTGTTTGATTGCCAAGGAAAGCATCTTTGGGAAACCAACAGAATGATGATGATGAAGTAAATGGGACCTGCATTTCCACTTCCACCTCCACAGTTCAGTTTACACTTCAAATGGGTCTAGCCACAATCACCCACCTTTCCTATTTGTCTTTTCTCTTTTTTCACTTCGGATCAAAGTCTGCGTCAACGTCATCTTTACTCTCACCTACACCACCTTCTTCTTCATCCTTGTTCACCTCTTCACGACCATGATCCTCTGCCTCCCGCTCATTCTCGGATCTCAGTCGCGGATCCACCTTCAGCTTTCAATATCACCGCCACTTTTTCGTTCTCTCTCATGGACCCCTCTACTTCTCGTCCAGCTGTAGTCATCGATAATGGCTCCGGGTACCCTTTACTTCCTTTTCTGTCACCCACTTTTTCTTCTAGCTTTATGTTGTAGATTTTTTCTTGGACACCATGTGTTTGTTAAAATGGCCCACTGATGTTTTCTTAGTTTTTCTTACTAGGATTGACTGTAAAATTGGTTCTTTACACTGAATTTGGAAATTTTTTCAGGTATACGAAGATGGGGTTTGCTGGTAATGTTGAACCATGTTTTATTGTTCCGACAGTGGTTGCAGTTAATGAGTCGTTTCTGAATCAATCTAGGGGTTCTTCTAAAGGCAATTGGGTGGCCCAGCACAATGCTGGGGTTATGGCAGATCTTGATTTCTTCATTGGGGATGAGGCACTTTCCAAGTCTCGATCTAGCAGCACTTACAATCTCAGCTACCCGATTCGGCATGGCCAGGTTGAGAATTGGGATGCCATGGAGCGCTTCTGGCAGCAGTGCATATTCAACTATTTGAGATGTGATCCGGAGGATCACTATTTCCTCTTGACCGAGAGTCCATTGACCGCACCTGAGAGTCGCGAGTATACTGGGGAAATCATGTTTGAGACTTTTAACGTGCCTGGACTTTACATTGCTGTGAATTCTGTGCTTGCTCTTGCAGCTGGATACACAACATCTAAGGTTGGTAATTTGTATATTGGATAAAGACTGGGAATTATGTTGCTTATAGGATTGGAACTGGATGATTAATCTTGAATGCTTCACATATTAAGTATGGTAGACGAAATGCCCAGGATGCTTGGTAGCTATTAACACAAAATCCACAAGATGTTTCATCAGCCCTCGCAATTTGACGCATTTGGATGTGTTTGCTTGAAACCAAAAGTTAACTGCTCTGTTGAATATCATGAACTAGCACATAGGATAATTCAGCAGTTCCCCTCATTGTGTTGACATAAAATGTTGACTCTGCATAATTATACTTGAACTTGACAATGATATCATAGGAGCTATGAAGAAATTTTGTTTCTTAATATATTTGTCTAATTTTAGGAATATTTTTCTTTTAGGCTGATCTGAAATTCTTCTTAGTGTGAGATGACAGGAGTTGTAGTGGATGTTGGAGATGGGGCAACTCATGTAGTACCTGTTGCAGATGGCTATGTTATTGGTAGCAGCATCAAAACGATTCCTACTTCTGGAAAGGATGTTACTCTTTTTGTTCAGCAGCTTATGCGGGTGGGTAATCCCTGTGGTATAAAATTAGAAGGTTATTATGCTGGTACTGTTCTCTTATTTGAATATCTGTGAATTTTGTAAATCTCTTGTTAATGTCCAACTAGCCGGCCTTACCTAGTGGGATTGTTGCTGTTAATGTTGAATAATTTCACAAATTACCATTCATACTAGCTAGTGAAACCAATCATGTTATACTAATCTGGATGAACGATGCGGGATGCACAAAAGATAGTATCATTTTATATTTTTAATAGTACTAAATATAAAATTTACTTATTTCATGATTCAGTCTAGACTTATTCGCATATTTAGCTATAATGTTTTGTTCAACTGACTGAGATTGTAATAAATAATAATCTGTATCCAACTGTCAATCTGCATTTTGCTAAGCAGATTTATGAACTGTTGTGTTGACATTGCTTCATACAGGAAAGAGGAGAGAATGTACCACCGGAAGACTCTTTTGAAGTGGCACGGAAAGTGAAGGAAATGTATTGCTACACCTGCTCTGACATTGTGAAGGTTGTCTTTACACTTTAGTTCACTACTTAGTTCTTTGAGAGGATCATGAGGGGTTTGGTGCGCCTTTGCCATTAGTTTTTTGCCTTTGGCGTTAGCATGTTGAATGTCAATAAATTCTCTCTACTTTAATTAATTTGGTCCATTTGTGAATAAAAGGATGTAACTAAAGTGTTCTTTTCAATTTATTAGTTTTCCTACATAACATTAGCTAAATATCACTCAGGAATTCAATAAGCATGACAAAGAACCGGGCAAGTACATCAAGCATTGGAGAGGCATTAAACCAAAAACAGGGGCACCATATTCATGTGATATTGGCTATGAACGATTTCTTGGTCCTGAGGTTTGTTCTATGCTCACTCCTTATATAACTATTTTTAGTATGATTTTTCTGTTGTGAATACCTGAACCTATCCCATGAACTAATGAATTAAAATATATACTTTATTAGTTCCTAGTTTCCTATCATTAATATCTAACTGAAACGGAGGGGTCTATAAGGGAAAATGGTAAATATTAAAGTGATATTATGCATTTTGTCTTGATCCAAACCTTCACTTTAGAAGGTTAGAGTTTTTCCCTTTTCCTTTATGGGTTATAAAAGTGGTCCAAGAAGTAGTATGGGAAGGGGCAAGGGAGGCTTAAGTGCAGGCAGTGTAGCCTGGCTGGGATTTGAACTTGGGATGTTGATGGTAGTTTCTATCTCTAAGAATCTTGGTATCACTTAGCCATAGCCATTGGTTCCGCTTGAGTTAGTTCCTTCAATTCAACTGTTGAAGAATTCATGAAATGTAGTAGTGACTTGGTATAGTTCTTGAGCTAATCTACAGGCTCAGTTGGCGTCATTATATCAACAGGACCAGTTAATTTAACATATCTATGTTTTTCCTCTGCAGATTTTCTTTAATCCTGAGATATATGGCAGTGACTTTACGACCCCTTTGCCTGTTGTAATAGACAAGTGCATTCAGTCTGCACCAATTGACACAAGGAGATCATTATATAAGGTGAAGTACCTTACTGACATGTATATAAATAAGCCCCAAGAGCGCTTTTAAATTTTAGTGAACTGCCACTTTGAGTCATAAAATTAGGGATCTTCCAAGGCTCAATATTAGCTTGGGGCATTTTTTTGTTGTTAACCCAGATGGAGTACATTAGTGTCAAGTGTTATACCACATCAGTCCAGCCATGTTATTTAATTTCTGATCATATGAATTTCAAGCCCTTCAGTTTACATGTTAACAATACGTCTTGCCTATTTTATTTTTTATTTCAGAATATAGTGTTGTCTGGAGGTTCAACCATGTTCAAGGATTTTCACAGGAGGTTGCAACGTGATCTTAAAAAAATAGTGGATGCTCGTGTTCTTTCTTCTGAAGCACGCTTAAATGGGGAGATAAAAGTAAGCTAATAGGTTATTTTCTTTAAATGGATGGGTTTCTCTCCCTCCCTCTCACACGCACATGAGAAACCTGTTTGCCCAAGTTGTACAGACTAAACCAATCAAAAAACAATGCATGATTATATTTTATTAAATAATTACATAAATTCATTTGTCCCAATTATTTTATATTGAAAATAGTGTTGTGTGGGTTGTTGATTGGTTCGGTTATGTGACTTGTGCTCACAAGGTCTTCCCTTCCCCCAGGGCCCAACACTTGCATGGGCAAAATAGTCACATTGATGTAGTTATGGCAAGCTGGACTGCTATATATTTATTGCTTTGGTCTTACATTTACTTTTTTTACTTCATTAATTTGGTTCTACAGTCGCAACCAGTGGAGGTAAATGTACTCAGCCATCCAATCCAGAGATTTGCGGTTTGGTTTGGAGGATCAGTACTTGCATCAACACCTGAATTTTTTACGGTATGCATTTCTGACATTGTTTTTGTGGGTTAGGAGGTACAGTGTGTACAGGACAATTTGTGTGATAGCATGTATGGATTTGTTGGTTTGAGATTACCTTCATTTGTTCTTGAAAAGCTACGGTGGATGGACTGCATGTCAATTTCACGTTTATAGTTTTTCTTCTTTGCCTCTTTGTCTAGCTTTGATATCCTGAGTTTGCTTTGCCAGGTTAAATGAATGAATATTGTTTGGCAAGTTTGGAAATATGAAACTTATTAGAAAATACAAGAAAGAAAAGGTGCCTGACCTGTAGATAAAAATTTCGATCCACTTTGAATAATTTCAAATCTGCCCCTCGTTCTCCAGAACCAAATTGTATACTCTAACAAGACATACCTCTTTGGTGTCCATCCATGAGGGCTCAACTATAAACCCGTTGACCACTGCATGTGAACTCAGGTCCAACAGCTTTGGTGGTGGGTGACTGTATAATTTGAATCAACATGACTGTCTATGGACTCTCCTTCTGCCTTGGTTCCATTGTTGTGCTATGAACCTTAGATGCAACAAATAATGATAAAACCTCACTTAACAAGTTTGAATTCCAAGATTCCAACACCATTTATGTTCCATCCACGTTTATGGTCCAATTTTCCTAACTATAACAAGCTTTTTCTGGAAATCTGGATTTTGAAAGAGGAGCTCTGGTTGCATCTCCATCTTCGGCTCCTGTCTCAATGAGTCTATTACAGGGTTATCATGAAAATAGTCATTGCAGCCCATATTCTTCACTCTGTTTCCTTTTTTTCTCCCTTTTCAATGAAGGATCAACTTCTTCCTCGTCAATAAATATTTCAATCTTTTTTTTTTCGCCCTAATATTACTTCAATTTTAGTTTCTTTTCCATCACATCAGACGTGATTCACGATTACTGAACCCTTTTTACTTCTTTTTTCTGACTTCAAGAATTGCAATGGGTCACCGTCACACTCAAAAGTCGAAATTGCTACCCTTCAAGTTATTTCTGTTTTGTGCTTCCATTAAGGCAGGGTAACTCTACCTTTCTTGTCCAAGAACTAGCCTATGCTTTAGCTCATTCTGGCCGACTCCCCTCCACGCTGATGTTGTCCTGCTCACTTTGTTCCCCCATTTTCTGCAGCAAATCCTCAGCCTCAGTGATTTTTGACATCCAGCTCCTCAACTTTATCCCCCACAGCTACGTCTTTAATATCTAAGCTCCCCCCAAAGGTCGTTTGATTCTTCCACTGAATAATGGTCTTGCCATGACAATGTTACCCATGTACCCGAAGCCTTCTTTCTTCATCAACAGCTGCACTATATTTTTAAGAGAAATGGTAACAACGCACTCTCTGTTAATGATTAAATTTATTGAAAATCACAAAATTTCGTTAGAACCTCTTATGAGTCTCTATTGTGGTTTTGTAGTTTCCAATAAAATTCAGCTAATAGTACAGGGTGTATTCAAATGTGTGTTTCACTCCTCTCTTCTTAATCTCTTGGATTCCCTGAAACTTCTTGATCTCCAAAAGCTGATTAATTTGATCCTCGATTACTTATTTTCTGGAGTTCCAATTAACACTGAACTCCATTTGCTGGGTTCTGGTTTTGTTTCTCATGTCACCAATCACCTTAACTCAGGTAGCTTGACTGTCCATTCCTTCAAGAACCTTATGAATTGTCCCTTTCTTTCCAACATTTGGATCTGATGTTTATTCAATCTGGTCAAATTTGTGTGTGGGCAAACTAATTTGTTTGGAACTCAAATTAGAAAATGGAAGAAGGAAGATGATATTTCTTGATATCAGAGATAAGAGAAATAACTTTCCTCCAATGGTTTCTCCTTTGGTAAAGAGTAAAACTCAACTCTCAAATGATACAAGATATAACGAACCCTTTTCCCCTTATATTCTCCTATTTATTTAACTCATTAACTCATTCAACTAGCTAATAGTATCCTACCCGTTTAAACTAATTTCCTGACTCCTAACTGTCACGTTTGTAGTTGGCTGTCTCTGCTTCTTCGTCTGGCATTGATAACCTGAATTTTGTATACTTTGCAAGTTTAAATGAATCTATTATAGCATTGATGGTAACAAAATATATGGTCAAACTTGAACAGTGTAAAACTATGACTGCAAGTTTTTTTTTGGGTTTGCCATTGTTGCGGAAGGCAATGTTTTTTCAGTTTTCTTGCAATATGTTCTCGGAGTGAGAGTATCCATAATTTCTTAATGTTTCTTAAATTCTTCCTATATGTCTCCATGCAAAACAAGATTAGTTTTACAATTTATGTTCCAATTTACAGGCTTGTCATACGAAGGCAGAATATGAGGAGTATGGAGCAAGCATTTGCCGTACAAATCCCGTTTTCAAGGGGATGTATTAAAGCAACAACGAATTAGTTGATCATAGAATGCAGTTACTTGATAAACAGTTGAATGAATGTCCTGTTATTTTTATCCTCAATTCCACCTCCTGGTCTTTCTTCCCACCTGTATTCGTGGTGGCAGGAGTGAGTGTAAAATATGTATATTCATTGAAAATGTGCATTTTGTTTTCTATTCCAGCAGTTTCACATGGTTAATACAGTTACCAGCAGGCCAAGATAGTACTTAATGGCTAGATAGAAATTGATCTTTGACTAAGTTAGCCGAGCTGTTTTGCAATTTTGTTGTTGTTCAGCTTTGACATCGATTAACTTCTGTATTTTTTTTTTTCATTCATTGTTGGGACTGATGATTCCATGAAGGGCAGTTTGGGGAGCACGACATGGAAAATAATTGAAGACAAACTATCATATTCAATCATCATTCATTTCTTGGTGAGCTTATAAGACATGATAAAATGATCCCATCTTTCTATCATATCCTTTTCACTGATTAAAATTTTATCCTATAATGACCAAGATTGGGTAAAATTCAAAATGGTTTAATTAATAAGTGTTTTTCATGTTTACCCTTGACATCCATCCCATTCTCTCCAACCTTTTCTCTCCCAACACATTTCGATTGAATTGTCAATTCGTGTTAACATAGCAAATTGGCTTATAATTACCATATTTGTAGGGTAAGCCTGGTTGAGTAAACTTAGTAGATGTTTTCTAATCTAATGTGAGCTGATGTTTTTTTTTCTTTTAGTTTCTTAAATCATATATCACATTTTTTGTTCAATAATAATTTTTATTTAAGTTATACTATTCTAGTGACTAATTAAGTAATTATAGCATGTCAAACTTTTAAATTAATACATTAAATAACAAGTAATACATTCACAGGTCACAACTTGATGAAGTCCATTACAAAAAGTAAATATAATAGAAATAAATTTAGACTCTTTACAAAATACTCTTCTCTCAGTTCTCTATCCACTCTTATTTTAAAGTAAAACATTCCCCATTTTCTGAAACATTCTGAATGTTCTCTCTTCTCGTTTTGGATCCACATTTTACACTATTTTAGTTATCATATTATCCTCCTATTATTTTATCATGTTATATGGTCCATCCTAAACACATCATAGGATAATATAATGTCATTTAGTTATATTATTTTGTGTATATTGAACTTTGTGATCTTATTATGTAGGTGATATTGTACAGTCTCTACTTAGAAGAAAGAGGAGCATTACATAGGCATCAATTTGTAAGGGACTTGAAGCATATAAACCAAGCACATATTACAATTTTTCATATTTTATAAATATTTTTCTATAATTTATTTTTTGGATCTTACAAAATTTATAAGGAAAATTTACAGAAAACTTTCTATAAATTTTTATAAAAAATTCGTATTAAAATTAGCATGAATATGAATAATTTCAATAGTGATAAACACATAAAAATTATACTATTATGAACATTACATAGAATAATTGTTTTTTATATAATTAAAATTTATAGTAAATGCTTTTGTATTATATAAATTATAGTTTAGATTTAGAAAGAATGGTTTAAATTTTTATATAAAATATATTATATGTGATTACTAACATTTTTAGATATATTAATTTCAATTATTGATATCTAATTATAAGAAGAAAAAACATCAAGATTTTTAGAGATATAAATAAAAGAGGATGAATTAAGATAGATAGGTAGTTATAACAAGATCAGAATATAAATAAAGATAAGGTAGTTTGGGATGGTTCATGAATAAAATTTTGGATTTGTTATAGAAACAGTGTACAAAATGTATATCATAAACAGTATAAAAGTTATCAATAATATCTTATGTATTCAAATTTAAATTAAATACTCATTCTATTTTAATTTATTTCTTCTCTTTTATCTTTCTTATTGTATAACTTTAAAAGTAAATTTATTTCATAACAGAAAATAATTTTTTATATAAAAAAAAAGAAGAAGCTTAATTCCAAATGAAAACACAAACTTAAAATGATGGATAAAATTAGAAGAATGCTATGTATCCTACGTAGGTCAATGGATGGTGAAATACAACTTATCTTTAGAAACTATAAAGCTTAAATGGATTATCTATCATCCTTTATCCGCTTTATTTGACTCAAAACTTCGTCCTTTCTCTCTCTTCAAATTTAAGCTTTCTTCACAAACTTCATCTCATCATCATCATCAAAAGGTTACGTTACGTCCCAAGCATACACATGCAAAGCAAAATTACGCATGAGAAACAACACCTTCTGCCATTGTTGTTCATAGCATGAGCAACATGCATGTGGGAATGAACATCACACTTACAAAACCATACATCCTAACATGCTTTCTCATCTCCCTCTTCCTCTCCCTCTCCTTCTTCATCTTCCTCTTCCTCCACCTCCTCTCTCCGCAACAACACCACCGCCACTTCAGCATCACAACCACCACCAACAACAAGAACGACAACAACAGCTATAATAACAACCTCAGAATCCGGCCCGGTTACTCCTCCTACGACGCCTACATCCAGCGGCAGCTCAACAAGACCCTAAACCCACGCCTCCGGAAAATATGGACCACGCGAGACTGGGACCGAAAGATCCCGGTTTTTGCGCGCTTCTTCGAGGAGCTTAAGGAAAAGAAGCTTCTCCACGAGGACTCCAAGGCGCTTTGCATAGGCGCGCGCGTGGGGCAAGAGGTGGAGGCGCTAAGGCGCGTGGGTGTTCAGGACTCCGTGGGAATGGACCTCGTTCCGTACCCTCCCCTCGTCGTTAAAGGGGACTTTCACAACCAACCCTTCGATAACGCCACGTTCGACTTCGAATTCTCGAACGTCTTCGACCACGCACTCTTCCCGGAACGCTTCGTGGCCGAGATCGAACGCACGTTGAAGCCCGACGGCGTGTGTGTGTTGCACGTGGCGCTGTCGCGGCGTGCTGATAAGTACTCCGCTAACGACCTCTACAGCGTGGAGCCCCTCGTCGCGCTGTTCAAAAACTCCGCTTTGGTTCACGTTCGTGGCGTCGATGGTTTTGGGTTGGACACCGAGGTTGCGTTTCGTAAGAACCCTTTACCCTAATGTTTTTTTTTTTTTCTCGATCTCTCATGTCTCTTTTCCTTTTTCTTCTCTTTTATTTTATGTATTTAGATTCTTTTTCGTTTTGTTATTAAAAGATATTTTGGTAGGTTAGAAAAAAAGGGATTACGTTGTTATGTTCACACATTAGAACATGAACTCCATCACGTACTTTAAGTAATGATACTCTTTTTATTATTCTGCAGTCTTTTTTAATTGTATAATTAAAAAATAGGTTTTTATGAAATATTTTTCAGTAGAATATAACTCTTTAAATATATGTTATTAAACTAAATTTACATATCATAATAGTTACTAAAACATTATCTCTAATTAAATCTATTTATCAAAAATAAGTATATATTTTACGATAATTTTACAAATATATGAGGGTAAACATGAGTGATATCATAAAAGATTTGATAAACATAAAAAGTAGTTAAGATTGATCAAACACAATTTTCGTTATCCAGTTAAGTTTAAATAAGAGAGATCCAAATCCCGTCATATTTAGATTTGATTTTGAAAAATGATTTAGTTCAATCCAATTAACTAAACTATGTATAAATCCGATCATATTTTAAACAGTTAATGATACTTTAGAGGATTCTAAGCATGACAAGAAGAAATGTTCTGTGTTCTGTGTTCTGTGTTCTGTGTTCTGTGTTATCAGATTCTAGATTGCATAAGTCACTGTTCATATCCAAAACATTGAGAATAGTATTTCATATGTAATCTCATCCCAGTTGGCAATCTAGCCAACAATAAACACAAAGAATCCTCTAAAGCATGGTTAACTGTTTACAACACTGGTTTTGCCTTGTCCTTCCATTTACGAGTGCATGATACGAAACAGAGAAGATCTAAATGCATGATAGAGGATATGAGAAAACATCATTCTCACTGAAAATATCAAACAGTTAAGGTACCACCACATATCTATATCTATATATTTTGATAAAGATAAACTAAAATTCAAGAGAGTGAGGATTGCTTTTGATTCCTGCGGCGAATACCAATGGAGAATCGCCATGCATCAAGCAGAGGGTCAGGGATTAAGCTTGCGAAGAACCACTGAACTGAGTGAGCCCAATATGGTGTGCACATTGGTTTGTAGCCAATTTCATCAATTGCAGCTCTTGCATAAGCCTCAGCTGTTGGCACGAACAATGAATCTTTCTCAATACAAGCCACCCTTGATACCATGTTCGTTGCAACGTACAGTGGTACCTTCACTCATCAATATTCTTAACAATTAATCCCTCAAATAACACTAAAAAAGGAACAACTAATCATACTAATTCATTCACAATACTCGACTCATTATATGGGTAACTTCATAACTTCATATTCATGATCACCACTAAATATATGATTCTATGAACCATACTAAAGTTTACCCTAAAAACGAAGAGTTAATATTTATTTTTAGTTTGAAAAAAATAGCGTAAAGAGAAAAAAAAAAGTATTATTGAACAGATATAATTGAATATAAGAAAAATAGCGTAAAGATAACAACTAGAAAAGAAAACATTGTAACTTCGTACCTGACATTGCACGTGTATCCCGTATTGTCCATACTCCACGTATAGAGATCTTGAAAATTGGTCCACGTACCTGCATGTTTTAGTAATGGCTTAGTTCTTATATTTTTAACCAATTAAAAATTATCTTAAATTTATTATAAAATTATTATTAAAATTGGTAATTTTTATAAATAATAAATTGATAATATAAAAAATTACTATCGTTTTAATCAGAAACTTTATATATATATATATATATATATATATATTTGATAAAAAAAATTTAAAATTAAAGAATTAAATTAATGCATGTATTATTCATTCTTATGAAGGTAGTATTACTTTATATATTCAAGCGTAACATTACAAATTATGGTATTCTAATATTGTAATTTTTAAAGATATATTATTATATCTTAAAAAAAACATTTGCGATGTTTTCTCGAGTATCCATGCGTATATATAAGATTTTTAAAAGATATAATATTATACTTTTAATAAAATTTTAAAATATTTTAATAGTTATTTTTTTTATTGTGTCTCATTTATTTTTATAATTTTCTATATTATGAGAACTGTTGTGAAAAAAAATATATTTAAGATAACATTTCTCATTAAAATATAGTTGAGTTGAGTGAATAGTTGCTGTACCTCTTAAATGAGAGAGTTCAGTCTCCATAACACTATCACCCCCAATACCTAATAAAATAACCATAACTGTACTGAAGAGTATTTCTGAAATTTTGGTTAATCTGTTGAATACTCTTTATAATCTAAAATAAAAAGTTTAAATTAATATAGATAATGAGTGTAAAAATATCATAACAAGGTAAACAAAATTATATATATATATATATATATATATATATAATTTATACCTATCCACGGTTAAAGTAAATTTTTGTAATTAAACAATTATATAAAATTGTTCACATAACTTATTTTATTATATATATAAATGATAAATTATATTATTATATTTAAGATGAAGAAATGGTTAAAAATGAGAAATAAGATATTTGTATTAATTATTTCATTGCTATTTATATGTAGTTTCTTTCTCCACTTTTCAAAACCATAATTTTTTTTTTCTTTCTTTTATAGAAGATATCATAACTACCACCTATCCCAACAAAAAATCTACCAAAAATAAAAACTAATAAAGAGACCTCAATTCCTTAAAAAGGCATGTTAACCCATTATGGAATAAATGAAAAATTACTAATTTTCTCAGAAAAAAATGAAAATGAAAAGGTCCATATCAAGATAACTGGAAATGGAACCCCCAATAACTCCAATGCACCACTTTTTTATTCCTAATGATGCATGTTTGGTTTGAGCTTTTTGCATGGTTGAGGGAATGTTGCCTTAATTAATTATAATGTGTTTAAGACAGTAACAAAGCTAGATTATTTTAATAATTAATTAAACTAAAAAAACAATTATTGATATAATTAGGTATAATTATAATTATTTTATATTTATATAATTTTTTGAAAATAATTTAAAGAATAAAAAAAAAAAAGCTTACGCCTTGGTGGCAGCATAGACGGTGAAGAGAGGATGAGAAGGCAGAACGACAGAAGCGGCGGAGCCAATGTTAACAATGGCGCCTTTTCGCCTTTCCAACATCCCACGCAGAACACATTTCGTTACTCTCGTTGTTCCTTCCACGTTCACTCTAACAATCTTCCTCCACACACTTTCTTCCACTTCGTCGAAAAACATCGCGCTAGGATACGTGATCCCCACGTTGTTCACCAACACGCCAACCTCCAACCCCTCACTCGCCTCCTCCACGCGCCGCAGCCCCTCCGAGAGATCGCCGCATGCGAAGTCCATCTCAACCACCTTCACGCGCGCCGTTGGATGCTTGGCCTTGATTTCACGCGCAACGGCTTCGAGCTTCTGGAAGGTTCTGCTGACGAGAATTAGGTTGAGCCCTCGCTGTGCGAGGTGGAAGGTGAAGGCCTTTCCGATGCCGTCGGTGGCTCCGGTGACGAGAGCCCAAGAACCGTAGGTTGTGATGAGGTTCTTCTGGGATCGGAAGCAGGTTCGGAAGATCCAGGCGAAGAGGGAGAAGAGGTGGTAGAAGGTGACGAGGAAACCGATGCATGAGATGATGAAGATATAGTGATGAACTGTGTTACATGGTGTTATTACCATCTTTTCTTGTCTGGTTTTTTTGCAGAAGCTCTGCACTAGGTTGTCTTAAATATTGTGGGAAGTAGGTGAGTACATGATGATAGAGTCACATGCACAGAGGTTGAGGATTCAATTAATGTACGCGAAACGAACGAACCAGAATTCCTACACCTAACAAACCATATCAACACATATTCCTCTCATAGTATTATTTATACAAAAATATATTTTTTATATAAATTGAAAATATTTCACTTTTAAATTAAGATTTTTTATTAAAGGAAAAATATATATGAATTGAACTCGACTTTTAATCTATGTAAAATTTTTGGATGCACAAAAAAAGTTATAATTAATATTTAAAAAAAATTGGTGGTAAAAAGAGGTAATTAATTAATATTGATTTACCTATTTTTTTTATGGTGTGAAGTGAAGAGAGTGTAAAAGTGGTGGATGAGTGTGACATGTGTGTTGGTGGTACTTGACACGTCATTGCATGAATGTGATGATGGAAACAATTCTTAATTCAACGACCTAATCCGTTTTGCATGACATGAACTCAGACTCACTGAGTCGTACAGCTGTACACCAATGACCAACTATTTTTGTTTCTTCTTTTTCTTTTTCGCATGTTTACTCACCAACCACCAAAAAATGAATTCTCAACTCTCTTTTTTTTCTATTTTCATTCTTTACAAATAGTGGCCTTGGTAAGAAATATGAAGAAAAGAAATAAAAAAAAATATTTTATCTGTATTAGTCATAAATACAACTTCATTCGTAATTGTATTTAATAGTTTAGGATTAATTGATTTCATATATTATAAGAAAGATGAGAAATAAATATTTTATATAATTAAATAATTTTAGTAAGTATTTAAAGATTTTTTTTATGTTTGTTTAGATTGAGGAGAGAATTATGAACGGGAAAAGAAATAAAAATAAAGAAAATTTGTGAAAAGTAAAATTATTTGAATGAAAAAGAAGAAAAAATGAATAAATAATTTTTAAATAAATAAAACATATATATTGATTGAAATTATCAAATATAAAAAATCATATAATCATGCTATTCACGTTTAAATTAATTATTTTTTATCAATTTAATTTAAATATATATAATATGATTTTTTTAGTTTCTAAAATAATTTGAATATTGTAAATAAAAAAATGGTTTGGAAGGAAATGTTTTAATAAAAGTTACCGATCAAATTTAATTGTAACTAATATAATATATAAATAATTTAAATTTATAATATAATATTCTTTTACTGAAATTGTAACTAATATAATATATAAATAATTTAAATTTATAATATAATATTCTTTTACGGAAAAGAGTAATTCATCTGTTTTTCCTTCAAATCTTTGTAGTTTGGAGAAGAAAGATTAATTTATCCTCTCTACCTTTCTTTCCTCTTAAATCAATGCTTTTCCATTGAATCAAACCTTCCAACACAGTTCATCATTCTATACAAACAGAGTACTAGAGATTTTTTTAAGAAGTATATAAAGTTTTATTTGAAATTCAACTAATATTTTCTCACCAAATTAAATCATTTTAAATTAATTAATAAGTGTTTAGAGATGTTTGGGTTGAGTTAGTTGAAGTTTAAAAGATATACAAACCTAAATCGATTAATGTTAATTAGTTTACATGGTCTCATTTTTTTCGAGAAATTTTAACTAACTGAACTAAACTAACTAAAAGTAATGTGATAGACTTGGTTAGGATGGATCATAGTTGAGTTACCAAATAAAATATTATTAAGAAAAAAATACTAATAAATAATATTAAAAAAAAATTCACAGAAGAAATTATAGAATTATATAACATAAAATTACAGTGCAATATAAAATTCTAAAATCGAACAACATAAAAACTAAAATATAAAATATGTTTCTATCCATAAATTTTTGGAAATTTAGCTTTAGTCTCTTTATATTTTTTTCTCAATTTTAGCTTCTCTTATTTTGAAATCCATCATTTCTTTTTTGTCTTTGAATCGTTATTTAAATTACTTATTTTCTATAAAGCGCTATCTAAATTTCACTCCTAATTAAAAGTGGTGCATTCAAAATTAGAAAAAAGAAATACCAAAATTGAACTTTATAAATTAAAAAAAAAAAGTATTTTACCATTTTTCAAACTAAAGATAGGTAAATGGTGGCCTCTCTTAGAAGACAAGACCATTTTTTCTGTGGCATTGGACAACATGAATGTGTATCAAGTAATTCAATAACAGTATAGTATATAGTATATAGTATAATTATATGTTAGAAATGTATTCAATACATATCATCATCAGTTTCAGGCAATCGTGGTTAGTATGCTGCAGGTGGCTTAAAGAATCACATTTGTCTTCATTCAACAACAATTCCAGCCATAATCGTGAATAAAATTAAAAAAGAAGCCTCTAGAAGATGGCACAAGCTGAAAAAAAATAGACAAAAGGTTGCCTAGTTGAGGTATCAGCATCATGAAAGTAGCAAGAGCAGAGATATATGCTTAATTTGTGGTGGCAAAAGGTAGTTTTTCATTCTTCTATGTACATATTACTTCGTGCCGGTGCGTACAAATGGGGAACATGTGAAGCTACAACAATGATTTGAGCAGACTTCTACTATTTTTTTCTTTTCTTTTTATCTCTAATCCGTGGTCTGGAGACAGATGAGGCCTCATAAGAATGAAGAGAATCAAAATACGTGCCAAGCAGCGAGAAACACACATCCTTATACTTGTTTAGGGTTTAAAGCAAAACCACTTCTTCTGCCCCTAAAAAATATATTTATTATGAATAGTATTAGCTATTCAACTTCATTATTGTAGACAGTTATTTTGGTTATATATTGCAAAAAGAAACAACCACACAAACTCATTCCCATGATTTCCGTGTAATAGGAAAGTTTAAAAAACCTGTTTTTAACTTTCACATGCACATGTGTTGGTGGGAATTTTATACTTTTGTTGTTTCTGGTTCTAAATAGCATATGTTATTCTTATGTACCTTGGCAGATTTATCTTCTTCCTTGCGAGAATTTCTTCTCTGTGATTGAACACGTACTGATGATGCTCCTGCGCCAGTTTTTTTATCATCCCTTGCCTTGTTGAATATAACAGTGAATCCTTCAGCTGAGGCAGGATCGTTCACATCCCATTCCCCGAACTTGGGTAGTGGCCTTCCTTCTTGTTCATACTGCACATGCAGAGAAAATGCTTAGTCAAAACATAGATTAATTATTCACTGAAGATGAAAAAAAAAAAACTTTTCCTCATCATTAACGAACAAAGAATTGCTGGAAACCTGGTACACAGCTAAGCCTCATTTCAGCTTGGTTTTTTGATAAAAATGTGAAATAATAATAATAATAATAATAATAAAGTTTGACATTATTTAAAAACATGGGCTAGAAATGAATAGGCATTAAAGTTGTGGGAGGATCTTACCGAAGCCATTAAGATTGAAGCTTTGATATGTATGGTGGTCACCCAAATTTCTGGGGAAAAGGAACAGACAACAAATAGAAGAAAAAGAAAAAAAGAAGAGAGAAGAATGAGAAATATTAGAATGGTTTCAAAAACAGGTTGGTAGGTGCAGCATTTTATAAAAGAGTAAGGGGTGGAACAAGGACCGCAAAGCTAGCTTGTTGGGTTATCTTCCTGAATGTTGCACCCGTCCAAAACGGGGGTGATTAGCTTTTCCGTTTTATTTTTAGGAGAATATTCCTTCAAAGGGTAACAAAAACTAGCCAATGAGGCCATATTCCAAAAATGGGAGACAAACAAAGCCAAATTGGTAACAAGCAAGCCAAGTGACCCCGTTCCCATTAAAAATAACAGTTATCGATTTACGGTAAATAATTACATGGCATGTTTTTAAAGGACTGCAACAGAGATCTATATATAATATGTAATATACAAACATGAATTTTTCCAAAACAACAGAGGAGTGCAGTGCTTCCGTTAGTTGTTGTATTTGCAAACTTTCTTCTTGGATTGATCTCCATGATTTCCGAATCATAAATCTTAGATATACATCAAAGCCGGGGCAAGGAGGGTAGATTATAGAGATCCGGTGACTTATCCATGAAGATGACAGTCATTCATTTAATTTCTGGTTTGGTGTATTTGATGTGTACCGCCATAAAAGCCCTCCAATCAGATTGTTTACTGCATGAGAAGCCATGGGAACCGCAACGCTAGAAGATAAAATTGTAGCATATCCATATGCAAGACCAACAAAAGTTGCCCTAAAACAGAAACAATAATCTTATTGTAATTTAATCAGAACTAACAAGGCAATAATGGAAAAAATTGTGATTTACACGACACAGGGTAATCTGGAAGGAAATAGTCTATGAATCAAATTCGTTAAAAACAATTTTCAACAAACTGGGGAGAAAGAAACAGAGGAGTGGGAAAGAGGTAAAATTAGAAAGAGACGCACCAGATGGCAAAGGAATACTTTCGACCATTGCCCAGGTGTAAAACACCAAAGATCAAAGCAGCAATCACAATACTATTCCAGTTCGTTCCCAAAAGTGGAAGAATTGCTCCTCGGAAAAGGAGTTCCTGGAATTTAAGTGGTAATATGTGATATCAGTCTAATGATTAAAAATGAACAAGAAAGGTGAAATAAGCCAAGAAAAGTAGCTCTCTTTTAACCTCACTAATACCAGACAAGAATGCAACGACAATATAATCCAAAGGCTGAAGTGAGCTAAGGACCTGATTCACAAACAAAATATTTCTAGTTCAGACAAACCATCAGTGTATATAATACAGACTCAAACCCAAGAATGACAAAAGCAACAGACTAGCAAAAAAAATTATCTAAGAAGAAATTATTTCTAGTCAGATGCACAACCTTTTACTCGACTTACTATGATTCTCTATAAAATATTCACGTTATAAATTGCAATCCACTAACAACAAACCAAGCTAACAAAATATTACTGAACATTTCCAGAGCCATGGCTTGATTCAATTACCTGCCGATTGGCTGCTTCGCTAGATTCTGCAAAATTTGGCCATGTCTTCAATAGCAAATAGCGGCACGATGATACTAACACTACAAGTCCTGTAATCAACTCAAGATGCCACAATTCAAAACCAACTGCATACGGAAAAAAAATATTAAAAAAGTTAATGCCATATTAGCAGAGGTGGATGTAGGTTAGCAGTGGGGGGGTTAGGCTCCCTCCCTAAACTTTTTCTAATTAGTTTTTTTACTACAGAAAATATTTTAATAATAATAAAATCACTTTTTATTTATAAAGTATAATTTTGGAGTCAATAATATTTAAGTATTATATTTTTACTTTTGAACATAATGTTATTTTCTTTTCTCTTTCTAAATATATATTTCATTCTTTGTGTAGTTTTTAATTTAGAGATAATTTTTTCTCTTTTATTAGATAAAATATTGTATTATTATTTTTAAATAGTATTTTTTTTTAAAGATATAAATGATTGCAATTGCTATCAAATGAGTTTTCGTCTTATACTAAGTTGATTACCATTGATTTGAGAAATAAGGTTTATTTACTAATATTTACTATTAGAACAAACTTATTATGAATATCAATATAGTTATTGACAACTTGATTTTTAAGAGACACACAAATATTTTCTTTTCTTCTCATAATTATTTATATATCAAAATAACACTTGTTATATTATTTTTGTTAAGAAAAATAGTTATTTAGAAAAAATTGCTTAATGTAAATTTTAAATATTTGTCTTAACATACAAGAGAAATACTTTGATATATTATTAATATATTTAATTATGTTTTTATTTTTTAAAATTTAAGGTGAATCTGGTTTTAATTTCCAAATTATAAAAAAATTATTTTATCCTCTCAAATTTGAAAAATACATATTTAATCCCTTAAATTTACTATTTAGTAACTAAATTTTTTTTGAAAAAATCATTATAGTCTTTCAAATTTAATATTTAGAATTTTTTTTTTTTAATTTGAAGGTCTAAAATAAATTTTTTAATTTTGGAAAACCTAAAACTAAATTCATTTTAAATTTTAGAGGCTACAAATATAATTAATTATTATTACTATTACATCTTTTTTATGAAAAATTGTTATATATATTAGAAGAGATTTAAGTTTTACAATGTTTTCTCTCCCCCCTCCTATGAGTTGGCCCTCACTCTCCTATAATTCTGGTTCCCTCGTCTAGAAGAATATCAGAAAATTTGAATTTCATGTCACCATTCCTGAAAACGTTACAATAAATAGAACCATACATGTAGCCTTGCTCCAAACACACAAGAAAGACTGTACTTTCATGTCTCATTGTAAAAAAAATCCAAATTTATCTATTCCTTGGCTCACTAATTTCTACCCAAAAATGCCAATCCAGCATTATCATATGAGTTCAAGTATTCCTGTTAGCACTGATCTACAGTAAAAGAACATTTTTCTGATGAGAAAAGTTATTTTAAACAATTAAGGGTTCAAAAATAGTTATTGATATCCAATATTTTTTTATAACTAATTTCCAATGAAAAGGAATCCATGTAAAATTTTGATCCACAACTAATAGTAAGAAATAAGAAATAAATAAATAAATGAGTGAAATACATGATACTTCTGTAGAGCAGTCCAAGACTGGCAATCCTTCCACAGCCGCGACATGAGACACCTGCAAGTTGCAAAAAAAATGAAGCACAAAATGAACATGATATCGTGTGTTATGCGAATTTCTACATCTAACAATATCAAGTCAAATTGTGATAAACTTAAGTCTCCTTTCTTGAAGAAAAATAGAACTTCCAATATCAAGTTAATTTCTCCCAAGTAATGTGGTGTAAAAGGGAAATAAATATCACACTGAAATACGCTTTATAATGGCTAAATAAACATACATAAGTTTCATACGAAATCCTGTTTATATCAATAAGATAGAGAACAAAGTTGGAAACATGCAAGTGCAGCAAAGGGGGAAACTGATGTAGTAAAGCATTAAAGGAAGAGAACCTGCCGAATCACTAATCCCAAAGCAGCTATGAGACCAGAAGTTATAATGCAAGCTTGAAGCACAGCACTCCTTGAAGGTAAAGGGTTAGAATTCTGGGCAGCTGGATTAAGAGAAGTGTCCAAGTTGTCATTTTGAACAAATTTATCATCTAAGATATCTCCAGATGCCTCTGGTCCATCTCTTCTGGATTTCTTCAATGATTTCTTGGCAAAAGAGCATGTGCTATATCTACTCCCTACATAAGAGAGAAGAAAAAAACTAAAAACCATCTCAAATGTTTCAACTATTAGGTGACCATGATATTTTAATTACATCTCTATCAAAGCCCCTCAACGCACACTCTTTGGACTTGGAGCTTGAATTATAATTATTTCTTTTGTGTACAATGACAGAAAAAAGATCGAACCTAATACTTCATACATAGTACCCAAACTCTCCATTATTGTTGGTTAAAATCCATTTTGTGAAAAATCATATAAAAATTATTCACACTAAATGGCACTCTTGATGATGCACAAACCCACCTAATTCATGCTTAAATTCAACTTTTTATGAGAACAATGGGGGAAGGATGATCGAACTATACACTATTTAGTAACGAAGGCACGTGAACAGTTCCATATTTCATCTCTACGCCTAACTACCTCAAAAACCACGTCATAAACCAACTCCCTCAAAAAGCTAAACGAATTGATGAAGACACGAGAATGGTTTTATATTTCAAGCATGTTTGGACAAGCTACATCATAAACATTTTTAGGAAAAAATAAAATAATATTTTTCGTAACTTCAAATTATTTTACAAATAAACTAATTAAATTCTTATTTTTAACCTATATAGACTAATTTTATCTAATAATCTTTTTCTTCTTCTTGATTTTCTCCCTTCTTCTCCACCCTTTAACAAAACATAGTTTTCAAGTTTTCTGAAACTGCTGAATTTTTACAGATAAAAATTTCACATCGGATGTTTTCCGCCTTTTTTTCAATGTATTGCAGATAAGTGGAATTCGAGGCGTGAGCCCTACCATGGTTAGTTCCTTTTAGGTAAACAAATTGCACTCCAAATTAAATTTAATAATGAATTTACCAAACTTTCAAACATGGCTTTCCCATCCCTTCATCTATTCCATTTACTAATTTGGGTAAACAGAAACACACCAATGAAACAACGAAAGAAACAGAAATTGAATGAATAAATAAAGATGCGGTGGAGGAAGATTGGACTTACTGCGAACCAGAGTGGCGAAGGAAGAAGAAAATATGGTGTGGGGATATTCGACGATACTCGTAAAGTTAAGAAGAGTGAGCGAAAGCGTAGCCATGTGTGAGAGCGATGAAATACAAGCTTTTTTTAAAGGATTTTTATTTTCGAAAATAATATAAAAATATTTTAGATTAAAATGTTTGAGCGAAAATATTTATTAATTTAAATTAATTTCAACCATATAAGATCTTTTAAAAGATATTTTTTTTAAAGAAGGGTTTCATTATTTTTTATTTGATAAAAACATTGAGTATTAAATAAAATCAATTAAAAGTAAAAAACATTTTTAAATAAATGACTAATTAAAGAGACAGAGAAATAATTTAATTTGATATAAGTGACAAATAATTAGTAAGTGAAAATGGCATTGATATACAATTATATAAGAAAAAAAAATACTCCTTACCGTAATTTTAAGAAAGTGCCTAACAAATTATTGATGAATTATGGATGTCAATTTTATTGATGATAATTTATATGTTACTTTTGCATTAAAAAAAATAATTGGACCGAAATAAGCTCAATTAAGAAGAGTTTTTATGCCGAATAATGAAACAGTGCTTCAAAAGATGAGATTCTAACTTTTGGTATTCAAAGGATGCTTGAAAACTCTTCATGGAAGTTGGGTAAGCTTAGATTTTATCTTAGAAATTTCAAAATTTAACACAGTACCTATCTGTAAAGTATTATATAATTATCGTATAAAAAAATATTATATAATTAACTTTGACATATGTCTTGTGTGGAAAATAATAGTCTGGTTTAGTTCTATAATTAAAGTTTTGTTAGTTTTCATATTTCATTTAATTGTTCAATGGATTTAAGTGATTTAGGAAGTTAGTATTATGATCTATAGGATCATATACAAATTTCAACAACTTTTTATCTGAGAAAGAAAGATTTGCATTTAAGAGTTCTCTGTCTAAACATCTTTAATGTATAGAAATATCAACATGAGAATACATATTTTTATTATATTTGTTAAAATGTCATAAAAGGATAATGTTTTAATTTCAGAAATCTCATAATCTCATGTTTTAGATAATCTTTTTTCACTTTTTAAATTTGAATTAACGAAATTTTAATTATTTTCGAAACTACTATAAGTTAACCAAATATATATAGTATTCCTGGATATAATATTTCTAGGAATGTGATTTGGAAGAATGCAGAATTAAACACTGAAACAAGTACAGTCTATATAATAGGTAACATTGTCTATGTAATTTGACAATTCTTTATTTGAGAAAGGTTCTGATAGGTACTCATAAGAAATGGATTGTATTCCTATAATATTGTATTGAACGTGTTTTGGTTTAGCCCCAATCAAATTAGCAAGTGATCCAAAGTTCAAACATTGACTGGATACAATTTCAACAGCTTATTAGATAAAAGAACACTTTAATGATGTAAAACATTCAAAACACAAAGTCCAACATGCCTTCTTCGAGCACAGGATTGACTAATAACAAACCTCCAACAATGTGGAATCTAGCCTTGCAAACCTAACACCATGTGGTCGGAGGTAGCATTAAATTCTCAAGATCTAGCTGCACATAAGATGCAAACTTTTCCATACAAGAGTTTGTAGTATTGAAGCAGAATCATTCTGACAAACAAAGGTGTGTATATGAAAATTATGACTAGTTTGAAAGAGTAGTATCAACTTAAAATATCACTTACCAGCAGTTGACTTGTCTGACAGTGCTCTGGAGCATATCATGGTGAGAATTTAGAGCAAGGGCGAATGCGAGGGTGAATGAGTCGCAAACGAGAGCGAGGGTAGAGATGGTCAGAGAATTTCCAAATTCTCTCAGTTTTGGTGTTATTTGAAATTCTCTCATTTTACTTTCATAAAAGTTCCTTACAAAATCCCCATTATTTTAAAAATTCTTTGAATTTGATACCAACAATAGATTTCATACTTGCATTTTAAAAACCTTCATAATTTGAATACACTTCCAAAGCTCCTCATTTAAACACACTCTAATAGAACCAAAGATGAAGCATGCAAGAACATAGAATCTAAAAACAATAGAGCTTATTGATAAGAAAAAATGATGTATTATTATTTTTTGCATCTCATAATTTACAACAATACCTTTGGTCAGATTCAGATAGTATATTCCATGTTTCTAAGATATATCAAACTAACCATACGGAACCTACATAGACCCGTCAAAAAAGCATTCACCTTCTAATGTTTGATTTCTTCTATTGTCGGAAGAAGTAAAAGGAAAATAAGTGTAACAGCTAGAGTGAAGTATATAACCTAATCTATTGAAGATGTATCACTACTATATGCACTATATGCTGCTGGAAAGCTAATCTACATGGAAACTAGAAAGCAACATATGTCCAAAAAAGAGATTGACAAGTGGCTCCCATTTCACCTCCGACAACTCCTCATAACTAATAAAGAAGCTGCCAGCTCGCAGATTAAACGAGAAATTTGAAAAAATTGGGTTAACTGTCTATTGGAACAGACAATGCAATTTTATCTGTTCAAAGGTTCTAACTGGACTTCCATTCTCACAGAAGATAGTAACTCTTTATCTGCAGTTGTTCTGGTTGGGCTCAAGAGATCAACTGAATCATCTTCCTCAAGATTACCAAACACCCAATTGCTTCTTGCAGATATCTGCTTCTTTATTCGCTGCCTTTCGTGGTATTCTAAATAAATAACAATTAAAGCACCCATTAAGAACCAAATTGCCATAGCCAAACTGAGTCCATGGACATTTTCCACATCATATCTGTCTCCTAGATGCTTCATCCCAGTAAAAAGTGCAGCAATGCCAACAACAATGGCACATCTACCAACAATTGCGTGGAAATATTCCCAAATAATCCTCTTGAAGGATGCCTCCTCCCCATTTGCTGGTTTTTGAGGCCTTAGGTAAGCATTTAATGGCTGTATACAAGCAAAAAATATAGTAGTTAATCCAAATTTAACATGTGTTGAGCGGACATAAAACCCCCCAAGCTCAGCAACGGCAAAAAGAAGGGCAAGTAAAACAATTACTAGCCCTGAGTATTGCAAGTAAACATGAATCCGGAACCATCCATCACCCTTAAGATGTTTTAAGTATCTGGCGGCCAGTATCCCTCCAGGAAACACGATACCCCATGCAACAAACATCATAAATCCATGCACAGCCAAAACAGGAAGCAAATCCTGTTCCGCTTCTGCTGACCCACGCTTCAGGTGTACAAGGATAGGCCTATTACTTGTACTAGAATGCATATTCCTATCAGTAAGATGGTCATTGGCCCATTTAGCACCCATTGCCCAAACAACTTTGAGTGGAGTTGTGGGATCAATAATATTTTTACATTCTACCCTCTTTTCCCGCAGACAAGATGGGTCTAAGGGACGTCTAAACTCCCAAGTAACGATGCCATTGTCATTTTTACACCTCACATGTGTCAAATTCTCCCGTGTTCGATGTATGCTTGAAGCATCCTTTCCATCAATCCAATAACTATTTACATGTCCCGTACCATCATCATCCATCCAACCCACATACACAAAACTGTTCACCATTCCACTTCCAAATCCTACAGCAATATAACCACTTTTTTTCTCTCCCCTTGCTGCAATAGATATGGAATCCTTTGACAATGTCCAAAAGAAGGTAACCTGTTGATCATCCAAATTGACACTGTTATTGTACATGTCAGATAGACCGCCATCAACCACCTCAACCTTCCAACCCATTTTCTGATCGTACAACGAGTGATAGTAAATGTGATCAGGAGTGTTCCTGTCAGGAGCCCAAACTAATTCTGTGGGACTGGCTTGAACTCCATGGGCCTCTGGACCACCAGCATAAATAGTTTCAGTCAGATTCCTAGTCGTGGCATTTCCACCAAGCGGATCCGAAGTAATATAAAGCGCAACATCATGCCCAGCTTGGATCGAAAACTTGACTGGCACACCTCTTTCCACTCTCAAGACAGGAGCTTCTTTTTTGTTGATGTAAAGAACCTTTTCAGGATTTGGAGGATTGGGGTAATGCATTGCCGGAGCAGAAGATACCACCAGTGGAACCTTTGCATCTGCAAAAATGATATCTTGATCTTCTTTGTCTTCAGCATCCAAGGGACCTGTACAGTCATTCACATGCTCCGAGACATTCAAAACCAAATGACCATAATTCTCAGCCCCGTGATTCTGAGGAAGATAGTAAGGACTAATAGAATCAGGAGGCTTAATAGGTCCCAAAGCCCAAATAACCTTCATTTTTGCTGAATGATTCACAGGGCGATCAAACTTGCTATTGACCTTAGCCAAATGCCATCGGTATCTAACAAAGGACACCCCATCCTTCCTATGCCCATAAACCAACATTGAACTGTTTGCTAAACCCACCCCATCAGACCCTTCATAAACTGAATCAGGACAAACCCCTAGAGCAATTCCAGCATTATTTTTCACACACTCACTATACTTCGTAATGAAAAAATCATCCACAAAGGGTAAACCATCATCCTTAAACCCCGCAACGGCAACATCGGCACCAATCATGAGATCAGAATCTCCAGCGCTGGGGTCAGCCCAACCAAAAGCCATGAAATCGGTGATCCCAGTCGCAGCCTCCAACCCAATTTCAAGGGAATCCTCGGACACATTCAAACTCCACCTCAACCTGAATTTCTCCGACAAAACCTTGCAATTCTCGAAAACCGTCGGAGGTGTCTTCGCCGGGGCCTCCCTGCGAAGCACGACGTGGCCGAAATCGGAGGCAGTGGCGCGATCCCAGACCGCGAGGACGTTGATCATGTCCCACGTAACATTCTTCATCAAATGCACATCGAAAGTGGTGTTCATGTAGGTTTCTTTCAATCCGGTGTCGGAAATAATGAATCCATTGGTGAGGTTATGGAAATCGGAAGCCTGCGCACCCCACCAGTGGACGTCGGAACCGGGAAGCATGTCAAATCGGGAAACCCTAAAGGAGCAATCGTCCTTGATTTTGAGAGATCCTCGGACCTGGTGTTGGACCATATCGAATTGGGACTCCGAATCGACGACGGAGCTGTCCCGACTGCAATTGGTAGCGGGATCCGCATACCCGAATAACAACAACAAGAGGAAGAGGAAGGGTAGGAAGAGGGATTTGCGAAGCATGAAGGGTGCAATCGTTGCAGTGTGAGGCAAATTGTGCGGATCGGAAATCCACGGCAGCGAAGTCTTGACGACGGTTTGTGGCGGAGAGGTTGAGGTGGTTTGGGTTTCGTGTTATTGTTTTTCGGTGAAGAAATGAAGTCAATGATTGTTGTATTGATGACTATCAAAGTTCATGGATCCTGACTCATACCTCACCCTAATACACTTTCTTTAGTGAGGGATCTACAAGGATTCATGTTTCATACACTATAATCTATAAACTTTTTAAAGTAATGTTTTTTATCCATTTTCATTTGATTTATTTTTTAAAATATTACTATAAAAACTAATAAATTAAATAATAAAATTTCTTGAGATATTATGAAGAAATATTTAAATTGTTATTATATTAATTTTAATTAAAAATTGTGGTTATATTTGATAAAATATTTTATTTAAATATATAATACTAATAATTTTTATTGTAAAATAAATGAGATTGAATTTAAATATATGTAACTTATATCCATAAATGCGACTAAAGAAACAAATGACAATTATATGAGAATGACGTAGTTTAAGGTCTTCGAACTCTCCATAATTACATTATCATTAATTTTTTACAATATAATATATTGATCTTTGACTAAATTAGACATTTTACTTGTAATCTTATTCTACATTATTTAATTCGTTTAAATGTGATTTTAATTATGGTATAAATGGTTAAGGAGAGGGTATTCTTTAAAATGAAAATCATACAATTTCCTTGATTAGTTTTCATATGATTATATCTCTTTCTCAATCATAGATCTAAGTTTATTTTTCTAATAAAATTTCATCTAATCACATTATAATTTATTTTAACTTTGACTAAAAATTTTACTGATACTTTTATTTTTTTTCATCTTGTAATCTATAATATGAAAAAAATTAATAAAAAAATTTAAGATAAAATTATTTTAATGAAAATATTTACTACTTATATTAATAATTTATTTCTTTAACTCAACTTTTTTTTTTGTTAATTTCACAATGTAATAGATGAATGTTAGATTATTTCAATTTTGACATTGAAATGCTTCCAATATACATATCCCTCTATCTATTCTCATATATAAATTTTGTTGAGATGTTTCCTCCATTTTATCTTTTATAAGTATAAATATAAGTGAAACAAATTTTTTTATTGTTATTTTGCACTATTTCATTCCATTGTATATTATTTTTTAGATATAGATTTAATGCTTATCTTTAATATTTTTTTAATTTAAAGTGAATTGAACCATTTAATTTGGTAGATTAGATTGGATAATTTTTTTTAAGTTGGATAAAATTTAACACAAGTGTTAATTAAAGCATCTTGTTCCAGCATAATCCCAATTTATGAAGGTAATTGAAATAATTGGTAGAAGATGAAAGTTGCATATAATAGAATAAAAAAAGAGAATAGAAATTAGGAATCAAAGTAAACCCCTGACTAAGGACAACTGCGTAGATCGATTCTATGAGCTGACAGTGATAGAATAGAACCACCATTTTCACTCCTCAAAACAACGAAAACATTCTTCATTTCTCCACTCAGCAATAACACAAACATCTCATCTACTTCAACCCTTCCACGCCGCTTATACAACACACTCACCACCCCCTTCTGCACTGTTAGTCACGGTGGATTCCGATCCACACAATTTGCGTGACAGTGCAACAATTGCACCCCTCATGCTTCGCAGATCCCTCTTCCTTCCCTTCCTCTTCCACTTCTTGTTGTTGTTCCGGTATGCGGATCCCGCTCCCAATTGCACACGGGACAGCTCCCTCGTCGATTCGGAGTCCCAGTTCGAAATGGTTCAACACCAGCTTCGAGGATCTCTCAAAATCAGAGACGATTGCTCCTTTAGGGTTTCCCAATTTGACATGCTTCCCGGTTCCGACGTCCACTGGTGGGGTGCGCTGGATTCCAATTTCGATAATCTCACCGCCGGATTCATCGTTTCCGACGATGGATTCAACGGAACCTACAAGAACTCCACCTTCGATGTGCATTTGCGGAGCAACGTTTCGTGGAGCATGATCAACGTCCTCGCCGTCTGGGATCGCGCCGGAGCCTCCGATTTTGGCCACGTCTTGCTTCATAGGGAGGCCCCGGCGAAGACACCTCCGACGGTGTTTGACAATTGCAAGGTTTTGTCGAAGAATTTCAGGTTGAGGTGGAGTTTGAATGTGTCCGATGATTATCTTGAAATTGGGTTGGAGGCTGCGACTGGGATCACCGATTACATGGCTTTTGGGTGGGCTGACCCCAGAGTTGAAGATTCTGATCTCATGATTGGTGCCGATGTTGCCGTGGCTGGGTTTAAGGAAAATGGTGTACCCTTTGTGGATAATTTTTTCATTACGAAGTATAGTGAGTGTGTGATAAATGGTGATGGAGTTGCACAAGGGGTTTGTCCTGATTCAGCTTACGAAGGGCCTAAGGGGGTGGGTTTAATAAACAGTTCAATTTTGGTTTATGGGCATAGGAAGGATGGGGTGTCCTTTGTTAGATACCGATGGCATTTGACTAAGGTCAATAGCAATTTTGATCGCCCTGTGAATCATTCTGCAAATATGAAGGTTATTTGGGCTTTGGGGCCTATTAAGCCTCCTGATACTATTAATCCTTACTATCTTCCGCAGAATCACGGGGCTGAGAATTATGGTCATTTGGTTTTGAATGTCTCGGAGCATGTGAATGACTGTACTGGACCCTTGGATGCTGATGACAAAGAAGATCAAGGTGTCATTTTTGCAGATGCAAAGGTTCCACTGGTGGTATCTTCTGCACCGGCAATGCATTACCCCAACCCTCCAAATCCTGCAAAGGTTCTTTACATCAACAAAAAGGAAGCTCCTGTCTTGAGAGTGGAAAGAGGGGTGCCAGTCAAGTTTTCAATCCAAGCCGGGCACGATGTTGCACTTTATATCACTTCCGATCCGCTTGGTGGAAATGCAACGACGAGGAATCTGACTGAGACTATTTATGCTGGAGGTCCAGATGCCCATGGAGTTCAAGCCAGTCCCACAGAATTAGTTTGGGCTCCTGACAGGAACACTCCTGATAAGATCTACTACCATTCGTTGTATGATCAGAAAATGGGTTGGAGGGTTGAGGTTGTTGATGGGGGTCTATCAGATATGTATAATAATAGTGTTGTTTTGGATGATCAACAGGTTACCTTCTTTTGGTCATTGTCAAAGGATTCCATATCTATTGCAGCTCGTGGCGAGAAAAAAAGTGGTTATCTTGCCATAGGATTTGGAAGTGGTATGGTGAACAGCTATGTGTATGTGGGTTGGATGGATGATAATGGTATGGGACATGTAAACACTTATTGGATTGATGGAAAAGATGCCTCAAGCCTGCATCGAACACGGGAGAATTTGACACATGTGAGGTGTAAAACTGAAAATGGCATCATTACTTGGGAGTTTACACGTCCATTGGACCCATCTTGTAGGCGGGAAAAGAGGATAGAATGTAAAAATATTATTGATCCCACAACTCCACTCAAAGTTGTTTGGGCAATGGGTACTAAATGGACTAATGACCATCTCACTGACAGGAATATGCATTCTAGTACAAGTAATAGGCCAATCCGTGTTCACCTGATGCGTGGGTCAGCAGAAGCGGAGCAGGATTTACTTCCGGTTTTAGCTGTTCATGGATTTATGATGTTTGTTGCTTGGGGTATCGTGTTTCCTGGAGGGATATTGGCTGCCAGATACTTAAAACATCTTAAGGGCGATGGGTGGTACCGGATTCATGTTTACTTGCAATACTCAGGGTTAGTAATTGTTCTACTTGCCCTTCTTTTTGCTGTGGCTGAGCTTAGGGGATTTTATGTCAGCTCAACTCATGTTAAATTTGGATTTACCACTATATTGTTGGCCTGTATACAACCATTAAATGCTTTCCTAAGGCCTCAAAAACCAGCAAATGGGGAGCAGGCACCCTTCAAGAGGGTTATTTGGGAATATTTCCATGCAATTGTTGGTAGATGTGCCATTGTTGTTGGCATTGCTGCACTTTTTACTGGTTTGAAGCATCTAGGAGACAGATATGATGTGGAAAATGTCCATGGACTCAGTTGGGCTATGGCAATTTGGTTCTTAATTGGTGCATTGATTGTTATTTATTTGGAATACAAAGAAAGGCAAAGAATAAGGCGGCAGATATTTGAAAGAAGCACTTGGGTGCTTGGTAATCTTGAGGAAGATGATTCACTTGATCTCTTGAGTCCAACCAGAAGAACTGCAGATAAAGAGATACTGCCTTATTCGAGAATGGAAGTTCAGTTAGAACCTTTGAACAGATAAAATTGCATTCTTTAAGTTCTGATAGAAAGTTACCATTCTAGCCCAATTTTTGCAAATTTTGAATTTAATATGAGTCGGCATTCTTCTTTGTTAGTTACGGGGCCTTTTCTTAGGTGAAAAGGGAGGCAATTACTTACAATATCTTTTTTCAACATATGTTGCTTTCTAATTTCCCTGAAGAGTATCTTTCCTGCAGCATATACTTCGTATAGGGATACAACTTCAACAGAATAGATTATATTGATTCTTCACTCAATCGGCTACACTATTTCTTTTACTACTTCGTCCCAAAGTAGAAGAAATCAAACTTCACGAGGTCAAAGCTTTCTTGTTGATCTTTGTAGGTTCTGTATGGTTAGTTTGACAGTATCATAATAGATGATTTCAGACATTGAATGCTATCTGGCAAAAGGCATTGTTGTAAATTACGAGATGCAGAAAGTTAATACATCATTTTTTCTTGTCCATAGTGCTGTATGTTTAGATTCTTATGATTGCATGTTTCATCTTTTGTTCTCTCAATGCCTCCATAAACCTTCCTAGTAAGTAATTTTAACTATACAAGATAAATACAAATGGCTTAGAGTTTAGATGCCTTTATAGCTTGAAAATGGTTAAAGTACTGGTTGTTGAAATTATTGCAATCCCAGCAGTGACTAGGAGCATCTTATATCAACTTCCAATATTTACAATAACACGTTTGGAGATTTGATCATTGTATAGAACTTCATTATTGTGACTTGATGTTATGGAAATTAGCACCTATTGGGATAAAGACTTTGTTGTTGTTTTTGTTGATGTGATGGATATTAGAGGAAATTTTGGGTCTAGCCTTTTGTTGTGGATAATTTTTTGCTTCAGTTAAACAATTAAGCATAGCATTATTTGAAAGACAATTTTTCTTAAAATGCATTGAAAGTTTGTTTTATTTTAGATTCCTACCTAACTCATCTTGAAAATGTTAGAGCTGCGAGAGTTTGCCTTTGAAACTTAAACAAGTCTTTGATAGATTTAGCCTTTGCTATTGTTACTTTCTGCCCCTTACTTTTCTGTTTTAGTTAGCTTATTGTGAAGGGAGCCATAGTGAATACAAGTTAATTTTAATTTATGGGAAAATTTATTTTATTTTTTAGTTTTATTTTTTTTCTTCTAACAACTATTGTTAAAACTCAAGTTAACATAGACTTTTACGAGTTTACAATTCTAAGTAAAGAAAACAAATTAACTTGGTGAAAATGTGATTTTCCCCCATTTGACCCCACAGTGACTCTGTTATGTGCTACCCATGCAGTGTTTCTAAAGCAAATGTAAATGCAACATTTTATCAGGGTTCGAATCGATTACACAAACTGATCAAACCCTCACCATTGTCCATTTTCTGCCTAACCATTCAAAACTCAGTCGAATCATGAAGTTTTGTTTGCTGTCAACTTGTCATCCTTCTTTTATCAAAACAATGCTTGTAAACCGAACATCCATTGTGAACCTAACACAAAAAGAATTGTGTTGTCAACCTATGTTCAAGGAAGAAGGATGTCTGCTATAGAGGGCTTTGCACTAACAATAAGGATTAAGAAGCTATTGTGCTTTGATATGGAATACTTTCTAGGCAAACCCCTGTATCCTTCTAACATGCCGTTACACGAAATGTTTGGATGGACCATAGTTTTGGAGCCAAACTGATAACTGATCGTATGTACAGGCATTCAGATAGTTGTCTCTGTTTCTATTATGATTTGTAATAAATTTTTGTCTTATTTTTTGATATTACAAGTCAAGTTTGAGTTGAGTTTATAAAAACTTCATGAGTTTACTTAAATTTTGGAGTTTGATCATTTTGTCAGCTGTTGTTGCAAATCAAGCAACATGTTTAGGGGAATTGCTTGCTGATTTAGGCCAAGATCGAAGTTCAAAACTAGCCTTTATTTAGAGAAGTTAGTCATTTCCATTGCTAAATATCCTCTCCAACTAAGCACATCAATTTAAAAGCATTATACAACAATATTTCCCAGGATTTTCACCACAATATCTTAGATGTGATCATTTCTCAATCTTGCCTTTGCCAAGGATTTTCCCAGGCTTTTGCAGTCATGAATATGCTTAGGCCATTGGTGGTGGTGAAAGTCAAGAGGTTCCACCGTCAAGATCAAAATTATCCCCCTCTTGGTGCCTCTGGTATATGAAAATCCTATTTTTTGTCATATTGCTTCATTGATTATTAACGTACAGAGCCTTAGTAGTAAGTATAGAACTTCTGGCAGAAGTTTTTGTTTTTCAATATAGTTTTTATTTTCTGGGTCTTTTGAGGATTCACAGAATTTTGCATACAGTATAGTCTGTAGATTGTCGTACATTTGATTTAAAAAACTATATTGATTTATTTGAGTCATAACCTGATTGATTTTTTCTTTTTCATCCTTCTCATAAAATGAAAAGAACTGGGTGTACCATTCTTTTTATATGCCTAGCTGCCTACAATTGACTGGAGAAGGCATGTATACATGCTGTTTTTTACATATTACATGACTTGGATGAAGTTCACTCTATAACAAACAGTGACTTTAAGAAGGTAGTGTTTCCAATATTGCTCTTTGATAAACTGTTACTGATCGAGCATGCTAATTTACTTCACCAATGCATTAAAAAGACCTCTATTTTAATTTTAAGCCTAAAGTAGAATCTTTCCAATCCATTACTAAGCTACCTTCTATAAAGATTTGACCATCTTGAAGATGCCGTTGGGTCGTTTCAGACGTAATAAGGAATTGAACATAAAGTGGAAATTCTTCTTAGCCATTAATTGAATGAAGCATGAAGCTAATAAATAATTGCATTTGCTTGTATGTTATGCATATTTTAATCAAGTGGAGAGAGTGAGAAATTGCTACGATAGACCCCCTTTTTCTATTTGAAAAACGAAAAAACTGAAGCAGGTAAATTGTCAGCTTGCATGATTGCAAATAGTGTAGAATGCAAAGAGAGCTAGAGAGAGATTATTAATACAGATAGATAGGCCTATAACTTTGCGAAGGGTGCATGATTGTGATTTTTTGAAATATGAATATTCTAAATTTTAGTTGCATAAAGTTTAAATACTACAAGAAAATTGTAGCTAAGTCAGATTGGAGCTTAAACCCAGAATCCAAGCACAGGTAAACAAATGACAATTTAAGTTAAGAAGTACTATGATTTCAGCCTTGCTTTAAATTTTTTTCTTTTTTTACATTAATAAAAGGAAAGAGAGAAAAGAAAATCCCGAGCTTGACAAAATATGCTAGTGAAAAAAACAAAATATTTTATCTCCACAAATGAGAAGAAAACTATGACACAATTCCTAAAAAATTCTTATCAGCTTATAGCTATTATGTGGGCACATGATTCATTTCTGGTTGTTCTTACGTGCCAAGTAACAACTATATGTGGGTACATGATTCATATATTGCTTATTGCTCTTAAGGAAATGTCAGTGGAGAAAAAGAGTAAGAGTTCTGTATAAGAACAGGGGGAAATAAGAACACTGATTTGAGCTTAAAAGACAACAATATAAATTTCATTTTGAATTTGGTTAGGATCCGGAATCAAAATGTATCGACCAAAACTCACAATAAGGTTTTTTGTCGTAAGTATTTTGTGTGTACAATGATAATATTGGGGTTTGAATTTAAAATCTCGTGTAAACTATCTAAATCTCTCACAATATTTATGTTCTTAGTAAATATATACTTGAATCTTATGTTTCCTTATTTATCTGTGTTTTCTCTTCTTTTTTTTTCTCTCTCCCACTAAAAATAGTAACATACTCTTTTGTAATTGCTACTTTTTAAAATGTTATTTTTAATTAAAAATGGATAGAGACAGAAAATAGATTATTTCAATTCTATTAATTTGCATAAATGAGATTGATATTTCATTTAATTCAAAATCTTTAAAACAATAAACTTGTAGATTTTCATATTTATATATTATGTAACTTATTTTTACACAATATGAACCTTCTATCTCTTACTCGAACCTTTTTTGAACGGAATCATATTCCCAGTTCCGTGACATGTATGGTTTTTAATGAGAGTTTTTATTTATATATTTATTTTCAACATTTTACCCAAGTTATTGAGTCGAAACAATTTAATACTCATTGTTGCACAAAAATACAGAAATATTTAGTTCAGTCTCTACACCCAAAAAATGTTTATGTGAAGGGAAAATAAAGGATCAATAAAACTAATAAGTTTGTTATTCAAAATGTAAATGTATTTTTCATTCTGTGAATGTAATTAATAACATAACAAAGGATGTGGATGACCTTTTCTTTTTCTTCCCTAATCATTGAGTTTGATTCCAGATTCCACTGTCATTACTAGAAGAACATTTGTGCAGGATTACCTAGTTCAGAATGTTCTGTTCTGTAGAAGAACTAAAATTCCTTTCAAAACAAGTTGCTCATTGTTCTACCTTTGCTAAGGGAACTTTTGAAGTTAAATTTCTGCAGGATAGTAAGCCAATACAATAGGTTCTTTCAAGTGGCTGTTAAACTTTGTGTTGAACTGATATTGTCTACGAGAAACTGGTGAACAATTCAGAAAGCATTTGTTCATATTTTAGTCCATAATGTTAAATATTCAGATTCCTTCAATTTTCTCAATGTACCAAATTATTGATGAATTATTAGGATTGGAATTTCTAATTATTCGTTCAAATTTGTTAAGTTAAATAAACAAATCCAATTAGGTTTGATTATTTAAATAAATTAAGTTCAAATTGGCGTATAATAACTCATGAAACATGGAATGTAAATAGGAGATTGATACATCTTTAAAATAGAAAAATAAAAAATAAATAAGAGATGTGAATTCTAAAGAAATGATAATATGTGTATCATATTGATTGATTATTTTTTTTCACATATGAGTGAGTGACATCGTTATTTAAAAATTATAAAAAAGATAACAGAAATTAAAATATAAATAAAAAATTTTGGGAGACTAAAAATAAGAATAAATTTATTAAGGATCAAAATAAAAATACACGTCAGTCACACTCAATCATTTATGTATCACTTTATAAATAACTAAATAATTTTCAATAAATATTGTCAATAACTAAATTAGAAGAATAAAACTAAGAACCATAGACCAAATTTACAAATTTAGTAAGAATAAAATAGTTATTTAAATATCTCCTATAAGTTCTTATAAAAATAATATGAACAAGTTATAATATATTAACATAAATTCTAGTCCCTGAAGCTTAAATTTAGTAAGGATAGTAATATATTATGTTTGGTTTGAACCTTTTTATAACGCTGATAATGGTATCATTTCTATCCCGAATGCATCAGAAGTTCACAACCCTCCAGTGTGGATTTGGAGTCATGCATGAAATTCAATGGAGGTGACAAAAATGTAAACAAAAATGCTATAAATTAGAATTAAGATTGAAATGAATAAGCATGCGTTTAATGAATATTATGTAAATTTTGTGTAGTCAATAAAAAGTTGTAGAAAATAATTAAAATAATACATGTGATGATGGAATTGATAATTGTTTGAGGAGTGACAACATATGATAGTCTATTTATTAACATCTACCAATGATATATAAAAGAACCCATAGTTTCATAAAAAAAAATGATTACGCGTTAATTAAATTTTAAAGTTAAAGTATAAAAGCCCTTGAAGTTTCTTTTTAAATTTCAACTAAATACAAATCACCTGTACCTCCTCTCTTCGTTAACATTCTTGATAAAAAAATGGCTTAGAAAAGTTTTTCTTGATTTTAGTTGGAAATTGGGATTTGCTTGCTAAATCAATTATTGAAGTAAACTATCAGCAGCGTTATCTAAAATTTGGTAGAGCATCATAATAATATCATGTAATTCACAATACTTGAATTGATAAATTTTATCAATTATTAGAATGCTATATAAAAACTTATGCAATGTTCAGGATAATAGAACTTAAAATTCATTTTATAAAATCTCTAACTGCATGTTTCTTTTTTCCTTGTCCTGCTTTGTAATGCAATTCAACATACAAGAGATAAAATATTGAATCGGCCTTCAATTGGATTTTCAAACGTAAAAACAAAGATTCTGGTATAATATATACAGGGATTAATTGAAGCCCAAAATACTTTTATGTACGTTTAATATCCTAGTTAAGTGAACCTTTATTAATTATGTCATTAATTTAGAAACTAACTTCATACTCAAAATACATCTACTAAGGACTATTACATTTGTTACATTGCGTTCACTGCTTGACATATATTTATAACAGAAGAAAATAAATGATTCAAATTTTTTGTATAAGCATTTTACTATTAATATCCAAGTGATAACGAGAGTAACAGCTAGTAAAACAAAATGTTATAGTGAGTTGAATATTTAATCATCGCCAGCTCTAACATGCCCTCTATTTAATTGAAGGTGGAAGCAGATGATGAGAAGCATTAAGCAATACGTACTATTGAGCTACAAAATCATCGATTCAACTATTTGAACCAACTTTCTAGACCAAAAACAAAAACTATTTTGAACTAACTTTCAACTAGGAAAATAACATGTTTTAATTAAAGAAAAAACTTATTTTAGTGAATTTGAAGCACGGGCTCTCTAAAATGTGGTGAACTTGGTCAGCTGTCTGTTGTAGAAGGAGAGAAAAGAGTTTATTCTAAAGCGTGACAGAGAAAAGAGAATTAAAATGAGATTTGATATGAGGGTATTTGATAGAAGGAACACATCTGTAAAGGGTGAAAGTTGGGAATTTAAAGCAGAAAACAAAGAATTTTAATGAGCTGGGGCATCGATTCTTAATTGAGTCCATGCTGATAAAAAATCTTGAGGTACACACACATCATCAACAACTTGTAAATGATGCTACATAATTATTAATATTTATACGTTGCATGCTGCGACATGTTTAAACATATCCTATTAAAGTCTTGCAATTCTTTACGTGACTCGCACATTATGGTCAACATTCTCTCTGCTAGTAAGATGCATATATTATGCTACTAAACAAAAACAACAATATGCCACTTTAAATATAACTTTCGAACTTTTCATTAAATGTTAAAAGATTGACTCTATTGTGTATTATATCCAGGAAAGAAAAGAAAAATAAATGAATATTGATTAATGCAAGAAACTCAGGCACATAATATATTTCTATGCACGTTTCTTTATGCTGTTTTTCCTTTGTTCCCTAGGTTGAGGCAGAAGCAAGTAAAAAACTAGAGTCTGATTACGTACTGATCTTTAATTAGGTCAATGATGAGTTGTAAACTTGACTTTTTTTTCAGTTTGCCGTTTCAAAATGCAGGAATAAAATACAATATATAAAATATAAAATGTCTTCCTAAATTATAATACATTTTGGAAATAAATGATGATGGTAATTACATAGTAGGAATTTGGATTTATGCAGAAGATTGGGTTTAGGAAATGAAAATTGAGTGAGGTTGGAATGAATACCGTAATAATAATGTTTGTTTTGAGCGCTCTCGAGTGTGTGATAGAGAAGGAGGGAAAGATGTTAAGCAACGAATCTTCTTGATTTAGAAGTGTCCAACCATTTTTTCCAGTGTCTCCTGTAAGGTTTCTATAAGAGGAAATAGAGAACCAAGTTCAAGTTTCAAAAGTAATAAAAATAGGAGGTTCGGCAGCGTATCTTCATATTTTTTAGAAGTAAAAATCAAACGACGCCGTCTGATCTTCTTTATGATCGTTTCTGTTACTGTTACCCTTCGCAGGGTACAGCGACGTCGTTTTGGTCTTTCTCGAGCCAGGCACTTGGGGCGGCGTCTGCATGCGAATCAGCGCCAAGTTAAGCCCTTTGAAGAACGGATGCTTCTTGACGTCAGCGGCACCGCGCTTTGAGCCGAGCCGACGCGCCGGGTCTTTGTTCAGCAACCCAGATATCAAATCCCGCGCGTGGACTTCAAGACCGCTCGCGGGCGTGCCCGTGGGGAACGCCAGGGGTTTCTTCACGATGTTCCGCAGCGTAGCCTCCTTCGATGAACCCGCATACGGCGTGCGACCGTATATCAGCTCGTATATAAATACTCCAAACGACCACCAGTCCACGGCGTTCCCGTGAGACTTCCCGGAGGCAACCTCCGGCGAGACGTACTCGTGGGTTCCTACGAAGGAGCAGGAGCGGGCAGAAACCGGTTCGGCCACGAAGAGCCGGTTCGGTTCGACGGCTCGGAAGTCACGAGACCGGAAAACCCGGTTCGAGAAGCAGGAGAATGGACTGATAAAAGAATGCGAGCGAGTGCGAGTGGGAGTGGGAGTGGGAGTGTGATCGTGAGCGTAAGTGTAAGGCAATGCATTTGGAGATGGATGGTGCAAGGAATCTGAGGATTCAACGGCTGGGATTGCATCTGAGCAAAGAGAGAGATCGAAATCAGAAAGCATGATGTGACCGTCTGATCTGACCAACACGTTTTCGGGCTTCAAATCTCTGTATATGATTCCCAGCATGTGGAGGTATTCCAACGCCACCAGCACCTCCGCGGCATAAAATCTGAGAGAGAGAAAAACGGTTTAGTGAATGAGAGGGTTTGAATCAAAAGAGAGAAAACGTCATCGTTTAGGATAACGGTTTTTCATTTTTACCTAGCGGAGGAGAGAGGGAAACGGTTGTGAGGGTGCTTGAAACGCAGCGTGTGAAGGTCTCCACCGGAGCAAAACTCCATGACGATGCAAGAGAAATGAGAGGCTTCGAACTCCGCGTAGAGAGTAGGGAGGAACGGGTGGTCCAGCATCTTGAGGATTTTTCTCTCCATCTCCGCTCTCTGCGACTTCTTCTTCAATGCCACTGCGTCTTTGTCGACGACCTTCATGGCGTACAAACAGCAGGCGTCATCTTCGACGTCTTGTTCGGGGCTGTTGAATTGGGCGTTGCGGAGGCGGCAGAGGTAGACGGTGCCGATGTCGCCGGAGCCGATGCGGCGGAGGAGGTGGAAGTCGCGGAAGGTGAGGGGGGCTTTGCGGCGGAAAGTGGCGGAGCGGATGGCGGAGTAGGCGAAGTCGGAGGAGCGGTGAGGCTTGAGGGAGAGGGTGTCGGGAGAAGGCGGGAGGAGATCGAAGGAGAGACGGCTGAAACTGGTGCTGCAAATGCTCTCACTGCTCATGGAGCTTCCGAGGAGGGAAGAATTGAGAGTCTCGAAACTGGCCTCGGAATCACGTTCACCACCACCACCACCACCACCAGCAGCAGCAGTGTCTAGCATGGTGAAGAGAGAAAGTGAAAAAAGAAGGTTGGAAATTGAAACGGGAAGGAAGTATAGGGAGTGGTGCAGTGGAGATAGGCTTTATGGAAGATTAGGGTTTAGGTGGCGAGCGAGCACAAAAACATTGAAAGAACAATAAAAGTTGGATGGTACGAAGTGTTGGAGAGCAATAAGAGGGGAGGAACAGGTTGGGCCAGAAATAGAGAGAGTAAGCAGCGATACAGGAGAAGGTAGTTGTGTTGTATTTATGCTGAACACGTAGGAAGGAGGTAAAAAAAAAAAAGTGAACAGAGCAGGGCACGTGCGAAGGGGAAGTTTTGGCACGTGCGGGGGGTGTTGTTGTTGGTGTTTGTGAGGATGATGACGAATTGAGGAGCGCAGGGTTTGTCACGTGGCATGTATTTGTTTGGAGCATTGGTTTAGCTTTGACAACTTACTGAGCAATCACTAATGAGCGTGTGGTGGTGCAGTGTGGATGGGGAAGCTTTTTGGTGCTGCACTGTTTTTACAGTCATTCCTGCAATTACCAAAACACCCCTCTCTTCATCTACCCATGCAATGCAACGGTCAACCCCATTTATGACCAAACACAGAACATCCTGTTCCGTCAACGTCGCTTCCCTTATCCTTCACCTTATATTACCATAAATTATTAAATTCAATTTTCATCTCAAATATTTCTAATTCAAATTTTCAAAATATATTAGTTTTTCTGATCATCATTTCCACTATGACAGAGATTTAGTAAATACTACTATATAAGGTAGAAAAGAAAAAAAAGAAAAAATATCGCAAACAAGAAATTTAGGGTTGGAATGAAAGTAGCTTTTGGCGTCCAGGGAGAGTCACTTCAAATGAAAAGAAAGGTGAAAGAATGACAATATAATGCCTGTAGATGCAGACACAGTGAATGATAATGTTCAGGCAAATATACCCATCTTCTTATACTCTAATTCTCCAGAAACTTGTTTTGCTCAAATCATCATCACTGAGTATCACAAAGATTTGAAATTTTTGAAAAACTCTGCTACTCGCTCTCGTGGTTTCTATAGTTTCGGAAAATAAATTCAAATAATTGAATAAATGAATGAGTTTCAAAACAGTTCTTAATTTGATACTTGAATGATATAAGTTAATGTTTTGAATAATTTTTCATGATTTTCTTGAAAAAAAAGTGTTAGTGGTGACGTGGCCTTTCTGACTAATATATCACCCCTTTCAAGTTACTGCATGGCATGGGAATCTTCTTGACTCTGTCGGAAACTGACTCTATCCTTACACCACCTAAATTCTTTCTTGTACATTTCTTTTCACAAGCAATTGTGTATAATTGGTCACTCTATTCAATATCAACATTACTACTACATGCAATTTAAACCAATATATTTAATAAAAGAAACATTCAAAAGTTATAAAACAAATCTTAATCGTGAAGAACATCTTCAAATATCTTGGGAATCCACAACGAAATAAAAAAAAAAAACAAAGATAATCATACATGTGAATAATGTTTGTTTAATATCAAATTTATGATAATAAAAACTAATTAATAAAAAAAAAATATTAAATAATTTTTACAAAGTTATATACAAAAATTAATTACAAAATAATCAGATTGATAACTCTAAAATATTAAAAATGAAACTATAATAAATATGCGGATCAAAAAATATTTATAAATATTAATCTGTTTTTCATTGAAACCTCTTAAATAAATTCAGTTGTATCCTTATACGAGGGTTATTCACTCACATATATAATTTACAGTTTATAATATAATATATTCATAAAAATTCTCTATTCTTATTAGCTATTTATAATCATTAACTTTATTAACCATAAATTATTATTAAGAATTTGTGGGTTTAATTAAGACCATAAATTATTTTATTTTTTCATTTCTGTTTCCTTTATTTCTTTCTTTTAAATATAATTTCTCGTTGATTGAGAAGAATAACTAATTGCATTAAACATTGCTAATACTATAATGTTATTCCCAAAATGTATTTATTATTTATACAGTAAAATAAAAAATATTATAATGATATAATAAAAAATTAAATTCTCCCCCATCAATTTTTACCAAATTTTAAGTTTTCTGTATAAATCAATAAACATAATAAATTTTTTAAATTTTATAAAGTACTTATATAGTTTTTAATAAAAAATAATTAATGTAATATTAAGTTTTTTAATTAAGAAAAAATAGAAATAAAAGTATTTATAATAAAAAAAGAAGGAAATATTAATTACAGTTAATGCAGTTTAAAAAGATATTATTAAACGAAATAAAAATAATAAAATTGAATACTTAAAAATATATTTTCTGTAATAGATATTTTTAAGTTCTAAAAAAAAATAAAAGAATTGGTTATGTATAAAAACTAAAATGATAAAAAGAGGTGTAGAAACTAACATTGAAAACTTATCCCGTGTAATCATTTGATGTGATGTGAAAATGATGTAATAAGTAAAAAACAAAAATATAAGAATCAAAGTTAATTTTATCGAACAAAAATGCAAAGGTGTGTATAGAGGGTAGGGAGCAGCACCACTAATAATGCCAATTAAATGCTCACCTTCACTCTCCTTTCAACTCTACTCACCTTTTTTAAAAAATACAAAAATTTAGAAAAATAAAGATATTTAATAAAATTCACTTTCATTTAAATGTAAAAAATAGTATCATTTATTTTTATGGAAGAAAATATTTATCTAAAAATTATAAATATCGATATCTAAATCACTCTTCATTCTTAAATTCGGTCCGTTCAGAAAATATAGTCTCATTTTTTTGACACATTTCCTTTTAAGAAATTTTCTCAATTTAAACATAAATAATTTTATTAATAATGAAGACTCTCAAATCATATAAAAAAGAATTATAATCTATCAATAGATGATTTTGTGTCCAATAACCTGTCAACCAAGATATAGTATATTAACAAATAACATAATTTAGACCTAACAATTTTGTTAACTAGGTTCTGATACCATGTAAAAAGTAATTATAGACTTAATCCACCATCAAAGTCGGTTCAGAATATGAAATTTATATCTCGCTTATATATTATAGTTTAACTTATTTTTAGTTAATGTGAGATTTTTGTAATATTAATTTATTAAAAACATTAGAAGGATAAGTATTTATATTCTAAATAAAACTAAATATAATGATTTATTTATACATAAATGATTTTTTCTTTATTATTTATGGATAAGTTTGTGTTAACCTAATAGCAATTGTGTATGAAATTGTCCTGGATAGAATTCCACATGAACAGCAGAGAGTGAAAATTTGCGGTCCATGCATGCAGTGGAGTTGATGGGAGATAACATAACTGGGTCCCAAAAGAAAAGAATAATTCTTCAAAATCCTCACATGATATTTCTATTATTTGATGCTCATTCTCTCACCATTGTTCAAGTAGGTTCATTTCAGAAGAAAATGTTCAAAGGGACCCATGATTGTTTTGATGGGAAATGATGTTTTAGGAAAGAACAACAAAAAGTGTCTCAAAGGGAATTCTTAATGCCTAAGAGGGACCAACTTTATCCCAAAAAGGGAAACCCAAATACACATCACTATTCATGCATTTTTGTTTCCATTTCAACTCCATGACAAATTCTTATACACACACACTATCTAACTTTCATGTATTCACGTACCACCAACCACACACCCTTCCATGCACTTTAATCCATTCATACTTTTTCTTCATAATTATCTTCATTAAAGATAATTTAACTCTTTCTTTCTCATAAATCATCATTTTCCACTACAAATTTAAAAGATACTTATGTTAACATTAACACTACTTAATTTTCGTAGAGTTAAAGAAATAAATTTATATCAAAATTTTTTTTATTCCTTTTCAATGTCATCTTATATATAAATATATTGAATTAGACGAACTTATATTAATAGATAAATAAAAATAAAATTCAAATTTTTATATCATAATTAAATTTATTTTAATAAAAATATATTATGTATCAAATAGATATTAACTAACTTCAAGTTACTGAAAATTTTACTTTTAAAGAATATTTATGAGAAATTGTCAGACAAGATCGATAATATTACGATTAATCCAAAATACTTATTGATATGTAAATTTATTTTCAGTTATCATAACCGAATTTTAGTAATTAAGAAATAGTTACCATGAATCTTATTTAATAGATAAATTAATTACTATTAAATCAAATAATAAATTATTTTTATTATATTATAAATAATGAATTAAAATTTATAAAATTTATCGAAGATATCAGCAAATTCTCCATCATTATAAGTATATGATAGTTAAGCTGTAATAAATGTTATTAAGAGAAAACTAGTATTCAAGTACTTAACATGCACAAAAAGGGAGCAATAATTAATTGAGTTGATGGCACCAAGCATACTCTAGCTAAAACATAATAATGATGAACTGATAGAAGATAGTAACAAATCAAACTATGGTGTATATTAAAATCATGAATTTTCACGTGCTACTTAACTGTACTCAATTATAATGAATGTGGCTCCAAATTCATACTAATCTCATTTCAAACAAATTTGTGGGCCAAATTCAAATTCACTTATTGTCTTCTACTTTGCTGTCTTCACAAGCAACTATCATATTCCAGGGATCACAATTAATCAATAGAACTAGGTAGGTCTACAATGTTTAATTTCTTACCCCTATTTTGAAAAACAAAATTTATGTACCTTTATCCAAATTTGTGTCTATTTTTATCAGTATATAATTATTTGCTGAAAAAGGAGCGACCAGATGGAAAAAAAAATATATTTACCGAGTACTTTTGTTACTTTACTTAGACTTTAATTAATTATAAAAGGATTGGTTACGATTATAATTATAATTAACTTTCTTACGAATAACTATATTGAATTGAAAAATAATATAAAAAAGAAATCAAATAAATAAAGTACAAAAATGAAACACAGTTGTTTATCTCTCATGAAAGAGTTTGTAAGCAGAATATGCTAAACCTGTGGAAAAGAATCTAGATTTCTGCATAATGCTATATTCTCATGACCATATGAAAAACTTGGAAGAATATCTCATGTTCCCATGAAGACCTAATTGGAATGGTTAAAAGGTGTAAAGGGAAGGAGGGAAAAGAAACTTAGTTAATGATAAAAAAATGAAGAGAATATTGTGATTAAGAGAAAACTATTGTGGAAGAATCAAAGGAAACAGAGTCTGTGGAAGAAAGAAAGAAGGAAAACAGCCACCAATATTCCCGCTTTATTGATAGGCCGACAATAGGACAAAATATGTCACATTAGACACTAACTCATTCTTCGTCTCAAATTTCACTTTTCCACAAATTAAATCACACCAACTTAACATAATTTAAAAGAAAAATTATTTATTAAAACATTTCATATCAATTAAAAAATATATCAAATTTAGATTTGAAATTTATTTTTAATATAAATTCACAATAACCTAATAACATATAGTCTAATAAAATTTATTAATAAGATTCATAAATTTGTTACGATAAATTTTTATACTATTTATAAATTTGTTAAGATAAGTTTTGATATTATAAGAAAATTGAATTTATCTAACTAGTTCAATAAGGTAAGGTTTGTATCTATTTTATATGTATTAATTTGATCTTATCTCTAATTAATATAAAATATTTAACATTACTCATAAATATTTAATTTTATATTCGAGTTAGAAAGATATTAATGTGAAAAAAATGTTTTGAAAATCCATATCAATTAAAAAAACATATGTCTAGTTTTATATTTGAATTAAAAAAATTTTAATATCATAAAAATGTGTCAAAAATTTTATATTAACTTTATATAAGATAAAAAGATAAAATAGATATAAATTTTATTTATTGAATTAATTTTACGAAATTTAAAGTGTAGTTATGATAAATTAATTAATTAAATTACAAATTTATTTATATTTTCAACTTTTAAATTACTGAACATAATTAGGATTAAAATTTGATGGTTAAATGTTGGTTGTGAGTTTGGGTTTGAAAGTAATGATGGTAAGGAAAATGGATGGAAAATTTGATGGGGAATCTGAGTTGCTGGACCTCGGTAGCATAATAATATGATGTGGACGCCGTGTGTTTCCGAAGTGTTGTACATTGTTTCGATGTCTTGTAATATAAAAATTGGTTGTTCATCTAACTACAGATTTTGTCTCACCATATCATATTAAACCTAAATCCGAATTTAATCATGTGATTAGTAAGTAAGATGATGATGCTACGTCACCATTGGTGGGTCAGATCCATCAGAGTCAACCGCTTTTAATGGCTTTAACTGTCTCTTTAACATAGATTTTGGAGAAGATGTTGTTAGTCAATTCGTTGCCCTAATTTTTATGAATTTGGTTATGTACACACTATTTACATTAACTATTATAATGTTTCATTCATCAATTCGAACTCATTATATTATAAAATATTTGAAACGATCTTGTTCAAGTTAGATTATATCAGACTTTTAAAAAAATATATATAAACTTAACCTTAATCTTTTATACAAATTTATTTGACTGAAAATAACGTGTTAATTTTTTTTTTTTACTACTATCACTATATTAATTTTTTTAAAAATGTATTAGAAATCGTATATATATTTAAAATCGTGTATATACCATAAAGTTATGAATACATATATTATACCATAATATGAAAAAATTGTAATTGTTAAGAGTCTATTCAGGTTAATATAAACTAAAGTTTACATACCTTTCGAATATCTTATATAAAAAGTGTTTTTGAATTCATAGATTAAACCAAATTTTGATGCAGATTAAGCTCGAACTTTACTCTTTAAACGAGTGTTTATTTCATTAGAGTCTAATTTTTAACTTATTTAAACCAATCTAGTAACATAATTCAGTTAATAAAAAATAAAATTTAAATATTATTTTTAATAATTTAAATGCAATATTTATCATCGTTATAAATTTTAATCAAATTTATAATTTGAATTTATTTTAATTTGAGCAGCTTTTAAAGAGAGAAAATAATCCCTTCAAATTAGTAAAATATGATCAGCTTAGACATTATTCTCTCTTTTTTTTTTTTATAATTTTAACAAAATTATTTATTTTTCATTTATAAGATTCAAAACTATATTAATTATTTTTTCATCACACTTTATAATAAAGAGAAAATAATTTATTTTGAGTATTTTTTAATAGAAATAAAATGTCACAATAACAAAGATATGAAAAAAAATATAACTTAATATATATTTTTAATTTATGCAATGAATCTTAAATGTTACATATTAAAAAAAAATAATAAGTAAATTTTAAACTATCCTTAATTAATATTCTTTTTTTTCAATGGTGTCATTTTAAAATATTTTATTTCTACTTAATTATTTTTTAAAATTTAAGATAATATTATTTTTTATTTATATCTTTTACTTAATTTTTAGATAATATATACTATTGTGATGTAAAAATGAAAAAAATAAAATTAAAATAATATTATAAATATTTTATTAACATAAGAAAATTTGGTTTATTTTTTAAGAAACACACTTATAAAGAAAGAGAGAGTATTTTATACTCGTAATTATCATTATTAAACTCAAAGTTATAAGCTTAAGAAACTTGAAATCGTTCTAATTAATTAACACACGTTACTAAAATAATATTACTAAAATTAAAATAATTTTATATAATTAAACTTGGAGACAAATTAAGAATAAAAAGGTAATGTTTTATTAAAAAAATGAAAATATCAGTCAATTTAAAAAAAAAAAATTGAAAGTCTACCACTATAGTCATTATAAGACGGGGGACCTAATAAGATATTGAAATAATTTATTAAAATAAATAATTTATTTTTATTTAATAGTTAAAAAAATTATTAAATTAGAAAGTAAATCGAGTTAAATAGCAGATCCCATTAATTGGATAATTGATTGTTGTTGCTATTCTCAAGGCCTGAAACTGACGTCAATTTCTTGGCCCAAGAGTGATTGCAGTTGTGGACCCACAAGTCCACTTCAAAGTTCTATCGTTTCTACACATTTCCAATAGTTTCTATAAAATTTATTTTAAATAAATAGTTATTAATTTTTGTTGTTTTTATTTTGAAAACAAGTTTGATCTACAAATACATAAATAAATAAATAAATTTAAAATTTAATATATTTCTAATTTATTTATAAGAGTAAGAATAAAATATATCTTTTTCTCTTTTAAATTTGAAATTGTAACTTTGTAGGAGATTAATGGTGCATGGTGACTCCTAATAAAAGCTTTTAGTTTATAGAGGAACTTGTTGAAGCTCTTGTTTCCTATTGGCAATTGTTTAACCCAATGTGAGTTACTATTTTCTCTCTTCATTCATTCATTCATCTTTTCCCATATATCACCATTTTTCAATGATACATTTACTTTCATTTTTAAAAAACAAAAAAACCTACATAATATTCATAATTCGTATTATATTTATGTTAATCATATAGTTTTTTTTTAAAATAATTATTAAATATAAATTATTTATACTAACCGCAGTTCGTTAATCACAATTAAATATAATATTATGAACAGATTATAAATATGATATTTTAAAAAAAAACTGTCTAATATATATATATATATTTTATTTTTTATTATATTTTCTCAAATTAAGTGGTTTCTCAAAACTCTCGTAAGCTTAGTAATTTAAGTTGATAAAGATATTAATCATGAATTCATATATGTAATGTGAAAATAAATCCACTCATATCATTAGTTTTATAAGAGATTATCTACTTGGTTTTAATATATATTGTTTTATTACAATTTTAAAAAATATTTCAGTAAATTAAATACAAATTATTTTTTAAACTTGTTCCTAAGACTTGTTGGGTCATAACAACACTTAAATTTAAAATTTTGTTTTAAAAAAATCAATACTATTATTTGGACAAGGGGGTGTGCATACATAAAAAGAGGAAGTGTAAACAGAAACTTTATTGGTCCATATGTTTTAGACCCAATACTTCTTACCCATATATATACACGGATCTCAAAATCGAATTAAATATCAACTTCTTAATTTCAAATAACGGTGATTTTATGATAAATAAATAAATAAATAAATAAATTATATATTATATGATTGATTATCATAATATTACTTTATAATCTCTCTACTTCAATAAACTAGGTATATTTATGAGTTTTTACAATTGACTCAAATGGTAAATTTTTTTGAAAATATTCTATAGTTTCGGCAAAGAACAAAAAATATTAAAACTTAATTACAAATTTTTATCTTCCATTTTATTATTATTTTACAAATTCTACAACCTAAATTTTTTCACAAATTTTGCTATCATATTTTCACTTTTTTTTTTTATATATATTTTACAACTCAAACTTAATTTTTTACATATTTTACCATTATATTCTTTATTTTTACATATACTTAAAATTAAAAATAAATAAAACGATGTCATTTGTTCATCATCACTTATTACAAATTTAATAGATTGATAAAATATAATTATAAAATGTGTGAGAAAAGAAAAAAATAAAGTTGATGAAATGATAATAGTTAAATTATTAGAGTAAATCCTAATATTTTTACCCATAAATTTAAATCACCCAGTATTTGATACAACAAAGTTTTTGTTAGTTTGGATGTGAAATATGATGTTTAATTTTTAGGATGAACTGGGAACTATTTATAATGTTTTATAATAAATTTCATTTTGATGAACTGCACAAAATAAGTGTCTGTTTTTAATAGATTAACAATGAAAAAATAATATATTTTTTTGTAATTTTACAAGATAGAATCAATTATTAACAAATGAAACAAAAAATAATTATTTATATTTTGCAATGATTAGAATTAAACACATTGTAAGTGACATAGAAAATATTATAAATTAATTGATTCATAACAACAATACAAGACTTTTTATATTACATGCTGGACTCTACCTTCTTTTGTAGCTCGTGAAAAGGCTCAAATGTATACTCTGCTGCACTCTGTCAAAGACAGTACTACTTACTTCAGAAGGATGCATTCTTCTTCTTCATAAATCATTTTAAAATCACAAAAAGTGAAAAGGAACAAAAAAAAAAAAATGAAATGAAATCTTCCTTCAAGTAACCGGTGATTCCATTGACACTGCTGCTCTTATAGCACCACTGATTGCACTCCACCTTTCTTCACCGTCATTTGAGAGTCAGAGTACTGAGTAAAACTTGGAATATTAAGTTCTATATAACCCTTCAAGTTATTTGGAGCTGCAAATATGAGAAACAAAATGTGGCTTTTTCTGTTCCTCGTTTTTATGGAATGCTATTTGGGTATGTTATGTTTCTCCTTTTCTGCACAAGCTTGGTCATGTTTATGTTTTTCTCTTAATGGGAAGCTATATCTTGGTTTTCTGTTTTTCAGTTTTTCATGTTGTTTGTACTTCTTTCTCTGTTTTTTTTTCTTTTCTTTTTTTCCATTTTAGATTTTAAACTAGTTGTTGAGTATCTTGCTATGTTTAGTGTGCAGTTTCAGGATTTTTTGAGAAAAGGGTCACATTTTCTTAAATCTTATTGCAACAGATCTTAGTGTTCTCTGTCTCTTGCTAACTAATCAACAAATCTCATTGTCTTTTCTGGGTGCTTCCATTTTTATCATTGCAATACTAAATTTTATACCTTTTTTTAGGAAGGGGAAGGGGTGTCATGGATTTTGTTACTCTGGTATGCAAAAAAATGTTGTGACTTATGCTGATTTAATATTTAGATTGGAAAAAGAGCAAGCTTTGACCCTTAAAACAAATCAGAGGAAACATTCTTAGTGCTCTTCCTTGTAATCTTTCCTGTCAAGTGTGAGAGAAATAGTTAAAAGAAAAACTTCAAAACCACCCAATCATCCCTTTTCACCTTGTATACTTGTAAGCAGGTTAAAAGGGTCATCATGATGTTTTTTTTTAATCCTTGGTTGAGTTGCATTTCTGATTATCGTAAAGTTTTGATCAATATTTGCTACATCCCATTTGAGTCACTATTTGTAATAAACCCTAAACCCACTAATATTTTTATGACCAAACTCTGGAAATTTTTTTGGTAGTCTTTAGTTTGAAAAGGGGTGATAAAAGGATAAGAGTGATGGGTTCAAATTCTTTACTTCCTTCATACCACAATCCCCCCAAAATAATCTAAATACTCTTTAGCTCAGGTATGTATAAAGTGGTTAGACTACTTTCTTTTATTGTCTAGTTCTTTTTCGTGTGTTGTTATTGGTAGACCAGAGGTTGATGCTGCCACATGATTTTCACGAAATACTATACTTATGAATTAATAATACTATTATGTTTTTCCGGGCTTCATGACTTTGGCAAAAATATTTAGCCACGGCAAGGGGAATTGTGGTGCAACAGAAATCAGATACTGCAATCCCTGTGACAACACTGTCACCACCTGAAGGCAACACTACATTCATTGATGGCACAACTTGGTGTGTGGCTCTTGCTGGTGTTTCCCAAGGTGACTTGCAGAATGCTCTTGATTGGGCTTGTGGACTTGGAATGGCGGATTGCAAAGCCATCCAACAAGGTGGACCATGTTTTGAACCAGACACACTAGTTTCTCATGCATCCTTTGCTTTCAATAGCTACTATCAGACAAATGGGAATTCTGATATTGCATGCAATTTTGGAGGCACTGCTGCTTTGACCAAACGTAACCCCAGTAAGTTAAAATATTAATCTCACCAATTATGTTTAGTCTTGTGAGAAGTTTATGTCAAGACATGTTTTGGATGACTTGTTTGTGGTACAGAATTTCTACTAATTTTACCCGACTAATTTCTGTGTAAAATCTGATTAATAATTAGTAGAATTTCCCCTCCCAACAATTTCTTTTTTCATCAGAAAGACTATGTTAAGACATATGGGATTAAGATTCCCTAGCCCCACCATAAAATATGTTGATGCTTTATGTGAAGATCACAAATTACAAACAGTTATATATGCCTTGGATCTTGGGAACTTTAGTACTTTTCCTCTTTGCCATTTTTGTTTTAATGTATACGTAGCATCCTTTCACTTTTGGTACCATGGTGATGCTTTTGTAGTGTGTAATGATGAATAACGTCACTTGTGTGATCATTACTGAATTTCTTGCTGGTTGATGAATATAAATATATGGAACATGAAAAATGGTAAAGATATATGGAACTTTAGCCATATATCTTTCGTTCATTTTTGTTTGAGAAGGAGTTGAGGTGTTGAAAAGACAGGTGCTTAACTTAAGCAACTAATTCCATCCAATCAAGTAATTTATTTGTGTGCGTGCTTTCTTTTTTGCATTATTATACTTTCTTTAAACTTTAAAATCAAATTAGCTAGTTTTCTTTGAAAAACTGCTAAAGGTTTTTTATATCAGAAGTGCCTGATATGTTATATTCTTTGAAAGATACCAGAACATTTACTTTTGAGTAAGCAATTATGTTGAGTTGGTATATATAATTAGGAGCATACTTTGGATTATATTTCTGATGTCATCATAAAGAGTACATGGTAAGCTTATTTGTTGGATGCTTCTGAAAATTAAGAGTAGCATTTTGAATGTTAAAATATAAATAACTTTGAAAGGAGTGAAATTTTATTCTTGGTTATGTTCTCTTGAGAATGTTCATACTTGGATCTTGAAATAGAATTGATTCTGAACTTTTATGTTTCTTTTCTCTTCAGGTTATGGAAAATGTGTTTATTCTACATCTGGGTATGTATGATATCATAGCATAACTTACTAGTTTGTGTGAATTGCTAGAATCTTATATATATTTTATTGAATTTGTATTTTTTTATGTGACAGATCTTTAGTTGCTTCTGCACCACCATTGTTGAAGAAACATGGCCAAAGCCTGGTTTGGTCGAAACTTGTTGTCGTGTTACTGGTTTCAAACTTTTGGATGTGATTATGGTCGGGAAAACCGTGGACAAAAGGAAAAGGGAATTAGAAGAAGGTTAGGGAATGTAGCTTTTGTTAGCATTTTGTAATTGTGTTTTTGCTGCTGAGGTATTCTTAGCTTTCATGTTGGGTCAGAACAAGAATCTCTAATTGTGCAAATAATCTCTTTTTTTCAGTTTGGTTTGTACATTATTCGTTTCCCATTATGTTTATTAAAAAAAGAGTTAGAGAATAAAATATATTAAAATAGAATGGTGCTTGATGAATTATAATTGAAAACAATTTGTGTTAATGTTTTAGTGTTGAAGTGAAATTCAATAAACTTCTTCCATTTATGTCAAATTAGGAGAAAGAAAAATAAAGGTAAATGAAATAGGTTCTATTGATTTTAATTATATTTCATTCTCATTTTTTTATTTCAAATTATTGAATAAAATCTATCATTTTATTTCATTTCATTCTCTTCCAACTTTCCAAAAGATTTAAACATGTAAACTAGAAAATTGAATAGTCTATTATTAGACAACAATTGAAGGATAACTTTATCTACAATTATCTTGAATAACACCCTTAAATTGGATTAATAGAAAATATTATATTACATAGAAAGAATTATTGAAAGTATATTATTAACAGATAATTCTATTAGTTTAATTTTTATTATTTATAATATCATTTACTCTTATATTAAATATAATCATCATGTTAAAGATATACTGATATTTGGATTAAATTTTATAAAAAAATCATTATATTTATATTTATAGTATATATCTAAAATTATTAAACTTATTCACGAATTAAGTTTAATATAAGAAATATAAAAAATTTCAAACTATAATAAATTTCTAAAAAAATTATAAATTTCTTATTTTAACTTCAAACTTTCTTTTCCATTCTACCTATCTTGAAAAATAAAAAATAACATCATAATGTTAAAAAAAATTAATTATAAAAATATGATCCGTATAACAAAAATATGAATAATTAATTTACTTATTTATAATTTTTTTTAAATAAAATAATTATTTAAAATATATTTATTTTCATTTAAACTAATTGACTTATATCTTAATTAACTATCTAATTGCTTATAATTTCTTAGTTAATATTCTGATATTACAAAAATAAAATATATTAATTAAACAATTAAAAATATAATTGATGAGTTAGAATATTATTCATTAAAAACTTAATTTGGATTCTTAAATATATATTAATTAGAAAGTTAGAAAATATAATGGATTAAAAACTTGCATTCTTACTACACTTGCATCATCTAATATTATTTCATGAGAATATGTTTTGTGTCCAAAGTTTTCAAGAGATAGAACTGTCTATAAATAACTTAAAAAAAATACAATATTAAATTTATATTAAACCTTAATTTGATTTAAATATATATATATATAACATAAATAAAATAAAAAAGAATAAATAGATAAAAATATATTTTTATAATATTTTGTTTATGTATGTAAAAATAAAGATGTAATTTAAATCTTTTGGATAAATTTGAAAATTGAATTGCAATCAATTTAATTATTCGAATTTTAATTTTATTAAATCTAATTTCATTTAAATTAATAATCTAGATGATGATTAATTTATATTTATAATATTTGTATAGGTTAAACCATAACTAAATAATTTCTTGTAATTATTATATATTAAATAACAAATTTTTTTAATTTTAATTTTATTTATTTAATATATGTGAATTATAATAAAATATATTATTTATGTTTTCTAATAATATAATTATATGAGTTTTTTTAATAATTTTTTTTAAAAATAATACTTTACACTTATTTTACTATTTATTTAATAGTATAATTTTTTTAAAATTCAAATAAATCTAAACTAATAAAAATTAATTGATTTGAATTTGATTCGTCCTCCATCCAATTGAAATAGACTTGAACAGCACTTTATATATTTGTTACTTTAATTTCATTTATATATCTGATTTAATATAATATAATTTATATATAAATGAAAATAATAAGAATAATGTTATCATTTTTTATTTTTTGAAATTATTTCACTTTATAAATTAATTAATTTTATTTTATGTATCCCTCTATCTCTTACTTAAAATAAAAAAAATAATAAACTTTAACATATTATAAACAAATTAAATAATATTTTATTTTCATAACTTTTATTATTAATTTTAAAAATAATTAAGTGAAATATTTTAATAATGAAATGTTTAAATATATATAAACTTATTTTATTTGTATTTATAATTCTCATATTAAATTTCACAACGTTGAGATTAATATAACTAACAATTTCAGATTATTGTATAAGTTTTATAAAAATAAAATGTATGATTCATATAATTTAATAAAAAAATAATTAAAAGAAAAAATTAAAACATTAAAGAAAATAATAATAAAGAACATATCACTTACCATAAAAATTATTATAATAATTTTAATTTAAAATTTAATATAAAAACATATAAAAAGAGTTTCATATTAAAAAAAATTAAAAACTCAAATTTTTAATAATGTGTTTATAAAATATAGATTAATGTTTTTTTATATATTTTGAGAGAAATAAATTTTATTTAATATGATACTAATAACTAATCTCTAGTAATTTTATATTTTAAATTTAACATTTTTTTTTTTTCAAGATTACAACTAAACCTGTAAATATTAAATTATATCTTTATATGTGATTTAGGGAAGAAAAAAATTTATAATTTTATCTCTAACCACCTTTATCAAATTTAAAGGATACTTCAATAAAAACCGTATGATTTATCATAATTTTTTAATGTGTGAGTTTGTTGAGTAATTTGTTTGTATAATATAGTTTAAACTTACATAATACTACTAGATAAAGTGTGTTTTAACATGAGTTGTTGACATGAAATTCATAATTTTAATTAAATAAGAATATATATAAAAAAATCTAATTCATAAAAAGAAAAATATTATCAAATTAAAGAAAAACTAAAATTTTTATTCATTTAAATGTGTTTCCAAAGTATATAGTCTAATATAAAAAAGACAAAAAAAAATTCCATTTAATATAAATTGTGAAAATAATTACTAATTTTTAATAAATTTTATATTTTTATGGACATATATATAAATATTTAATTTGAATATTTTAGGTGTCCTTAAAAAGAGAGAAAAAATATTGAAAATTTTGTCTCTAACAATAGTCTAATACAAAGTATTGTTAGATGAAAATAACATAAGTTGCAAGAATGATTTCAAGTAAAAAAAACAAGAAAGAAAGTAAGAATAAAATTGATGAATTTTGTAAGAAAAAAGAGAGTATTTTGTTGGGTATATAAAAGAGAAATGAAAATGGAGGAAAAAGAAAAGAAAAAAAGGAGCTTACTTACTAGCTTACTCACTTTACTTGGCGGAAACGAGGGCAAAAGCGAAAAGCGAAAGCGGTGGAGTGAGGTGCTTGTTGCGTTGTTTGACAGCGCCCTAAGCGGTTAACCGTTCCGAACCGAAGCCAAGGAAACCCTATTGGATTGCTAATCGTAATCGGAGAAGCAGAGTGCGACAGAGGAAGAGGAAGAGAAGAAGAGAAGGATGAGTATATGGAACTACGTGGTCACAGCTCACAAACCCACCAACGTCACTCACTCCTGCGTCGGCAATTTCACCAGTCCTCAAGACCTCAATCTCATTATCGCGTATTCATCATCCATTCCCTTTCTTTTCTCTTTCTCTTACTCTTTTTTTCCTCTTCTCCTTTTCACTTCCTTTTTCCCTTCAGGAAATGCACGCGCATCGAGATTCACCTCCTTTCTCCTCAGGGCTTGCAGGTTCCTTCTTCTTTCAATCGTCTTATTTCCTTATGCGTTCTTTCGATTTTTTCTCTCTTCATTTTTCGATCAATGTTTAACTCAGTCCGATAAATGTTAAACCCCAACCTATTTTTCCAGCCTATGTTGGACGTGCCTATATATGGAAGAATTGCAACGCTTGAACTCTTCCGCCCCCATGTGAGAAGCATCCTTGTTTCTTGAGTTATCGTCTAATGTTTTAGTTTTATTTTATCCTTCCATAATTTGTATTTGCCTGCTTTGGTCTCAAACAGGGCGAAACACAGGATTATCTCTTTATTGCAACTGAAAGATACAAATTTTGTGTTCTTCAATGGGATTCTGAGACTGGTGAGCTTGTTACCCGGTATGTGTGAGGAGGCAGTAAATTTTTCCTCTGGATTGGATTTTTACTCATATTCAGGATTGTTTTTGTGTATAGATTGAAATCAACTTTGTTTTTAATCTTAACCAATTATGATGTTTAGGGGCACATAAGCAGTCAGCTGGGGTACTAACAATCTCAATGTGAATTTTGTAATGCAAAATTCCAGTTAGCTTGAATAGGGAACTTTGTATGCAATGTGCGAAAGAGAGTTTCATAACTTTGAGGCTGTATCCTTGTTAATAGATTAACTACTTCATTAGTTAATACGTTTACTGCTAAGCCTTTTGGTGTTGCTGGGTGAAGGAAAGGAGAGAAAACAAAGCTTTTGACATGTATTCTATAAGTGCTGGCACTTAACGTAGCATGTCATTTCTGCGTTGACCAGAAAACCAATATTGATATGTTTTATATAGCCTTCCTTAGGAGTTAGAACTTATGAAGAAGGAAATTAGTGTCCATTAGAATTTGTGAACGGAAATTTTAGTTGAGTAAATTGCATATCCTTGACCTCCCAGACTCAGTCTCGAGCATTAGGCTGCCTCTTTTACTTTCTTGAGTACTTTGTGTACAAGCTAGGTTTCTGTGAAAAATGAAGATTGGAATGTTTTCCTCAGTCACGACCTTTCCTTATCGTAATTGAATAGGTCTTGTCTGGGTCAATTGAGATCCAAACAGGATTATGGAGGTGGAGTTGAGTTGGGAATTGTTAGTCAAAATAAGAATGGGACCCCAGATTACTATCTTAAATGTGTGTGCTGCATAAATATGGAAGAGAATGTACATGTAGGGCGGGGGAGGAAATCCTCCTATAAAATGAAAAAAATGAAATAGTAAGCCAAATAGCTCAAAAAATCAGTAAGACTTTCCATTTCTGTATATTTGTTTAATTCTCAATATTATTGTCATCCAGGGCAATGGGGGATGTTTCTGATAGGATAGGACGTCCCACTGATAACGGTCAGGTATTTAATTTATTTTGTTCTATCTACTAATAAAACTTGGTACTTATTGTATTCTTTAAGTTTTGATATTTGTAAAAACGAATGATAAGTCTAGGGTCAGATGAAAGTTGTTCAGTGCATTTCAGCTGTTATCCCATTCTGTTTCTGCAGATTGGCATTATTGATCCTGATTGTAGGTTGATTGGACTTCACTTGTATGATGGTTTGTTCAAAGTATGTAACTTCTTCTCATTCACTACTCTGTAAAAATATTAGATTCTAATGACAATATGCTTTGGTTTACAGTGTCATGTTAGAGCATTTGAATGATTCACTGTTCATTGATCTTCCAGGTTATTCCCTTTGACAATAGAGGACAGCTCAAGGAAGCATTTAATATAAGGTAATTCTTTTTATTCTCTTGGTGGTCTACACATGGATTCTATTTGTAATTTGACCTTTGCTTGGTATACATAACTGTAGTACTAATATACTAGATATAACTTTCTTAGAAAAAACAAAGAGAATTGTGAATATACTTTTATTAGTTGATTTAATCTATATGTGTAATTGGTGAGATGATTTAAAAAAAAAATCAACTATCTACTGGTCAGGCAATTGACTTACCTCATTTCCCTTGGATTTCAAATATCTTTGACTTAAAGAAGTCATTATATTGGTAGAGAATGCTTTTCTTTTTCTTGATGATGAGGCTTCATATGTATATTGAGAGATTGATAGAAATTTGGGTAATTATGGGATGCTTAAGTTAAGTCTCACATTGAGTAGTATGAGATACTTGGTGGAGTATTTAAATTAAGTCTTTGGTTCTCCCCCCTTAATAGCTAGATTTTGAGGGTGGGTTCTCCAAGTGATTTGATACTTACTAGGGATAAAAAGCTATGTTAGAGAGAGAACATAATGGAAAGGGTAAAACTAATGTGTGCTTGTAGGGAAGTTGGAGTTGAGAATAGAAGATTTAGAAAATGGTGCTTGAGAGACTTCTTGCTCTCAATAGATCTATGTGTGTGTATATTTATTAAGGGTCTGAACCATTGTTGTTAAATTTCGGTTATGGTGGCGTCATGGAAGATGGCGGTGGCAGTTTTGTTGCCGACCACCATGGGAAGGCGGTGGATTTGGCGTGCTGGTGCATGGCGGCTGCTTTACATGTTGCGGAATCGTGCACCATATCGTTGGAGGTGCAAATCGTGGAAGGCCCATGCAGTGGCAGCTTTGCGAGAGGCATGAGGTGGTGACGGCTGTGCGAGAGGTGTGAGCGGCGACGATTGTGCAAGAGAGAATGGGGTCTTTTTAGGTTAAATTTTGAATTTATTTTGCTTTTTTTAGGATTTAGGGTGTTGGACCCAACCCAACCCATAAGGCCTTGTAGCCTGATTTTTTTATAAAAAGAGTGTTGGGTGATAATACTCGACCCAACACTTGAAACAAAATGCGAACCCTAGCTGAGATGTTGCAACTGTCGTTTGTTGCTGCTCGCTGCCACTACTATCGCCCCCTCTGCTGTGGCGTGCCTACTACTTGTTTTTGTTGTGTGTGCTTCTGCTGCAACCGTCGCACTCTGCCACCGTCGTGCTGTCGTTGTTCTGCTCTTGCCAGGGATATGCCCCATTAGATAACATAGGTGATAATTATGTAGGGATTGAGGAAGAATCTGATAATTAAATTCTTAAGACATTTATTTATGTTTTGTTATTATTTATGTCTTACAATTTGAACTTATATGATTCTCTTGAATTAATTTTGAATTTCATATATTCTTATGCATTTTTTTATTCATATGTATTTTTTCATATATATATATATATATATTGTTTTTTTGCCTGCGATGCTTCCACCATAACCTGTTATAATATCTTATATATGTTCATAAAGGATTTTTGAGTTTCTGATATTTTTCGTTATCCGATATTGATAACATTGGTCTGAACCTGAAGTACAAAAGATAGAGTAAAAGTGTGCACCATGGACCGTATTCGGTTGACATGTACAACAAAATATAACTTTTACAAAGTTGTGCGCAAGACAATAATACAGCTTTTTGGAAATGGTCATACTGTTGTTTCTCATGTGTGATCTTGTGAGGGAAATAGATTAAGTCTTGTACCCTAACCTCTCTGTTTCAAATGGAACTGGAAATTCCAAAAATGCCACCAAAATTAGGTGCAGCTTCACACAAGAACAAAAGTGTTGCAAGGTGTTTTTCCTGTATTCTGAAGAGTTTGAGATGGCTAGAAATTTCTGGAATAGTGATTGCAATTCTCAGTAGCTATGAGTCCTGTTACAGGAAGTGCTCTGCACCACTGTGCTGCAATTGTGCCAATGTTGCATACTATTTTCAACTACTTAGTTGTTCAGTTTGCTTTCTGCTTGCATGACTATGTACGTGAGTAGTTCAATATTCAGTGGGAGCTAAAAGGGTCTGTTCGTTTGAAGGGAAATGTAGAGTGGAAAGTGACTGGTGCAAGGAAATGAGTAGAAAGAAAGCAAATGTTGAGCTATCTTGTTCATACAACAGACCTTGTCTTATAGCCTTTTTGAGCTATCTTAGAATGCAAATGTTGACATTCCGATGAACCATACATAGATTTTGCATAAATTGATAACAACTCCAATTGCAAAATGTAGGTCATGTCTAGTAATAGTGAGATAAATAAGTTTCAAAGGTTTACCCTAATTTGCCATTAATTTTTTATTTGGATCCGTAGGGTTATCTACTGGTCTACAATCAATTATTCCTGTTTCTTCTAGAATATCTAAAGCATATTTCCTTTGAGAGAGTACAATGCCTTCCTTTGATTGAGCCATCAATCCCCATAAAGTAATTGAGACATCCCAAGTCTTTGGTTTGGAAGTGATTGCATATATGTTTCTTTAGTTGGGAAATTTTGTCAACATCATTTCCTATAATGACTATATCATTCAACAATTAAATAAACACATTTTCTTGAAGTGATATGACAATAAAAAACAAAAATGATTTGTTTCACTCCGTTTTAGTCCAAAGATTTGAATATGAATAAACTTTCCAAAGCAAGCAAGTAGAGATTGCTCGACACTATAGAGATCAACATAACTTACAAACCAAACTAGACTCCCCCTAAGCAACAAATCAAAGGAGGTTGCCTCTAGTAAATTTCCTCCTTAAGATTACTATGGAGGAAAACATTCTTGATATTCAATTGATGAAGAGGCCAATGATGGATAGTTGCCATAGCAAAGAAAAGACAAACAAATGAACTTAAAATTTAAAATAAAAACACATACAGTTGACATTTTTTAAATTGAAAATATTTTTATAAATATTTCTTGTAATTCCCCCCTAATTTTTCTTCCTCATTTTTGTTTGTTTCGGATATATTATTACAATTGTAATCTATTTTTTTTCAGGCTTGAGGAGCTCCAAGTTTTGGATATCAAATTTCTTTATGGTTGTTCAAAGCCAACCATTGTGGTTCTTTACCAGGTTTCTAATTCTATTCTACATGTGAGAAATACTCGCAACGCACTTTCTAACACATGTTTGAATACACTCTTTATTATTGGTTGAAATTTTTTCAAAATAACAAATTTTGGTGGGTCCCTCTTTATAATGACTTAATATATTTTTTAGTTTTCACTAAATTTTAACCAATAGTTGAGTGTGTTAGAAAGTGTTTGTTAGAGTGTGTGTTGCTAGCACTCCTCTTCTACCTAATGTTTTGCGGTTTTTATTTTATTTTATTATGTCCATATAAGGAGGCTAAATTTTTGAGGCTGGTTGTAGTTTAATCTCTCCTTTGGCATGTTTAGTTGGACCAAAATTCTTACACCTTTAAGTTGTGTCTTATGCCAAAAAATTTGCTATGGAGGGAATTATGTTTGTGTTTTACATTTTTTTTTACCAGTGAAGACCTGCCTACATTTGGTCTAAACATTGTTTTTAGAATAATTCCTTTCCATTTCTAGTTTAACATATATTATTACACTGAAGAAGAAAATAGTATTTACTGGCAAGTTCTGTATGTAATTTGTGTTTTAGAGGTAACAGGAAAATTGTAATCATCACATGGACATGTATTAGAGTTGTTGACATAGGTATGAGGCAATTTAAAGAGTGCTGAAGAATTGATGTCATAGTTGTATATTTGTAGTCTCAGTTTATGGGTGGGCATATTCATATTCTTGTATATCTTGTGTATTCAATGTTTCTATAAAATGTATGATGCATAATTTTTTTGCATGTCCTTAATGCAATGTATTTGGTTGGAAACATAACTGTGTTTAGCATACCAATTTTGATTTTGATGGCTTTGATATTATATTTTCATCCATGACAGGATAATAAAGATGCCCGTCATGTTAAAACATATGAGGTTGCACTGAAGGATAAAGATTTTGTGGAAGGTCCATGGTCCCAGAACAATCTTGATAATGGGGCTGATTTATTGATACCAGTTCCCCCACCACTTTGTGGCGTGCTTATTATTGGAGAAGAAACCATAGTATACTGCAGTGCTAATGCTTTCAAGGCTATCCCAATCAGACCTGTATGTTAAAGGATAGTTCTCATTTCTTCCATTTAAATCATCTGTTGTAATTTGTTGGATTTTCATGATATTTATACAATACAAGTTTTTTGACTTCCCTTCAATCTAAATTATACCTTATGTGCTTTTCAGTCAATTACTAAAGCCTATGGAAGAGTTGATCCTGATGGTTCTCGATATTTACTTGGTGATCATACAGGGTTGCTTAGCCTACTTGTAATAACCCATGAGAAAGAAAAGTATGTTGATCTCTCATTCTCGTTTTCATGTTGGTTTAACAGATTTATTCCTGTCGTGGGCATATTCATTGAATGAACAACTGTATTTATGAAAAAGAAAAACCAATGGACCACTATTTTATCTGTTAAGTTTTATTGTTTTATCATTTACATTTATTCTTTTAGGGTTACTGGACTCAAAATTGAGCCCCTTGGGGAGACATCCATTGCATCTACAATATCATACCTTGATAATGCATTCGTCTACATTGGTTCAAGTTATGGAGATTCACAGGTGGGCTAATGAACTAGAAGACTACTTTATAAATCTTTTTTCTGAGTTTATATGTTATTTCCAAATTTCTGCCTCGCCAAGTACGGCCTTTTGAACAAGTAGGGAGGCTGACTTGTTTCATTATTTTTATCTGGTATGGAATCTGTATCTTATGTTGGGTTGATTGCTTATTAATTGTATTCAGATTTGAGAGTTTATGACTCTTGAATGTACCTGTATAAATATAGCTTAGAGAGCGTAGTTTTGTTTATATAGTAAATGGCAAGTATGAGTTTAAGTAAACTTGAATTGTAAACATGAAGAGACTTTTTAAATATTACTTGAAAAATCTATTCTTCATGGTACCCCCAAACATAATTTAACAGTATACATAAGAAAATTGGATATTCCAACTTCATAAAAAAGAAAATGAATTATTATAGTAATTAGTAAGAACATAAAGCTAAGACAATACAAGAGGGACCTGCTTCACCAAAATTAAGTTATTTTCAAGTGATATTTTATTTTCTAGGGAAGAACGGTTCTGTATTAGGAAGCATTTGCAATATCCGAAGTGTTTTCTTCATTTTTTCCTCTATTCATGTTGCTTTGGTGACTTTGAATTATATTATGGCATATCCATAGCTTAATACTTATGCTTACATATTCAGACGTAACATATTGACAATTTCTGATGTTAAAATGCACAGCTTATAAAACTAAATCTACAGCCCGATGCAAAAGGTTCTTATGTGGAAGTACTGGAAAGGTATGTCAATTTGGGGCCTATTGTTGACTTCTGTGTGGTAGACCTTGAGAGGCAGGGCCAAGGTCAGGTTGTAACTTGCTCTGGAGCGTACAAGGATGGTTCTCTTCGTGTTGTTCGTAATGGGATTGGTATTAATGAACAGGTCAGCTCCCCTTCCTCTCACCCTGATGTGAAACATTTGCACCCAAGACATTCAAAAGGAAAGAGAAAATAAATCTTTATATCAGTGGCACATACCTTGTATAATATTTTTTTTATGCATGTATTTGATCAGGCATCAGTAGAGCTTCAAGGTATCAAAGGAATGTGGTCACTAAGATCCTCAACCGATGATCCTTTTGATACTTTTCTGGTTGTGAGTTTTATAAGTGAAACAAGAATCTTAGCAATGAATCTTGAGGATGAGCTGGAAGAAACTGAGATTGAGGGATTCAGTTCTCAAGTGCAGACATTATTTTGCCACGATGCAGTTCATAATCAACTTGTTCAAGTAGGTTCTTACCTTATTTTCTTACCATATTGGTTTTCTTTTCTTGATTTAACACCTATTTTTTCTGACTAAATTTAATAGAACTGAATGTTAAGAAAGCTATTCATAGGTGCAGAATTGTTTTGGCATAATTTTGTTACTCTTACGTATTTCTACAGGATTACTTTCCTTTAATTTTCAAAACTGTTTTGCAACCAACTTAATATTGATTACTACAAATATTTACTCTTTTTGGTATAATATAACCTTTTCTTTTTTGTTTTCTATAGAAGTTATTGGCATGTTTAATCTTTCTGCACACTTAATGAGTTATTCTTGAAGCCTCTTGTGAAAGCTAAGTTTTGCATGTTCCTGTGTAGTTAATGTGAATAATCTTCACAAATTGATTCCATAAATCAACTGTTCCGCTTACTCTTTCATGCTTCTTTAAGTTTATTTTATTTTCTTTTATGCCAGTCACCTGCCATTAGCTAATAAACCATCATAACAGGTCACTTCAAACTCTGTCAGACTGGTCAGCTCCACAACCAGAGAGCTCCGAAACGAATGGCTCGCGCCATCAGGCTATTCAGTAAATGTAGCGACAGCGAATGCTACCCAGGTTTGATTGGATGCTTTACAAAAATGTTATTTTTAAAATTATAGGATATATTTGCTTAGTCATTTAATAATTGCAATTGGTTTCCTTGTGAATGTGGCATTTCTGTTTTGATATTTTAATTTATATATTGTAATATATAGTCTGCCCTGTGTTTTTTTTACTTACATAAAACAATAATCCACACTATGCACATTTTCATTTTATTATAACGATACACACTGAGTTTGCAGTCAAATTGGTAACTATCATTTCACCTGGTTACAGGTTTTATTGGCCACAGGAGGAGGGCATTTAGTTTACCTTGAAATTGGAGATGGAATATTGCAAGAAGTGAAACATGGCCAACTGGAGTACGAGATTTCATGTCTGGACATAAACCCTATTGGTGAAAACCCCAATCACAGTAATCTTGCAGCAGTTGGAATGTGGACAGACATAAGTGTTAGAATTTTTTCACTTCCAGACCTGAATCTCATCACTAAGGAACAGTTAGGAGGGGAGATCATACCCCGTTCTGTTCTTCTTTGTGCCTTTGAAGGGGTAGGCTTTCCTTTGTTATTTTTTCATGTGCTTTTCTGGCATTCTGCTTAGTTGTTTTGCTTCTGAAATACCTGATTATGAATTGAAATCTTGTAAGTTCGTTCAATCTTTGGAGTAGAGACTTTGGATTTTACATGCGGCCATTGTGAGGGATATACTGGATCAGCAACACTGATATCTTTTTACTCCTCTCATGTTAAATATTTTTGTAATATCCCTCAAGGATTAATTTAGGAATTGCTAAACTTCCAATTCACAAGTTTAATTGCAGTTTCCTTGTTAAAATATATCTCATTAAAGTGTGTTACTTTTTCATTTTATTCTTCAGATATCTTACTTATTATGTGCCCTCGGTGATGGACATCTGTTAAACTTTATGCTGAACACAAGTACTGGTGAGTTAACAGATAGGAAAAAGGTCTCTCTTGGGACACAGCCCATTACACTACGGACTTTCTCCTCCAAGAATACTACCCATGTATTTGCTGCATCTGATCGGCCAACTGTGATCTACAGCAGTAACAAAAAATTACTTTATAGTAATGTGAATCTGAAGGAAGTGAGTCACATGTGTCCTTTCAACTCTGCTGCTTTCCCAGACAGGTATCTTGGTCTTTTTGTTAGTTTGACTTCCTAGAATTCTTGACATATCCCCCTTGTGCTGTTTGTGCATCTTGTATTGTACATTTAATGTAAAGGTGATTGTACTCATCCACTGTTTGTAACTTCCAACAGTTTGGCAATTGCCAAAGAAGGTGAGCTTACTATTGGCACCATTGATGACATACAAAAACTACATATTCGCTCTATTCCACTGGGAGAGCATGCTCGGCGTATCTGCCACCAGGAACAATCTAGGACTTTTGCTATTTGTAGTTTGAAATACAACCCAGCAAGTGGTGAAGACTCTGAAATGCACTTCGTCCGCTTGCTGGATGACCAGACTTTTGAGTTCATATCAACTTATTCTCTTGACACATATGAGTATGGTTGCTTTATAATTAGCTGCTCCTTCTCAGATGATAATAATGTTTATTACTGTGTTGGAACTGCATATGTATTGCCAGAGGAAAATGAACCAACCAAAGTAAGTTGATATATTTGTATTTTTTTCAGCATTGTTTCTAGTTAAGCTTCTGATACTTGCATCTTATGCCCTTTTTAAAACATGTAGGGAAGAATTCTTGTTTTCACTGTTGAAGATGGAAAACTACAGCTAATTGCCGAGAAGGAGACAAAAGGAGCTGTTTATTGCTTGAATGCATTTAATGGTAAATTGCTTGCTGCTATTAATCAAAAAATTCAGCTGTACAAGTGGGTGCGACGTGATGATGGTACCCACGAATTGCAGTCTGAATGTGGACATCACGGACACATCCTAGCACTTTATGTACAAACTAGAGGAGATTTTATTGTAGTTGGTGATCTGATGAAGTCAATTTCCTTGTTAATCTACAAGGTAAATAAAGTTGTCTTGATGCTGAAGTTTATTTGTCTTAAATGTTAACCTTTCGAATGATGTGGCTGTGTTATTTTTGTTAAAATTTTAAGTGTTGTGATGCAAATTTCTCGCTGATTTTGTCAAATTTTAAACTGTTGTGCTGCTTATCGTTTTGTATGAATAACGGATGGATGAATTTTTGGTTATTGTTAGCATGAAGAAGGTGCTATCGAGGAAAGAGCTCGTGACTACAATGCAAATTGGATGTCAGCCGTTGAAATCCTTGACGATGACATTTACTTAGGTGCAGAAAATAATTTTAATCTGTTCAGTGTTCGGAAAAATAGTGAAGGGGCCACTGACGAAGAGCGGGGTCGTCTCGAAGTAGTTGGTGAGTATCACCTTGGAGAATTTATTAATCGGTTCCGGCATGGATCCCTCGTTATGCGATTGCCAGATTCTGATGTTGGGCAGATTCCAACGGTTATCTTTGGCACCATTAATGGTGTTATTGGGGTAATTGCTTCTCTTCCTCATGAACAATATGTTTTCTTGGAGAAACTTCAGTCAAATTTGAGGAAGGTAATTAAAGGTGTTGGAGGACTCAGCCATGAGCAATGGAGGTCATTTAACAATGAGAAGAAAACTGTTGAAGCCAGAAACTTCTTAGATGGAGATTTGATCGAATCATTTCTTGATCTCAACCGCAGTAAGATGGATGAAATTTCCAAGGCAATGGATGTTTCTGTAGAGGAGTTATGCAAACGAGTAGAAGAGTTGACAAGGCTGCACTGAGTTATTCTTTTTTTTTTTTTTTTTCTCATTTAACATCGTTCTTCCTTTATTTCTCAGCGGGTGGGTGGGGGCTATAATATCGTTCTTCCTTTGTATGTTGTTTTTACCCTCCGTTTTTACCTTCGGTTTGCGTTTTACACACTACATGGACTACAATTGGTGTATGATATGAATATGCTTTTTCTAAGGCATGATGGTGCTTTCCTTTTCACATTTTGACGCACCATCAATTTCGTAATATTTGCTTGTAGTTATTTATATGTTGCAATTCTGTATTAATATTGTTTTAAATATTTGTTTAATATTATAAAATCACCGTGCGAAAGAATTTATAGACATAAATTTGGTTATTAAGGCTTATAAAGTGTACATGTTTTTACAAAAACAGGTATATAGTCTCATGCATATTTCCGACTTAATTATAATCCATCCTTAAAACTATAATCCTCTCGTTACCTTTCAAATTTTATATTCTGAACAGGTTGTGCGTAAAGGTACGTATCAGATTATCTGTAAATTTTAGGTGAGAAAAAACTATGCAACTCTTCTGTAATTACGGGGACAAAGATGCTTTATTTTGTTGCTAATCTATTCGATTTTAGTCTCAATGAATGGGGCTTTGAAACTTAGCCTGTTGTATTTCACTTGGACATTATGAACAAATTCATTCGAATTGGTTCTTACAAAAAGATTATTTGATTTGTCCAAATCACCTCCCATAAACCCCTGAAACAAAAAGATGCTTCAGAACTATAATATGCATCTAGTCATCGTTTTTGGGCTAAAGATTGAGCTGTAACCCTTATTCCAGAAGATTACAACTAATCAGAAAATGTTCTCCCTTGCTTAGATGATAACATTGCTGATATATTTGGTTATTGACAGATCTTCATAAATAAGGTAGCTGAAGTGTGTGGGCGAACAGTAATAATTTGTAAACATCCCATCTAGTCCAGATATCAAGAATCTCACTAAGCCAAGCTACATTAAGGTAGTGGCCAAATAGAAATACCACATTCACATATCAGCAAGGGCTTCGTTGAGGGCCATCTGAATCATATTCATAAAACATGGAATCTGATTTAGTCTTAGAACTAAGCTGGTTAGTTTTATCAGCAACACAAACCTCGTTTCTCAGACCATCCACCAAATTAGTATCCTTATTTTTTTTGTATACACCCCTACTCATATCCAATAGCCCTTTCTTCAGCAGGCTTGCTAATTCCTCTCTAATTTGTACAAGGGGATGAATCTGCACAGGTTCCTGACCATAATAGGCCTCTCTTAGAACAACTGTTTGGGTGTCACTCTTCTTAGAAATATAAAATATACCAGGATGACGCTCAAACACTTTAGTAAACTTCTGAGGCAGTGCCAAGGGTCTACGCAAGTTGCTGACATTCTTGCGCTCAGTTTGCTTATGAAGTGTAAGGTGAAGGAGCTCATGGAAGACTCCAACTATCCTTTTCTCAGATACATCAGTACGGGGATCCAAATGAGAGGCATTGGTGTAAGGTGAAGTATACGGGAGTTTCTGCCACTCTTTCAACCACTCCATGCTTTTTCTTTTCAAACCAAAACCCCTGGTGAAACTAACTGGAAATGCTAAGGATCCATTTTGTTGTAGAAAACTATTCTTCTGTAACTCTGAGATGGCAAGCTTGTCATCCCAAAATAACAATTTCAGCCCAACCCGATCATCAGGAAGGCTAACATATGAGAATCTTTCAGGGTGATTTGGAATGAAAGAATGCTGGTAATCATATGGTAAACCCAAGTCCCATTTTAACTGGTCAATAGTTTGTAGTGGAAGGATCTTATCACGTGTGAGCATAAGCAATTTGCACAGCCTATCCCTGAGTTCCAACTGATTTTGCTGAAGGAATTTGACTTCTTCGTGATGGAGCTCCAAGGCTTCAGGACTCAAACTGAAACATGGGACAGGAGAGCCTCCACTATCAAGAAAACAGGACTCGACAAATATATTTGGATATCTTCTGATAAAGGTAGAGAGTTTGAGGTCACAGGGAAGACCGAGTTGTCCACGATGGTGAGAAAGACGGTATATTGGAAGGCAGCATTCGGAAGAAGAATATATGATGGAGACAAGGATCCCAGCTGCCTTAAGATCCCTTTGACCAGCAACAACAGCATCCAATGTCCTATCTTTTACCCATTTCAACTTTATGTTCACCAGACTAAATTTCTGCTGGTAAATGTATCCTTGTTGATTTGCGTGAACAAAACCAGAATTTCTTGCAATACCAAATAGCCGATGGAACATAATATAAACTGATGGCGGATAGCATAACTGGGAGAGAGATTCCCTTTGCACTTGTAGTTATCAGAATCCACACTTTGCTTCAAGAAAAGTTACTGCATATGTAAAATGTGGATTTAAGACAATACAACAAAGAGAGATTATACTACCACTAGGAAGGCAGTATTCGATACAAAAATCAGATTTGATACTAAAGCTAGAAATCAATTTCCTCAAAAACAAAAATCACATGTTTACGAGGTAGTCATCATGGTATTATGACCATTCCAAAAGATGTTATTTCGCATCACTACAATCAATTGGAAGGCTGGAAATATAGGTAGGGGTTTAACATTTATCGGATTGAGTTAAACATTGATCGAAAAATGAAGAGAGAGAAAATCGAAAGAACGCACAAGGAAATAAGATGATTGAAAGAAGAAGGCCATTAACGGAAGAGAGAAAAAACCTGCAAGCCCTGAGGAGAGACGCAGGAGTGAGTGACGTTGGTGGGTTTGTGAGCTGTGACCACGTAGTTCCATATACTCATCCTTCTCTTCTTCTCTTCCTCTTCCTCTCTCCCACTCTCCTTCTGCGATTCCGATTACGAATCCAATAGGGTTTTTAGTTTTTTTTTTTATACATTTATTTTTAAGTAGATCAATAATTAGAATATTATTACTTATTTTAAGGATATAATTATTATTTTTTACTATATTACAGATAGTTGAATGCGATTATGATAAAATTGGTTATGGGTTGAGTCAATTATTACATATATTATGGTAGTAGAAGAGATGGATAAAACTTTTGAATTTGAAATGTATAATAATGGTTCCAAGTTGCTATGATTTGAAATGGTCCATTTCATGCTACCAAGTTAATTAAGTCATGAATAAGACTTGCAAATAAATATTGAATTTGAAAAATCTAATTTATTGGGATGAGAAGGATTATTTTGGCAAAAATTTATGATTTATTAATCTAATAAATGATAGAAATAATATATATTGATAGACGATTAATAGAAAGAAAATATCATAGAATCATGTTTGAAGTGGCAGAAATATTAAAGTTGCTTCCTTTTTTGTCTTAAAGGAATCAAGAAACAACTATTTTTATCTTAGTGTTCTGATTTCCTTATTTATTTCATTTCCATTTTATTTTTATATATTAGAATAATTGTAAGATTTTAAGCTGTTTATGAAAAAAAATTATTTTATATGGGCATTAATTTTTACCAAAAGTAAAAATATTTTATTCCTTTCCTTTTAAATTTGAGTAATATAAAAAATTAAATATATATAAACTGAAATCAATACAAATTAATTAGGAAAATAAATAATTAAAATTCATCTAATATAAAATAATTAATTACTCTCTTTATATTAATATAGTATATGAAATAGTCATAATAATAAAAGAAACCAATACAAAATAATTATTTAGAAAACATAATTATAAGTTTTTTTTATCTAAAATTCATGGATGATACAAATATTCATTAATTTCCATTTTGTATATAAATATATAATATATAATATATAATATATGGAAAATAATTATATATAATGAATTAATACAAATTAATTAATTAAAATTCGTGAAGTACAATAATTCATTAATTCATATATATATATATATATATATATATATAACATGATGAAAAACGAACTAATTAATTAATTTTTTTTGTCATTTATATATATTATAGACATATTATTCTTATATATGATAAAAAGAATATAATATATAACATATGGAATAATAAAATGATACTAACATAACATTCACAAAATACTGTAATATTCATTAACTTTTAATTAAAAAGTTTATTTTTAGAAAGTATTTCTTAATTAATTTGTTTTACACAAAAGTATACAAAATTTTATGATATGTTAAAATGATTCAAATATCTCATTTATATAAAAAAAAATTATTGAAATATAAGAAAATATTAATTTTTATCATCTTTATTACTATTTAATCAACTAAATTTTATTATATATAGAACTATTGAAAAATATAATAGTGTGAACTAAAAGAATCTTTTATGTATGTGGATGAGGTGAAGAATATTCTAATTTAGACCAAGTAGTATATCATACACTTTTTTTTGTCATCTTTTGACTTCAACATGTCTCCATGTGACTCTTATTTTCTTCCTTCTAAGTCTTTTCATCACACAACCACCCACCTATTTTATTTTTCAATTAATTCATAAGAAGAGAATTAATGTTGCATGTGCATTGATTATGCATTTAAAAAAATACCCTCTAATCTTTTTCAAATAAATTATTAATCATTGTATTGGTGTGAACATATCTAACAGCTAGCTGTAAGAAAATATAATAATACCATATTTGAAATTAAAATAAAATAAAAGTCTTTAATGGCTGATTTTAAAATTAATTATTATTAATATTTAAGTCAACTATTTCGGATTTCAATATCATGCATATTATAAGTCAACAATTCTTCAATCTACGCCACAATTATCACACACACTACTTTTCTTCTCTCTTTTTCGATCCCGCGACACCAAAACCTACGAAACGGGTTTCTTTCTTTTAATTTTCTAAAACGCTACGTCGTTTCGTTTTACATTATAACGGTTTCACAGGAACACGTTGCACTGAGCAGGATGGGAGGTGACGGGGCCATTGACGGCGGACTGCGGAGGCGGGGATTGACGTTCCGGCGGAACGACTTCTTCCCGGAGGAGTCGTTCAAGAGTTGGGAAAACTACGCCAGAGCGGTCATGGAGACACCTTGGAGGCTGAAGGATCGTGTGCTGAGCCGATCGGAGGACCACACCGAGCTTGTGGAGATGAAGGCTCGGAGCAGCCACGAGATGAAGAAGACGCTCAACTGGTGGGATCTCATGTGGTTCGGCATCGGCGCCGTCATCGGCTCCGGCATATTCGTCCTCACCGGCTTCGAGGCCAGGACGGCGGTCGGACCCGCCGTGGTGCTCTCCTACGTCGTTTCCGGTGTCTCCGCCTTGTTCTCTGTCTTCTGCTACACTGAGTTCGCCGTCGAAATCCCCGTCGCAGGTTCCATCTCTTGCGCTCTCGCTTTTCACGATGAAAGATAGTGTTAATTTCTTACAATTTTTTAAGAACTAATTTAAATCTTCAAAAATAAAATATCTACGTTTTTACATAAAAAAATAACTTCATTAAAGAAGTTAGATTTTAGATTATTTCTTTTTAAATTTATCTAACAAACTTCTTTAAATAAATATAAATATTAAAATCTTAATAAAAAGGTTAAATTACGTACAAATTCAAACTTATAATATTATTAAAAAAACTTATATATTCTTTAAAAATTTTATTACATGATTTAATTTGATAAAAATATTTTTTATATTATATATACACATTTATATATAATTAAATGGTGAATCGAAAACTTATCGGATTATATAGATGTTATGATATTTCTGATCTAACAATTAAATTAGACCGTTTTATCCGCTTAGTACTCTATTATTTATTATACAAGTAATTAATTAATATCATATTAGAAATGTGTTAATAATATTTCTTTTCAAAAAATTGATTTTTTATCCATTGGCTTTTTATAGTCACCGTCAACTTTAGGTACTTAATATTGGTCCTAAAATTTGACACTCTTTTTTCAGGCGCATAACGATTAGGAATTGATAGTGTTATTAAGAATTAATTGACAAATTTAATTTGTAAAAATTACCAATGAATGCTTATTTATGGAGTGATTGAGGCCTATAAGCTCAATGACTTGAAATTGAAAGTAGGCCTAAAGTCCAAGAAAGGTCCTGTACTAAATTTAACTTGATTTGGTGAGGAATAACGTGGGTGACTTATGAAGTTAATGAGTTGTGCTGCAATGTTATTCTCATAATAGTGTCCCCGCACGAAATTTCTTCCTCCAAAGGTCATACTTATATTAGTAATTTTTTTGGTCGATTTCTCATAATAATATTGCATGTGTGTATAATATACAAACGTATAATGTTATATACGATACTCATTATTTTATGTTCAAATAATAAAGTCGTGCTAAATCGTAGAGATGAGGAAAGTTGAACATACAAAAGTTCCTCTCATTGCTGTGTAAAGACGTCTCCTAAAATATTCAAATGAACTGGACGTGTGGATTATTTAGAATAATTTTGAGATGATATTCATTCTCTCTCTCTTTGAATTTTTTAAAAACCTTTTTGAAATTTATGTATGAAAAGTAAAATTTAAGACATACTAAATATCTAAAATTTGAAATATAATATTAAGCATTGGTATTTAAATTATGTTTATAAAGAGCCATTTTATTTTAACTTCAATCTTGAAGCGTGCGTGTAAGCGAGCAAAAGAAAAGTCAATCAATTATTGAAATATGAATGCTATAATGTATATTTTGGTAACTGTATTTGTCATTCTTACATTGAAATCGAATTTAACAAATTCAGAGTTGAATTTTATTTTGATGGCGAGTGTGGCCCAATGTGTTAGCCGAGAAACCAATGTCCAACTAATTATATGAAAGAGACGAAAAAAGCGACTGTGATAGTCAAATTATCCAAACGTATCCTGTTGCATGTGGAAGTGTAATGAGAACACAGCTCACAAGAATCTACTATCTACCTAATTTCACGAGAAATTATAAGTTTGACTTTTCTAAAGTGTGAAAAGAAAAATGTAGTACTATTATGTTTTTTTTTTTTTTCGTTACAACTAAAAAGCATTTTTACTATGTTTTCTTTTTGTCAGGTGGATCATTTGCGTACTTAAGAGTAGAACTGGGAGAATTTGTGGCCTTCATAGCCGCTGGAAACATCCTCCTTGAGTATATAATCGGCGGCGCCGCTGTGGCTCGGTCATGGACCTCTTATTTCGCCACCCTCTGCGGCCAACACCCTGATGACTTTCGTATAGTAGTCCACAGCATGAACCCAGACTATGGCCATCTTGATCCTATATCCATCGGAGTTCTCATAGGCATCACCATCCTCGCAGTGTACAGCACCAAAGGTTCTTCCATCTTCAACTTCATTGCCACAATCTTTCACTTAGTTGTCATTGCCTTCATAATCATCGCAGGCCTCACCAAGGCCAACACCGAAAACTACACCCCTTTTATGCCTTTTGGAGTTCGTGGCGTGTTCAAGGCTTCAGCTGTTCTTTTCTTTGCCTATGTTGGCTTTGATGCTGTCTCAACCATGGCTGAGGAAACCAAGAACCCCGCCAAGGACATTCCCATTGGCCTTGTGGGCTCAATGGTGATTACCACCTTCGCATATTGCACGCTAGCAGTGACACTGTGCCTCATGCAAAGCTACAAAGTCATTGACAAAGATGCTCCTTATTCGGTTGCGTTTAGTGCTGTGGGAATGGATTGGGCTAAGTACATTGTTGCATTTGGGGCATTGAAGGGAATGACCACTGTGTTGTTGGTGAGTGCGGTGGGTCAAGCTCGTTACCTGACCCACATTGCACGTACCCACATGATGCCTCCTTGGTTTGCTCATGTTGATGAGAGAACTGGGACTCCCGTGAATGCCACAATCTCAATGCTTGCAGCTACAGCTGTGATTTCTTTCTTCACTAATCTCAATATTCTTTCCAACCTCTTGTCAATTTCCACTCTCTTCATCTTCATGCTTGTGGCTGTGGCGCTTCTAGTGCGCCGCTATTACTCAAGTGGCGTAACCACAAATGAGAATAAAGTGAAGCTCATTGGGTGCCTTGTGCTGATTTTGGGGTCTTCATGTGGAATTTCAGCTTATTGGGCAAGCAGTGATGGTTGGATTGGGTATGCAGTTTGTGTGCCGTTGTGGATTTTAGGTACTGGTAGTCTTTGGCTTTGTGTTCCACAGGCAAAGCAGCCGAAACTTTGGGGGGTGCCTTTGGTTCCATGGCTTCCTTCTTTATCTATTGCTATTAACATATTCCTTCTTGGCTCTATTGATAAAGATTCATTTATCAGGTTTGGGGTTTGGACAGGGATCCTCTTGTTATACTATGTGCTATTGGGGTTGCATGCTTCTTATGACACAGCAAAAGGGTTCGAGAGCCAAAAAAGTTCCGTGGAAGTTGACAAGCAGTGGAACAAGGTGGAACAAGGGGGAGAAGGGGAAGTGCCTCTTACAGCAGTTTCAACTAATTAAAGTGTAAAAAGTTGCCGTAACACGACATTAGGCTTCTCTGCAAAATAATTTCTTTACAGTAATGATATTCCAAAGAGTTATGGATGTGTATTTGTCAGAAAAAGAAAAAATAGCTATGGATGTGTAAACGAGTTTGTTATTTGTAAACGAGCGATAATCTTTAGACCCTATCTGGTTTTAGTATAATTTATTTTTGTAAACAAATTGTGTAATGTTAGTACAATCGGGCATCATGAAGAAAGAGTTCAAGACAAGTATAAAAAGATGCAATTTAGGGGATAGAACACCATTCTGAATTGATAAAATTTCATCTTTTTCTCTCATGCCATAAGCTAAGACCAAGACTTAGCTTTGGTGAAATCTAATGCAAAAGTAAATCAACTTGACCATCGTGAAGTAAAATTTGACAATGCATCAATCAAATAGACCATGTTACAACATGCCATATGACATGCCTGAGTTTCCTGAACTTCTTTCCTCTAAATGTAATTTTCAAAATTCAAACTTGCTTTTTAACCAAAAATGTTAGTCACATCACAGCTTTGTGGACAACAGAGGAATAAGGGTTTTGTAATTTTATGGATCCTTCTTTTTCTCTCTAACATCACTGAATATAAGTTCTCTTTCATAGAAGCGAATATGGAAATTTTTTATAATATGTATGGAATTTCACGATATAATTATGTATTTATTGTAAAATTTTACTATTATTTAGTTTATCTAAACTAATTATAACTGTTTACACTTTTTAACAATAAAATTATGTGTAAATTTTTAGATAAAAGAAAATTAAGAAATCCAAACCAATTCAAAACAATAAAAATTATCAATTCAAATTTTATTTTACACTAATAACCATGAATTCAACCTAACTTAAATATGTTTCATTGCGTTAAGTCTTAAATTAGATCAAATTTAATCTACGGATACTCTTTTTTATTCGTATATCAATTAATTTTAATTTATAAAAAACATTAATATTATTATTTTAAAAAAATGTTAGAGAGAGATGAACAATCGAATTTATCCGGATGAATATAAATTTGAACCAAATATAATGAAAAATATAAATTGAAAAGATTTGCAATTAAAACAATATGAACTATTAATTTTGTCTGAATTTTCTTAATCATTTGATCTTTTTGAATTAAAATAAAATAAAAAGAAAAAGAAAAATAAAACCCGATTTCGCTTGCTTTAATTTTTCCTTTTTATCTGTTAAAATCGTTCTCTTATTTTTATTTACCTTTTTCTATTAAAAAAATGTTTGTCCTATAGAAAACTACATGTTTTATTATATTAAACCAATAATATAATCTTAACAAATCTAAAAACGAAAAAAAATTATTAAAAATATTTTCTATATTAGTTTACTCTTAAACTATATGATGAAAAAATATCATTGGCTTAGAACAAATCCTGCATATACTTTTTGTCCTCTACTGATAAACTAACTTCTGATTTGAACTAGTATTTTAAGCAACACATACATGATTTGATTTAAATGAAAACTTTAGCTTACAATACTTTACCATATTAAGCATAACATATATATATATATATATATATGCCTTTAGTCTGTGGAATTGGTCATAACTGAGACCTGCAAAACTTAATGTAGTAGCATATGAAATACAGATAAAGCTGAATGTGCTAAATTATGAGATTCACTACCATGGGGAAAGCAGAGAAGGGGAGAAGAAACTGCAAAACTAAAGTAAACCACCCACCAAAGAACAATTAAAAAAGGGTCTAACTTTAGATTTAGCATATGTGATATCTTCCCTTATCCTAGAGGACTCATCATCTGCTCTGTCCAGTGCCTCCTTACAAGCACTCTCTTTATCACACACTGATTTTAATTGTGCTGCCAATGCCTTCTTTTCTGCTTCACATTGATCCAATTCTCTCTTGAAATTTTCAATGATCTTTTTGTTGCTATCTTTTCTCTCTTTCAGCATGCCAGATTGTATAAGAATCTTCCTTGCCTCATATATCTCTTCTAATCTCAGGTGAAGCCACTCAATGCTCACTTGCATACTTTTCATTTCATTTGCGAGAGCAATCATGTTATGCAGCCTATCTTCTGTGATTTTATTAAGATCCTTGTCTTTCAATTCTGATATGATCTCACATATTGTCTCCAAACAAGCTGATCTGAATTTTACTGTCAATATCAAAGAATTCTCAAAAATATCTCCATGCTTAGTGAGAACTTTTCTTGATAAGGACATGAATTCTTCCTTCACTTGGTATCCTTCAACTGTGTCCTTTCGTGAGCTTTGTGCATCAGAATTAACCTCATCATCACCTTCATTGTCCAAAATATTAACCATTTGAGTAAGGTTGAGGCTATTGTTCTTGTCCTCTCTTTCCCTAGAGTTAAATGATGGTTCCTGCTCAAGAGGGGCACATTCTACTTCCAATGCATTGTGCTCTTCCACTTGAGTTGAGTGATTAGCTATTTGGTTTTCATACTCACTCACTTCCTCCATTTCAGCTTCACCAAAAGGATCTCCACCCTTTTCAGCCTCTTTATGTTTAGTTTCTTGCACAAAGGAAGAAGGTTGAGCAACATGTGTTGGAAGGGATTCTAGTTCTACTAGAGAACATTCTGAATCTGAATCATGGTAAACCTGCACATATGTTTTTCTAGTTCCAGTTAACTTGTTTGCTGATCTCAAACTAGCACGACGACGTTCAGAAATTATAGTCGAGTCTGGAATCGAACACTTTTTGTCAGAAGCACCCTCCCAAGACACTGACTGAACATCAAACAAAACACAGGGCCAACAATGTGCAAATCAAAAATACAAACATAGTTGTCAGAATATATTTCCCAGAATGATTTGAGTGGTAGAAAAACAATACCCCATCGAAGATTAAAATAATTTTATTCATAACTATTTATTTGTTTCCATTTTTCGAAATCAAATCTGTAACAGACTAACATCAATAATCATATATACATGTCATGCAGCTACTAATCAAACTAGTATTCAGTCCTCAACTCTAAAATGGCAGAAGAAGAACAAGGAAATGGCATTAAAGTTATTTTCCATGTGTATTGAAGAAAACCTCCATCCCCACAAAGAGCATTCAAGTCTTCCAAAATTTTAAAAAACATGCTTTTGTGTGTATACATAAATACCTGGTTGTTTGGTGAATAAGAATGAGAAGAATCCATATCTGGGACAAGCTTCTCCTTTTTTGTTGTTCTTCTTCTTTTGGGCATGTTTGTTTGATTAATGCTATTTTCTTACTGAACCTCTAAGCAATGCAAACTCAAATGTGTTGTTCAAACTGCGTCTGAACATATCAATTCAATTCAGAGCAGAAGGACAATGAAACGAGGCAATAAAGTAGTTTTCAAACTCTGAACATATCAATTCAAAATTGTTTTTTATCCAAAAATGTTTCTCACATCTTTATGAACGTATACCCAAAAGGGAAACAAAATCAATTGACCAGAAAATCGGTTTGACAAACAGGGAAAGTTTCTGATCATAGTCAGAAACTTTAAAAATAAACTTTATAAAGAAAATATTTTTTTTATAAACAATTTTACATAAATATTCCCTTCAATATCTTTAATTCTAGAATAATAAAATGAAGACTATTAACATCAAATAAATGCTCACAAAAACTCAAAATTGGGTCAGATTAATATAGTATTTTTTTTAATTTATCATTTTTTGAAAATTTTAATTATGGGGACACAGATAAAAAGACAAAAGTGATTGTATATTCTAAAATTTTTCAAATTGGCTCTGAATAAAAGAAAATATTTTTTAATGTATGTACAATCCTTAATGATGACTTCTTATTTTAAAAAAATTGTTAAAAAAATTAAATGTAATTTTACTCATTATTTATATCTAAATATAATATTTAGTAATGTTTATATATTGTTATAAAATGAATAAAATTATATATTTTTAATAAAGGCATAAATTAATAAAAAAAATATAAGAATTAAAAATAATTTTTGAAACAAATATAAGAGTAAAAATATATTTAACTCAATCTTAAATGATTAGAGTTTTTAGGAAGTTATAAATTCAGAATTTCTTTGGATAATTTTTTCTACAACCATTAACAGGAAAATAAAATATATATAAAAAGTAAGTTTTCCACTAAATTAAAATTAAATTGTGAATAAATTTAAAACAATATTGTAGAATAGTTAATATAAGAAGTATTCTATAAATTAATTTATATATAAACTTATGAAAAAATTATTCTCATTTGTTTTTTTTACTGTCTTAAGTATTTATAATAAAATAAATTCAAACATGTCTTTAACAATTTTCTTATATTATCTCTTGTAATATCCAATTTTGAAATTTTTTTTCCTTGAAATCCAATAAGTTCTTGATTTGTTTTTTTCATATCCATGATTTGAAAGTTCCCCTTTATCTAAACTATACATTTGGAGTAAAAAAAAACTATAAATATGCTATCGACTAGTGTTGGAATATAGTAGAAGTAGAATTAACTGTAAATTTATATCTAAACTAATCTATACATTCTTGCAAGATCGGATTTTTGTGTTAGGTTTAGTTGGGTATTTAAAATATGAGCATCAATTGGAAACACAGAAGTGCTACTTAATAACGAACCAAGCTTTAGAAAAAACTATAAATATGCTATCGATTTAGCATGTGTTGATTGAAAAACAATTTCAAAGAAAAATCATTACCTATGAAATACCATTAACGTGATTCAATCAAACGACTCTCATTTTAACTTTATTTTTTCATTTTCAGGTAATTAAAAATGATTTTTCAAAAAAGAAATGACAGTTAACAGGAAGGATTTGAGCACAAGTAATGACAAAAAATGTTAAACATTTTTCTGAAAATGTTTATCAACAGCGTTTCTATTTGTTTACCTAAAAGTCAAATGAGATTATTTGTATATCTGAAGTATATCCATTTTTTTTTTCAAATGACCAGTAAAAATCTATCATATCAATAATTTTATCAAGCAATGCTTGCACAACATCAACAGATATTACAGCGCATAAGACCAAGAGAAGAAGAAGCACAAGCTTCACAAGCCATGAAAGAAATAGTAGCATTTACTAGTCTAGGATTTGAAAGTCAACATATAATCTGAATGAACCAATTGATTTGGGTATTGAGTACCAAGGAAACAACAAAGCAGGCTCTGGCAATCACACAAAACAGGTTTTTATGCCCTTTTCACAACTTGTCCGCCACATGTACATGCATACATACATATCCATCCATCTCTTGGATTGAAAAATATTGATTTCAGTTGAACCATTGCAGGCTGCAATATCATATATATTCATATACACAAACAATATCTTCCTGTGACAGCAACTGTGGTAATGCCTCGTGACATGTACTCTACCTTATATATGTGATGGTTCTATTTCTTGTCTGTTGTGACGCCAACAACAACATTGCTCACCTGAGACATGTCAACTTCTTTTAAGGAAAACTTGCTATGTCAAAAAGAAACAGGAGAATCATATATGCAGAAAGAAAATACATGTCCAGATTAAAAATTAACAGCAATAACAATTACCAATTTCCCACTTGAATCCACAGACATTGGATTTTCTACCACTACTGTTTGACTTTGAGATTGAGGTATTGACTGCAGGTAAAAAAAGAACGACAATCAGCACAAAAAACTGCCAAATGATCACTAAAATTAAAAAAAAAGAAGTATATATATATATATGTGTGTGTGTGTGTGTGTGTACAAGAATAAAAGCATACTGTTGAAGTAGAAGGTAATGTTGCAGCATTGGCTGTCCCATTGGATCTATGTACAGGGATTGGAAGTCGTCCAGTGTTCATCTACAAAAGACAGGAAGGAGGAGCAAAAGTGAAGAAACAGTATAAAAATCAACTACAAAAAATTAAACATACAAAATAGAGGCATATATCATATTCACAGGAAACAGAAATTGAGAGGTCTGAAGGAGAATGACAATCTCATAATTATATATTCAGTATATCATAATCCTTTACATAAGCATCAAACATTGAATGAGTTTCTTGAAAGTTAGCCAAGAGGTATGACATATAGGTGGGTTTTAACACCTTATAGGCTCCTATCTTTTAGGCTGGATCCCAACATTGAGTAGGATAAGCTACTTAATGTTGTACTATGGAAAAAACTACCTACCGACTGGATTAAGGTGCAAACTGACTACTTTATAAATGAGTGAGTGAAGTCATCTCAAGGAGAAAATGGCTGTTACCGGGTCAATGCCAATAGAGGGAAGCTTCCATGGATGTCAACCCTTAAAGGGGGGTGACAATGTTAGTTATCCCACCTAATGGACTAGTATTTTGGGTTGGGTTCTCCTCGTGTTTAATCCTAACAAATATTTACATGCAACATAAACTGGCCCAATCAAATTTTTTTTACTAAAAAGCCGTTGCTCAGATTAACCTAATTCAATCAATAAAAACTTACACTGACATTAGTAATATAGTGACAAAGAGCACATTTGACTGAGGGAGCTCCATAAGGATACATGAGGGTTGTCCGGCAGTTCCCACAGTGGACATGAGCTACCTGATTAGATGCTTTATAATGAAGAAACAAAGCCCATCAACGGATAGTCAGTAAACAACTAATTGAATAAGAAGCATAGATTATTAAAGTATAACAAGGCATTCATCATTGGACTGACATGAGTATAAGAAAACAGTAACCATTAAAGCAACATTGCATAAGCACCACCATCTTATAGCATGACAAGTAACATTTTATGAATATATATGATGTCCTTGTGGTAGCTCTAAAGTAGTAAAATGAAATGCACTCATCAATGCAAATAGTTGCCAAGAATAAAATGGACAGTATGGAAATGACACTAAACTTGGACTATAAAGGCAAGTAATTAATGTGCAATTCAAAATTATTAATATCAGAATTTCAGAATGACAATGAAAAAAATATTATGAAAGTATGTATTTTTTAGAAAAGAAATAAAACTCAACGCTAGATTAATAAATACATCTTCTTGCCATTTATAATAACACTGTCGGGTTTTTAGATCATTGTGATTAAGATTTTTCTTCTCCAGACTATAAGCAACAGAAATGGGGCAAGGACAACAATAAAGAATCAACATATTCATTGATTGATCATGAAAGAAGAATCGATGAATGTGGCAGCTACTTTTTTTTTTTGTGGGGGGCGGGGGATTTTGACCCAGAAACCTGTTTTTTATATGATTTGCAGGAAAATGAATTCACTAAAAGAAAAGGTTCAAATCACAAAAAACAAAAAAGTTGTTTCAAGTTTCAAAGCCATGCACTATTCTCCTCCTTTTATCCATTTCGGTTTCATTTGTGCTCCTCCACGCTCTCCATTGTCCAACATTCATTCATCAGCTTAAGAGCCCAATCACACCTTTTTGGAAAGCATTTTACCAAAACTAAACCTCATTCCAGTCAATACACCCAACAAGTTCAAGGTCTCAACCACAGTGCCAAAGATATATTGGGTTTTTTTACACCAAATATGAAGCTTCATTTTAATCTTGGGAACAGGCTAAGGAATTAGACACTTCTAGTTCAAACCCTAAACCCTAAAGTTGTAGCAAGAGGCAGGTGAGGTGAGGGTCAAAAGCTCCTAGAATCAATCACGGTTGTCAAAATCATAGATCCCACCTTGGATAAGAAACTATATTCAAGATTATATATGTACATCTAAAATGAGACAGGGCCTAATAACAATAAAATTGTGATAACAACTATTATACAATACACTTTAATCTTAACAAGTTACAGAAACAAGATGCGGAGAGTGACAAATATAAAGCCCAAAACCAGCAGTAAAGAGCAGGATAAATAACAAAGGAATCAGAATAGATGAAATAACAGAAACTCAAGTCTAAAAACAAAGGTGGATCTTGACTACAAATGTTGAGGGAGCCAAGATAGTTAAATGAAATGCTCAGAAGAACTTCGAGTCACCCTCCATCTCAAAGCCAAAGTCTCTGGAAGAAAGGGAGAAGATTCAAAGCAACTGTGTGAAATGTGAAATTAGGTTTTAGTTTGGGTGAAAACGGATCTCAAAGCAGAGTAAAGAAGTTTTCCTTTTAATATTTAGGGGTATATTTAAAACTTATGCGCTGGACTTTAATTTAACCATCAACATGCCTTTGGTGGAAGACTGGGACTTGAACACGCATGAATGAGTTCCAAGGGAAACCACCATAACTTTTGGCCAAACCCCAGCCAACAGCAACCATTGCTGTGAATGCAGTACATGCCACAAATCTTCCAGTACCAAAGATAGATGAGTTCCAAGGTAAATCACCATAACCATTTTGCCACAAGAACCACCAAGACTAAGCCCTCATCCTCTTTTAGCCTTACAACAAGCTCACGAATAACTAGATGACCTATTACAATCTTCAAACCCATATAAAAGGAATCTCAAATAATTTTTTCAATCTTATCTTCCATCCTAAAGAAATTTAGAAGAAAGAGAGATAGTAAAGGGAGATACTAGATGAGGAAGACTGAATTGAGGTCACATGACCTCCCTCAAAAAGAGAAATCTTGTAATAATCAAGCTGGAAAACCTCCATGCCCTCAAGTTCAACAATCAAGCATTGCATTAAGTCCTCATTCACGGCCTTCAATCAACATAAAGACAAAATATACACAGAGAAAGGATAGACAGGAAATGAAAAAAAGGATCACCTTAATGCACGCTCGCTGACCCCTTCACCAGGACTTGGTAAAACCATTCATTATTAACCATATTCAACCACCAAGTAATTCAACAAATTATCACCACAATTACAACATAGAATATTCATATTAACAAGCAAATTAACATACAATCCACCAAATAAATACTAGACCACCAACCCTCAGTCACATATGTGGGTACATACTAAAAAGTAGTACCTGGAACAAGGTTTACAGTGTGACAGCAGGAACATCTCACACTTGTAGCTCCACGAGTGTACATTAGCAACGTCCTACAGCCTCCACAGTAAAGTTGAGACATTTCCATCCCTGCACGAGCATTATTATGGTAAAGATTCTCAGAATAAAAATAAACGGAGTCTAATTACAAGCAAATACTAAATCCAGCAGGTAAAATGGATTGTTTCTAGCCTAATCTTCCACATTTATTCCAAATTGAATAATTGGCACATACCAATAGATAATAAATATGGGCAACACACCGAAATATATCGTGTAAGTTCTCTAATCTTAAAATTTCTGTAACATAAACACCAATGAGCTTACCAGGTGGAGGAACAGAGGTAATCGTGTTGCACAACGCACAACAAACATTGGTTGCCCCTCTTGGGTAAAGCAGAAGGCTCCTACAACCATTGCACACAAGTTGGCTCTGCATAGCTGCAAAGATAAAGACCATTCACCAGCAAACTCAACCAAAATGGAACCATGCAACCCCCTACGAGTCACACAATTGAACCTAAATCCCCACAAATTTGTTTTACAAGTAAAACAGGAAACCAGACCCCGAATGCCTGATCCAAATCAATAAATTCATCACCAAGAATCAAGATGTTCAAACTTTGAACACATTAAACTCCAAAAAAAAAAAAAAAATTATGTTCCGATAACCAAACAAAACACACCCCCAAAAGAAAATTGAAATAACAAAGGATCTGACAATACCTGTGTCCCCCGACCCTGCTGCAACAACCGATTCAGCCAACTAAGTCAAATAACAGAAACAAGAAAGCAACAGAAATATATATATTTTATTGTTTCGGAGAAAACGAGGATGTGAAGGGGAAAATAAAGAAGGAGGAAGAAATCTGAAGATATATGCGAAATAAGGAGGTTGAGGATTGAAATCAGATTCTCTTTGGAAAAAAGAAGAAGAAAATCAATCCCACCCCCCTTTCTCTCTCTTCAATTTCTGCTACCAATATTTCCTCTTCACCTTCTCATCTCACGCACACTTTGGGAAATTTCTTCAGCGACTATTAATTAGTCACCCTTTTCTAAATCATCACAAAAAAGTAAAAATAAAAAAAAAAAATCGTACCTTTATTTATTTTATTAATCATAAAAACAAACATTGGTTCAATTCATGCTATACTTATTTATATATAATTATATAAATAATAAAATAAATTATTTTCATCAATAACTTCTTATTTTTCATTACATTAATGAAAATAAACCTACTTTATAAGGTCATGTTATTTTTCCAGAACAAATATACTTACAAAATTATGTAAAGTATGTTATAAAATCCATCTATTACTTATAGATCATAATTTAAACTAATAAATTAAAAAAAGAATAATTACCCAGACACATTTTCAGTAAAAAATTAATTTTTAAAAAGTTTTATCAATTTTTTTTAGGGATTTTTATACACTTCAATGTAATTATTTTGTTTATTAACTTGGTAATAAGTGTCCTACAAGATCCACAAAATAGAGATATGTGATTTTTCTTAAAACAGTTAATATATGTAAAATTGAAGGTATAAAAATGCAATTTTCTTCTTCCTTAAGATGAAACTGAGATTGGAAATCATAAAATATATTAAACTTGTTCGTAACGCGTACGCAAATTGTGCCTTTTCAGCAATCCAAAGTCACCTATTTTTAACCTTATCGCAATTCACAATCCTTCTCTATGTTTATATTTATATTTCTATTAAAACCCTAAATACTAAAACATGTTTTCTTTTAACATCTTCAAAATCAATCTATGCGAAACCGTAAACCGCGTTGAATTTCTTCATTTATTTATGATGACGTCTGATTTATTGAATTTGGGATATTTCTTTAAAACTGCCATCAATGTCAACAGCGTTTAATAAAATAAAAATCAAAACTTTAAATTGTTTTAACTTACTTTTATTCAAGAAATCGGTATTTGCATGCATTATATTAAAAATAAAAATGGGGTTGGAAGGAAAAATAAATAAACTACTAATAACTCAAGATGGTAGAAATTGAATTAATTAAAAAATACAAATTTACATTTTCATCATTTTTTAATATTATTTACTGCATATTATTGTTTAGTTTTACTCATTTTAAGTATAATCTTAGTGAATATGGTCCACCTTAGGTTAAACATATCATTAAGTATAAACAAATATCATAGAAATATTAATCATTTTTCTTAAAAAATCTGGCTGTAAAATCAAAACAAAGGAGTTGCAGGTTATCAAAGATTTCTCACCAATTAACAACAACTAAATTTAGTTGGTTCGACAACCTTAAGAATTCACAGATAGAACTCACATTTGGCTTCTTAGACTTAACAATTTTTATGGTTGATCAATTTTGCTTTGTCCTAACTATAATAACTCCTCCCTCTCCTTACACCATTTGCATTATCTTCAGTCATTTTTCTCACTCCAGAAACTGCCAAATACTTGCAGAATGGCCTCAGAAAATGGTGAAAAACTAGACCTTAGTTTCAACGTTGTGTCTGATACCAAGCCGAAGAAGGAGTGGATCAGTTTGTCCCTTAGGGTGGTGGCATTTTTGGCCACAGCATCTGCTACACTTATTATGGCACTCAACAAACAAACCAAAAGCTTGGTAGTGGCCACCATTGGCACAACCCCGCTATCAATAACTCTCACTGCTAAGTTTCTCCACACTCCAGCTTTCATGTTAGTTCCACAAATCATGATTTCATTTCCCTTTTTATTTCCTTTATAACTTTCTTAACAATGCAAAATATATGTTATACAGATTCTTTGTGACAGTGAATGCAATTGTGAGTCTCTATAACTTGGTGGTGATAGCAGTGGATATATTAGGACCCCAGTATGATTACAAAGGACTTCGTCTTGGACTCATTACAATATTAGACGTGGTACTTAAATTTTGATTAGTAACATCAATTTTATGTACATGTTCTTTTCATTTAATCCAAGAATTTAATAAGAATCTATTGCTAATATAAAGTTCTTTACTACTGATATATATAATATATATATATAAAGTTGATTTTGGACCTAATCTGAATATGTTTATATATATATTGGGTGAAGATAACAGTGACTCTAGCAGCAAGTGGAGATGGTGCAGCAAGTTTCATGGCAGAACTGGGAAGGAATGGGAATTCACATGCAAGGTGGGATAAGATATGTGACAGATTCCAAACATACTGCAACAGAAGTGGTGTTGCCCTAATTGCCTCCTTTGTTGGCATCATTCTCCTCCTCATCGTTACTCTCATGTCCATCACCAAGCTCTTCAAGCTAAATCGCATTTAGCATCTTTCTGCATCACATCATAATATTATATATATCATGTTTTATTTTCTTTATCCACCTGTGAAGTGCCATGTATTTAGTTCTGATGAACCACAAATGAATACTCATTACTTGCACTCCATCAATCACCCATATTTCAATCTATTTCACATATCTATGCACTCCACAAATGAACCACCTGTGATATGTGTTCTTATATGATGATACTCTAAGGTATTTTACTGATATTGATAAATAAGATACCTAACTCTATTAAGCATAAATACTTTAATTTGATTCTGATAATGATATTTTTATATAGATGAAGTGTCAAAGTTTTTCTATCTATATACATAATTAAAATTAATGAAAAATGAACTTCTTATATAATTTTTTAAAACTAAATTTATCTTTTACTTGAAACTTAATCATCATTCTTTATTAAATCTTAAGACTCTTTTATCCATAACACTTAAATCTTAAAACTCTTTAACACGTAAAAACAAATGCATTGGGTATGGGAGAAAGAGTTAAAATCCTTTTTAAGATGAGTTTTACGAATAAAAAACTATATTAAACATAAAAATTATTAAAAATATTAGTTAAATTTCATAAGAAAGATTAATTATTAACAAATAATACATATTAATAATAGAAAGTATTTATTAAAATAAAATCTTTCTTAGATTAAAAAGCAAAAGTCATTCAGTCCTGTTCTTAATTTTTTTATATTAAAAAATTATATATATATATAATATTGTTATTCTTTTAATAAATGTATTATTTTGACGGGTAAAATTAATTAATTAAAATAAAAATTAAGAAAAATAAATAAATTTTCATTCAAAGTGAAAACATTAGTTAATTTAATTTTTGTTAAAATAATTAAAATTGAAATAGGGGAGAACAATTTTAAAGTAATTCAAAATATTTTTTTTTTATTAATTTCAATATTCAGTAGAGATTTCTATCACTTAAAAATATAATTAAATTAATATATATAAAATATATAAATTTTATTTTATTAAATTTAAAATTATAATATCTCTATATTAATATATAAAAATAAATAAAATTATAGTATTTGTTGTTGTAAAATTCTTGAAAGAAAATTTAAGAAATTAAATAGAAAGAAGAGAAATAAAAATAATTATGAAATTATGTTACAAAATAACTGAAAGTTGAAGTGAGTATAATAGAAAAAAAAAGAAATATAATAAGAAGAGAGAAAGAATTAAAAAAGAAAAAACATTAAATAATTAAATATTTTTATTTATATGATTTATTTAATAAAAAGAAAAATAATCTCAGTATAAAAATGATGATATTAAAATTAATTTGTATAAAAATAATTTATTTTATATATTATTATAAATTTTAAATAAAAAGTATTTTTTAAATAAGATGAAGATGCTCAATATAAAATAAATAATATATATGTTCTGGTATATTTTTTACATTATATTATTTAACTACAATCTAAATCTGAATTTATTGAATTTTATAATTATATTAAAAAAATATTAAAAAATAATTTGTAATTAGTTAGGTACATAAAAGTCTATACACAGACTATGTAAATATTTAACAAAACATATAATTTTCTAACAAATTATCTTAAACAAAGTAGTTAAAATATAGAGATTCATTAACTATTTTAATTACAAATTTAATACAGTAATAATATGATTTATTTATATAAAATAAATTTTTATTAGATATTGCAATCAAACACCTATCATTAATCTTACAAAAAACTACACACAATCAAATTAAATAATTTAATAAAATAACTGGGCATTGTTTTGTAATTAAAATAACTGAACATCCATTATTAATAATATTTTAATTTCTTTTTAAAATTTTCTGTAATATTACATCACATCATCATAATTACTTTTTGCTACATAAATAAATAAATTATTAAAATAAAAAATATATTAAAGGACCATGTCTCAAAATATTTACAGCTATATACAATTAATTGAAAATTAAATATCAATTTAAAATAAAATCATTAACTATCATTTATTATATTTCTCTTTTTCTCACTCTTCAATTTCTTATACTAAAAAACAAAAAATTGATTTACTTTTCACAATTAAATTGGTGGGGGATGATACTTTGCCACTTCAATTTTCTATGAAATTTTATATTTTCCCTTTTTTATGAAGTAAATTACATTTTTCATTAATGACTATATTTCAGTTATTTAAAGTTTTTCATTAAAAAAGATATTAATTTCCAAAAATACCCATAAATTATTAATTGGACAAATCTACCCTTCTTGGGTTTATAAAAGTTCTAGAAAGTCAAGAAAAGAAGACAAAAAAACATTACTACTCTCAAAATTCACAAAATTCATGAGAGGTTTAATTCTTCTCCCTCAGAAACATCACAACAACAAATGTATAATCTTTCTGTGAATTTCTTTTTCTTTCTGTGACTACATTTTAATGTTTCTTCTCCCATGAATCACCTCAATCAAGATCTGCAAGTGAATATGGCATAATTGTTAGAGATCTGCAAACTCAAGGTATGATACTTCTCCACCACTCTGAAGAATTGGATTCATATTTCTTTTTTCTCTATTTTTAAAAAAATTTCTTACATAGTTTATTCTTGATCTTGAATTGCTTTGAAGTGAAAAAGGTGATAAATTTCTTGATATTTTGTAGTTGATTCTGCAATTCTTTTGAATACATGGTTGTGAGGTTTTAGAAGCATGTTCCCAAATTTATATAATTATTTATGTAATTTTCTGAAAATCTTTTCAACTGTATAACTTTTTTATCATACAATTGAATATTCGTTCATAAATATATTATTAAAGGAAAGATATATGTAATCAGCACAAATAGATAATATCTAGGTTATTATTATAAAACATTTTTTTAAAAGTTCTTTAAAAATGATGATATTTCAATATTACTTTAAGAATGTTTGAATATAGAATTTGAAGTTTTAAAATTGGAAAATTAAGATATTAAATTTAATTGATTCAATTTAGAAAGTAGTTTTGTTTATGTTTTTATTTATGCAAAGAAAAGTGGAATTTTAACATGAAAAATCAATGAATTTTAAATTAGAATTAAAGCACACTTAGTTGATTTATTTTGGATATAACACTTGCTCAATGTGATAGACATGCTGGGGAAGTTTTAGGAAGATATTTCAAAATTTATTTCAGGATAATTAATATATTATTTATGTAAATTTTTTTTTCAGATTATTATGTGTATTTTAAATTTGTGTGAAAAATTTATTTATAATTGATTTATTGCTCATAAATATATTATTGAATGATGATACATTGAAGTGCATATCAAGTGTTAATTGATAAGATTTTTTTTTTTTTAACTTGTCTTAAAATTTATCGTATTTTATGCTGTAATATATTATTACTTTTTGAATCTATATATTTATTATTTTTGTTTTTTGGCGCGAAAAGACGGAGCTCAAGTTAATAGTGGAAGAAGATATCTTATTTTTTAGTTTTTTCTTTTTTGAATTTTTTTATTATATTTCTATTATATATGTAAACTAATAAAATATTAATTACTAAATTTTATTTAATTATAATTATTAATTTATAAAATATAAAATGTAACATTGATTATAACTAATAGCAGAAAAATCAAATCTTTACTTGTTTAAACTGATATGAAAAAAAATATGAATTTCAAATAATTATAATTTTCTGCAGTATCAATAAAAATAGTAATATAATTAATCATATTTTTTTTATGTTTTTAAAATGATTGATTATATTGTGAATGTTTTATTAATAATATAATTTCATAATGTTTATATTTTTTAATCTCTCATATTATTAATATTTATATTTTATAATTTGTTATATTTTATGTAATATTATATCATCCTACATAATCAATTGTAGTTTTAAAATTTATTATTATAATAATAAAACAAAATATATAATTTAAAATAAATATTAAAAAATTAAGAAAAATATTAATAATATATAAATTTATATACTTTACTTATATTTTTTTTCACTCTTACACCCAAAAATTGAAAAAAAAAAATAGAGATATTGTATTTAATCAATTCAATTTGCAAAAATAATTTGTTTATATATTTATTGTGCAATGGAAAGTGAACATTTAGCATTAAAATCAATGAATTTTAAACTGTAATTGGATCAGTTTTAGTTGAAGGGATTAGAATTAAACTCTGTCAATATAGAAAAAATACTTTGAATTCAAATTGACCCTCTTTGTTTCTTCAACCTTTATATGTTAGACAATTTTATTTTATTTTCTGACCATTATTTATGGTAAAAAATGTTTTGATTTTTTATATGTTGTTTTAAATTTCTCATACCAGATTTCCAACCGAGATATTTTTTGGTAAACTATTTTAAATCCTTTAAAAATTACATTCTCTTCTTAAATTCATCACTCTTCAATAAGGAAAATTTAGTGGACCCAAAATTAATAGGTAATTTTTAGTTTCAGTTTGCTTTAACTTTATTGATTTTTTTTTTTGTTACACAATTTTTTTTGAAGCATATAATTTTGTAGAATTAATGATAGATTATAATTTTTGTTTAAGTCTTAGTTATGCATAAATATTTTATGATTTTTGTTTATTTTTTAATAGATCTAATCATAATATAAAACACTTATGCAAAAATATAAAATATTAAACCTTAGGTTGTATGAGTGGATAAAAAAATGTAAAAAGGAAAAGAAATGTAATTTGAATTGATGAATTTTTTTTTCTTAAATTATGAATAAATATGCAAAAAAATATTATATACGTAAATAAAATTATTTATATTACAAACGTGATTAATTGATGTTTGGATAATGATATTAAATGTATATAAAGAAGGTGTTATTTGGCAAAGAAAACGACAAAAATTGGAACAGCGAGTTTGAGTTCGTGTGGAATGTTAGAAGTAGAAAACTCCACGTGTAAAACAAACGAGACTCGGCGACAAAACGTGCCATTCAGTCTCGTCTCAGGTTTGTTACTTTCTTTTTTTGTTTCCTTGTTTTCTGTTAATACTGTGGGCACGACATCCACTTACATTACGAGGTCTTTTATAAAAATAAATCTAAAAATTCTTTAAAATACTTGAAGATTTTTAATCGACATAAATATACTAATAATTGATTTATTTTCACAATTACTATTTCTTTTATAGTGTCTAACTTAAAATTCAAGACTGTTTAAATTAAAATATATATTTTTTATTTTATATTATAAAAAATGATTGTGTTTAGTGAAAAGTAGAAAAAAAAATTGAATTGGAAAATAGATAAAAATAAAATGAAATATTAATTTTTTGATTCAAGAAAAATAGAATTATAAAATTATTTTATATAAAAGAAAAAAAATCATTTTAATTTCACCCATAATTTTTAAATATATAATAAATTATACATGTATATTAAATTGATTATGTCTCACATCATCAATGAATAATTTATTTTATTGATTAAATATATATTCCGACTTTAAAACATTAAAAAATGTGCTTCTAAGTAGATAAGTAAGTTATTTATACTCTCCGTTTCTGTTTACTTTTCACATTTTTTTAAAGATTTTTTTTAATTATCTATAATTTTGAAATTTTAAGAAAATATGAATTATTTTCTATCATTTATATTTTTATCTTTTATCTAATTTTGATTGATTTATATATATATATATATATTATAATATAAAAGTAAAAGAAATAGAAAATATTATAAATATTCTATTAAAATAAATTTTTTTACTAGATTTCTTAATTTTTTCAAACATTATCTTAAACACGCTTTTTAATAAAAAATATATAAAATGGCAACGATTTTTACTAGAGTAGTTATTGTTATAAGAAGAAAAGGGTTGAAGTACACTTACACGTCTTTCAGTGTAGAATCTTAGCTGCTGCAACAGCAGACACCAGTTCACTTTCTTTACTGTCCTCATATTTTCTCATCGGTGTAAAAAAGATTTTTTTTTCATAATAATAATAAAAACAATAATAATTAATATTGACCTTGTTTTTTTCTGTTAAAACCATTTATTATCATTATTAATGGAATTAAAATCTTTTGTAGTGTAGTGTAGGTGTAACCACTGTTGAGTTTTCACCTGGGACTTCGTATCCATTTTATTATTTTCAATAACTATTAATTTAATTTTGTTTCCTATTCCACCTGTCAGGATATATTATATATCTTTTCTCAGCCCACTCTATTCTTTTGTTTCTATTTTTATACCAGCCTCTGTAACTATTTGATTTTGGGTATTACAATTTAGAATCCAAGATTTGTTACAATTTTTTTTCTTTTTTTTTTGTAATTTTACAGTACTTTTTGGGTTTGCTACATTGATTGGTGAATGCATAGATAAAAGAAATAGTAATGCATACCTACATGCAGATGAATTTGCATTTGGGTTTTCGGTGATTTGTGAAGGAATTTTCTTGGTTAATTCTTTTGTACGCAACTGCTGTGTTTTCCTTCAGAAATCGTGGGAAACAACTTTTGGGAAAGAATTTTGCTGCATTGAGTACGTTTGTGTTCTGCATTTGTTTTCTCTTTTTCTTTTTCTTTTTAGCAGTTTTTAAGGTTTTTTTGGGGTCAGTTAGTTGGGTAATAGATAAGTGGGAAACTGTTTTGTGAAATGTCTCTTTGGTTAATTGGGAGTCTGATGAGGTTAGTTACAATGGTCTCTGTTCTTGTTTCAGGCTCAATAAATTATTTAAATTATTCAATTTGGTTTATCCTTCATTTGCATTGAATGAAACAGTTGAAATTGGCTGCAGAATCTCACGCTATAGAGGTTGGTTTTTTCTTTCTTACTTTTTTTTTTTTTTTCTCATTTGGTTATTTAAAGCTTCACAATGTGGTATGTGTTCTAGAGCGTTTTTAATCATGTGCTGCTACTCTGTTGAATTTTTCTATCCTCTGTTATTGTGGATCACCACAAATTCAAGATCTTTCCTTGTTTATGAAGTTTCAAAACTACTGTTATGTTTGTGTATCTTTTTCTTTCTTTCTTTCTTTCTTTTTAGTCTTCTCTCATTATGTTAAGAGTTAAGACATTGTGATTGTGTGTTTTCGCCTGTGATACCTATTGTTCTGTCATGTTTGATATATATCTAGTTTAGTTGCTGTGCTAATTTCTGCTCCCCAGAAGGATGATATTAATTTACCCAGGAATTTTAAACCCTTATTTTATACTGTTGGCTGGTCTTTGCATGTTATATGACTTCTTTTGTTTTTGGGGTTAGGAACGATTGGAATTTCTCACCTTGGTGGTGGTGACTAGTTTGTTTAGCTTTTTCGAATGTTTTATGTTTCGCATTGGATGGCCTAATCTTTTGATGGTTCCTTTTTTGTATTGAATTGCATTTACATTATTTGGTTTCGAGAGCATTGCATGAATTTGAAATACTAATGTAATGCTCTATTGGTCTATCTTATTAAAGCTTCACATAAGAGGTAGCTTTTTTTGAGCTATAAAAATGTGATTCACTTAATTTAGCGAATCTTTTTATTACCATTTGAAGTTTTTTAATTCAACTTTGATGTAAGTAACCTGAATGATGCCAAAGTATAATAACTGTTTGGGTTCTATGTTTGATACTGGATTTTTGTTTCTCAAAGATTGCATCCTGTTATCTTTTAATTCTGACAGCTGCTTCCAAGTCTGCATCAATGTTGAAGTCAATAATGCTGCTTTGAAGGGCATCGATGTTGTATAACTTGTTTTAGAAGATTAGATGCCACTAATGGCATGATTGTGTCACTGTTCTGGCTTTACTAGAAACTCCAGAATTTCTACATGATTTCTTGCTGGTGTAACATAAATGCTTGAAATTAAGCTGTTGCAGTATTTGAATCAATTTTGGAAAGGCCATTTTGCACTTTGTTAGACTTCGATGTTTCTCCCAATCAATTTTTATGGAGTCAACATATTTAGCTTCTTACAAGTGATATTTTGCAGCATAATCTTCTTAGGCATAAGCCAGAAATGGAAATCACGCTTGAGTCTTCTGACAGTCCGCAGCATAAGGTATTTAGCATGTGAAGGTGTCTTGGTATACTCAATGAAGTCAGATACTAATTTCAGTCTTTTATCATATTTCCTATGAATATCAGTGTGGATATTCAGAAGAAAAATTGATTTAAAAATTACTGAATGTATATATATTGTTGTCGTGTTGCAGATATCAGCCAGATGGGATCCGGTTGAAGCATGTCGGCCTATAATTGATGAAGCACCTGTGTTCTATCCAACTATTGAGGTACTTATAATTATCACTATGATAGTATTATAGCTTTTGGTGGTGGTCATATGGTATTTTAAATTAACTTTTTCGTTTATACTCTTCTTATCAGGAATTTGAAGACACACTTGGTTACATAGCTAAGATTCGTCCCCAGGCTGAACCTTATGGCATATGTAGGATTGTCCCTCCAGCTTGCTGGGTACCACCATGCCCTCTTAAGGATAAAGATTTGTGGGAAAATGCAAAGTTTCCCACTCGTATCCAGCAAATTGATTTGCTTCAGAACAGGGAGCCCATGAGAAAGAAAATTAGGGGACGGAGGCGAAAACGTAGAAAGCAATCAAAGATGGGCACGGGCAGGAGAACTGCCAAATCAGGTTCTGAAGCTAACGTTGGTTCTGAGTCTGAGGAGAAGTTTGGATTCCAATCAGGGTCAGATTTCACACTTAAAGACTTTCAGCAATATGCTAAGGCTTTTAAAGATTGCTACTTTGGATTGAATGATGCTAATGAACATGGAAAAGTTAGCGATTATAGTCTCCGGCAGAGATGGGAACCCTCTGTGGAGGACATTGAAGGTGAATACTGGCGAATAATAGAGCAACCAACTGATGAGGTTGAGGTACTGCTTCCGGTTCATTGACACTGTTAGGTTAGTCTTTTTTTTTTTTTTTAATAAAAGATTGATATGCTTTGCATAATTGTGGAACTAGACATCTCAATAACTGACACCGCTAGTCCCACCTATTATACACAGTACATAATATATATATACATATATATATATATACATATATATATATATATGTAAGAAAGACAAAACACAAGGATGACGAGGGGACTAGACCAAAACTCTTGAAAAGAATTATGTGAATCTAAAATTAGGGAAACCACTTCTATCTCTATACAATACATTCCAGATAAACCTAAGAGCAGGTCCCACCAAACAAAATTGGCAAGTTTACTTAGGGTCACATTACATATCTAAGAGGAAAATTTATGTATTATATATTGTTTTGTAGGTGTATTATGGAGCTGACTTGGAAACTGGATCACTTGGAAGTGGTTTTCCTAAGAGATCATCTTTAACTAAGAATGAGTCAGATAGATATGCCATATCTGGCTGGAACCTGAATAACTTCCCACGGCTGCCAGGTTCCGCATTATGTTTTGAAGGAAGTGATATATCAGGAGTTCTAGTTCCATGGCTGTATGTTGGAATGTGCTTTTCCTCATTTTGCTGGGTAAGTAGTGAAAATTACATTTCCTTAAGTATAATCTATTAAAGAAACAAGTTTAAGGCATAACAGATAATACTACTAGTTTTCTTTTTGATCACTTTCTGTACCTGTCTGTCACTATGAACTGGATAATTTATCTGAGTTCTAGTTCCTCTGCTTTATGTTTACTTGTTTGAAATATTGAGCAATAAAACAAGTTATAATGTCTTGAATTTGGCATTTCTTTTGATTCCTAAAAAAAAAATAACATCTTTTTCTTATTTCTTTCTCCTTGGAACAGCATGTTGAGGATCATCACCTGTATTCACTTAATTATCTGCATTGGGGTGACCCAAAAGTATGGTATGGAGTGCCTGGAACCCATGCTCCAGGTTTGGAATATGCAATGAGAAAGCACTTGCCTGATTTATTTGAAGAACAACCAAATCTACTCAATGAATTGGTATACTACTCGGAATTGTACTTGCTCCTTGATTTTAGTTTTTTGGTTGCTTTTTCATTCTGTTTCCATATAGAACTTTCATAAAGACGGAGAGATTATTGTTTATGCTAACCATGTATTTTGTTGGAATTATGCTAGGAACTTTTAAGGCAATTGTGAAAGTTAAGAAAATAAAACCATGATGACATTTTGAAATGTTCAGAGTGCCATTTTCATGTTTATTTAGTTTAGTGTGTGATACTCTAATATGTAAATATCTATATGGGAAGCTATACAGCTATTGTGTATACTAATTTAGTGCGATAAGATCCTCACCCCCCGGTTTATTCTCTGTTGGAGATGGAAACTATTCTTTGGCCTCCACATGACAAAATTTTTAGGATATCCTTGACATAGTATTTGAGCCACTATGAACAAGTGATCAAGATTTTGATCCTTAGTTCCCCCATTCTGTAAAATCAAGTACAATTTGCACTAGGTATGATGGATTTATGCACTATCCACACTTCAAGCCTTAGTGGCCTTTGAGAGGCATCTTGTAGATATGAAATTGTTATTACATTTAGACCTAATAACTTGAGCTTCTAGAAGAGTTAATTGTTGGTCTTCCCAAGAATCAAAGCCCACATTCAGTTAGAGTCTACCTGCTAAGCTCCCATTGTGTTTGGTTGGGACAAAATTGTTGATTAAGAGGAAGCATTGTCTAAATGACTTATTGGTTCTGGTAGACAAATGTCGTGTGTGATGAATTCTGTATGGCACATAAGTTTCAGCTCTGTAGCAGTTGCAGTAGTTCTAATATGCAGGCTACTAACTTGTTTCATACCTGGTTATGTTTTTTATTAATTGTATCTAAACTCTTTAGATATTTCCTCTCTTGAGAAGCCTTGCTAATAATATATCCTATGGCTTGCACTGTGGCATGTTGGATTTGGGTTCAACCTGATAGCCTGTGCCCAATGGCTTGAATACAGAAAGGCCTGCATCTGATGTAGAGTGTTATATGTTAAAAGTTGTGCCCCTGCTAGCAGTTTAGTCTTTTGGCATGGTGGTTAGTGTCCATCATATCATTTGGAATTATGCTGAACTTGAACAATTGTGCCAAAATGACACTCTCTTATCTCCCCAGAACTCTCTTAGCACATCTGTTCATCTCTCATACAAGTGTTAGATATTTTACTACATTTTGTGTAGTACATAGAGTTTGGAGTTGTATTATGATTCTAGTGGTTATGATTTCATCTTTGAGCAGGTGACTCAGTTATCTCCTTCAGTTCTTAAATCCGAGGGGGTGCCTGTACATCGCACTGTTCAGAATTCAGGGGAATTTGTTGTTACCTTTCCAAGGGCATACCACTGTGGCTTCAATTGTGGCTTCAACTGTGCAGAGGCAGTGAATGTGGCTCCTGTTGATTGGCTTGTGCATGGCCAGAATGCTGCTGAGCTTTACAGTTTGCAGTGCCGTAAGACTTCATTGTCTCACGACAAGTTATTATTTGGATGTGCTCAGGAAGCTGTGTGCGCCCTTGCTGAGCTAACTCTTCATGGAAAAGAAAGTCTAAAATATATGAAATGGAGTAGTGCTTGTGGGAAAGAGGGAGTTCTTACCAAGGCAGTTAAGGTAATGATTCTTGCAACTCTATCTTTGATCATAATCCATTACACATATTTATAAAGCTTCATAATAACACTCTGGTTGGCATTTATTATTTAATTTTAGTTCCTATACAGATATCTGTTCTTCATTTTATTAGAACTATTTTCACATTTTGTTAGTCTTATTTCTGACAGACAAGGATAACTATGGAAAAGGAGAGGCTTTACTGTCTTCCCTCTCATTTAAAGATGATGAAGATGGACAGTGAGTTTGATTTGTTTGAGGAAAGAGAATGCTTCTCTTGCTTCTATGACCTGCACCTATCTGCCATAGGTTGCAAGTGCTCCCCCGATACTTATTCTTGTCTCAAACATTCACATTTGTTGTGCTCATGTGAAGTGGACAAAAGCTTTGTTCTGTTTCGTTATACCATGAATGAACTAAGTACATTGGTTGAGGCATTAGAAGGAGAAGCACGTGCTATTGAAGTGTGGGCAAATAGAAACACCAGACTGGTTTCTGCTAATGCCGAGGATGCTTGCATCTATAAACAAAATGTGCAACTTTACAAAGGAGGGAAAAGCTCAATACATTGTGCAGGAACCAATGATAAGTCAAATTCAAATATACCTAGCAGTTCTTACAGCCACATTTCTGCAGAGTTAGTCCACTCAGAGTTTCAGCATGAAACTTATAGCGCACCAGCATATGGCTCGAAAGATTGTCACAAATATAATGTGAATGAAAAAAAATTGGTCATGTACAATGAAGATAAGGTGGAGGGAGATTCTGTGGATTTGAATAATGATTTTATGTCAGTTGAACCTGAAAATTATTTTCTGCATGCTGCTGAATACCGTCACAATAAGGGTGATCCATACGTTGGAAAAGTCTACTATTCAGAGTCTCGAAAGGAACAAGACACCATGGAACCTGGGGCTAGATCTATAGCTGCCTTGGAGAAAGAATTTTTATCACGTTCAAGGGACGCTCAAAATTCTTGTACACTTGATGGTTGTAAATTGTTTGGGGTGGATCTGCAAATGCATTCTGATTCGGGAGAGCAACACAACAGTATATTTAAAATGGGTGATGTGGAAACCTCCAATACAAGTATATGTTTGAGAAACCAAATGCAGAAGATTGGTGTTTCTGTTGAGCCTGTGAAATTGGGCTCTGTTATGCGTGGTAAGCTGTGGTGCAGTAAGCATGCAATATATCCAAAAGGTAAGATTCAGTACGATCTTTTCTGGGCTTGAATATCTTCAGTTATTTTTGTGGGAGTTTAACATATCTTTTGTTTTGGTAAATTTATGAAGGATTCAAGAGTCGTGTTAAGTTCTTTAGCATTCTTGATCCACAAAGAATTTGTAACTATGTTTCTGAAGTCTATGATGCTGGATTTCTTGGGCCTATTTTCAAGGTATTATTACTGAGCTTGTTTCTGTTTAATATTTAAAAGTTAAAATCATATTGACAACTTTCTGTTTCTACATATATCTAGTACATAACCTATTTAATAATATAAATAGGAGTTTAAGGTGTGCAAGGCTATTCACAAAAAACAAGGGTATCTCTGTGCATACCCTTTTTTCTCTCTCTAGGTTTGCTGTTGGCATAGCCGCAAAGTATGGTGCATTTTTCTAAAAGATACAATGCTAAATATTTTCAGAGAAGACCTTCATCTACCGAATGTTTGTGGGATAGCTTGCTTTCTGGGGTTAAAGTGTGGGTTTCAGTTTTTTCTTTAGAGGGGCGAGGGGCTCTCTTTCTAGCTTGCACAAGGATTTGGGATTTGAGCGATTGTATTTTTCCTTTTCTTTATTCTCTTTATTTAAATTATTCTAGTCGCCCTAGACAATGTCTCTTTATGCTGCATTGGTACTCCACTTTTAGTAAACTCTTCTTTCATCTTAAACTTCAAAGTTTTAGTTGCTCCATTATATATTGTTGGAACAACCATTGTGCTGTCTTCCTTGTTGCATTTTTTTTCTCGGATATTATCTGGAGAAACTCAGCTGCTGCTAAATTTTCGTGGAACAGAAAAGTTTTTGCACAGCATTGTTATTTGAAAGCTCATGGAATCTGACAATCTGCAACAATATTAGCGGAACTAAGCTATAATAGATTTCCTGTTATTTTATTTTTAATGTAATGGTATTTGCATGGACATATATTTCTTTCTCATTTAGTAAAATATATTTCAGGTTACCATGGAAGAACAACCAAGTGAGGTCTTCACAAACACCTCAACAGATAAGTGCTGGGAGTCAGTTCTTGACAGACTAAATCATGAAACCAAGAAGCTAACGAATCAAGGTGAAAGAGAGCTTCCTCCCTTGGAGCTTCGACAAAGCATTAACGGTCATAAAATGTTTGGATTCCTTTCGCCATCCATTATTCAGGTAATGCAAGAATCTTTCCTTCAACTAATTTTGTTGAACTAAGTTAATGTACTTACAATGATCTGATTCTGATGTTTCAATCCATTCTGAAAACTTTTCAAGGCTATTGAAGCTCTGGATCCCAACCATCAATGCGTCGAGTACTGGAATCACAAAGAAGTTGTCTCTGAATCTTCAGACAGTGCCATTGATGAATGTAAGCTCAGTCATGGTTCAAGTAACTCTCTAAGTGATGTAAAGACCAAACTTCTTGGTTCCGGTTTGGAAAGGCAGGAACAAGATAGCACCAGAGGAAATTGTGATTCTTTTGAAGAGATGAAATTGGTACTAGAAGGATTCTTGAAGAAGGCAAGTGCTGAAGAATTAAGTTCCATGCACAAGTTACTGAGCTCTGATGCACAGTTCAGTAAGTGGAGAGTGGCATTTGTAACGCTGATAGAGGAAATCCAGAAAGCTTGTGCCTTAAAGCTTGTGAGTTAAAGCTTGTGGATAAAGTATAACATTTCACTATTCTATCTGACTTTGGAATTAGAAAGGTGTTTAGTATTAGGCTAGGAACATTGGACTATATATGACTCAACAATCCAAACATCATCATCGGAAATGGTCTCCGACATCAACAAATTGTGGTTGACGATAATCTGGTGAGAAAAATATGACATTGAATCACTTTAAAAAAAAATTATATATTTCGATATTAGAATTAATAGATGACGAAATTGAAAAAAAAAAAATTAATGAACAGAGAAGAGTTATTTAATTAAAAAGAAAAGTCTTGTAGATAGGATAGGAAAGCGCGTTAAATACTTTTTAAGAATTTTTTTTTTTTAATAATAATATTATTAAAAATAATGATTCATAGTTAAAAATACAATAATAGTATTTAAAATCTTTGTATATATATGGTTCGTGATGAAAGTTAGAAAAAAAATATGACTTCTTATTTTTTTAGAACAAGATAGATGGCATGTAAGTGTTACTTGCTATTATATATTATTTTTGTTAAAAAAAAAGTATAAATTAGTGGAAGATACTTCCTTAAAGTAACTTTTTATTTGATTATCTATGATATTGGAATGCAATATCTATTAATTTTATCAATTATTACCCTTAAGAAGGTCAAGTTGATTCATTTGTTGATAAGTGAGAACAATAATAATTATAATTAAAAATAGGTTAGAATGAGTTTTGAAAGTTAGATTTCATGTTCTTGTTGTTACTTTATGCATTTGGTTAATTGCTTGAAAAAAGAATCAGTTAATTAACCTTTTTTGGTTGTTTTTATTTTTTCTAAAAGAGTTGACTATTATAAATGTCTTCACGACTCTTTACATTTTTAGATGAATTTTTCAGACTATTTTAGAATGAAGAATTGAAAAAGTAAAGTAGTCAAAGATTGTGATTTGAAGGTCCTAAAAGTTGGAAAAGAAAAATGAATCCTGAAATTTAGGAACTTGAGAGAAGGATTGATACAAAATTGGAAGGAAGAGAATCTGACATCCTCAAAAGTCTTTTCTTGTGGCATTGGAGACACATTCACAAACTCATCAATTTTTTTTTTTAATTTTTAACTTATTAATATATTCAAGAGTTCTACATTATTTAAAAATAAAAGTTAAGAATAATTTATATAATTCTTTTTCTTAATTTATTAATAATCTTTTAAAGATAAAATCATAATTAATAAATTTTAAAATTAACAATATATACCTAATATGTTATAATTGATGCAACTATGTTACTAATTAATACTCTAATTCATAAAAAAAGAATAGAGATAAGAAAGGAATATTATAAAACTTAATGGATTAAATATATTTTTTTTTTATTTTTAAAAATTATTTTTGTCCCTTTTATTTTTTACATGAAATAATTCAGTCCTTCAAATTTTAAAAATATATGATTTTAATTTAAAATTTAATAAAATTTTTATTTTAATAAAATTGATAAAAAAATTAAATATAATTTTAATTATTATTTATACTTAAATATAACATTTAGTAATATCTATTTATTATTATAAAGTTAAAAAATACATTTTTAAAAGTTTAAAATATAAGAATAAAAATAATTTTTGAAAAAATTATAGATAAAAAATATATGACTTAAATCTATTGACAAATAATATAATTCTCTTAAAAATTATTGAAATGTTATATTTATTAAAATATAATTAAATTATAATATATAAGGATAGAATTAGATATGTATAAAGTTTTTTTAAAATAAAAATAATGTCTTTAGGTTAATATAATAATTAGCACGTCGATAGAAGAGTGTGCATATTTTATGAGTTTACTATGAAGTGGTGACTGCACCAGAACAAAAAGTTTGATAAGATGTGGGAATCTTGCTTGAATGTTTGAAATGGATAGAAAGAAAAAGAAAATGGAGGCATGCATGCGTGGATCTCATAATGAGAAGTAATAAAGAAAGCAAAAAGAGATTCGAAAACATGGAATTTGAAGTAAGAATGGAATGAGGGAACTCTTTTTGCACAGAAAGTGGTGCACTATCAGTATGACATGTGCTCAAAGACATCTGCACTTGAAATGCCACCGAATCATCATGCATCATCCACTTTCTTCTTTCACCCCAAAACCATTCTCTTAAATATTTTCATAATCTTAGCTTCCATTCCACCTTCCACTTCTAAATATTATCCACTTTTAGGTTCATAATATTATACACCAGCAAAATACTGAAACAAGGATTGTTCCAGAGCTTTAGTTTTAAATACAGCAAAATACTCACTTTATATTATGTTTTTATATCCCAACACAAATAAGTTAGCAAATGTAAAAAATAACTAAATAAAATAAAATGTTTATTTTGTACATTATAAATATATAATATAATTTTTTTATATTTCTTTCATAATTGGCTGAAGTCTGCATGAAACTTATATTAAATAAGATAAATTTTATCAGTACAGTTTCTAATACACTTTTTCTGATACAATTTCTTTTACTAGATAATATTTATATAAGCATGTTCATTTTATTTTCTACTTGGTATATTTCATTTTCAAGTTAGTTGAACTCATAAATTTCAATCAAAAGAGTGCTACCAATACCAACACAATGGATTGTTTATCAAAAAGTGAAAAAGTGAATCTATTGTTACCTTAAGAATTAGAAACATCAAATTCCACATTTTCACAGCACCCCAGAGAGTTTCAGATTCTCCATACTTGTTAATATCAGTGTTGAGTTGGCTTCACTTCACACTTTACTTCAGAACAAACTGCAAACCAGACACAGTTTCTCAGTGTTCACTGAACTTTCATAAATGTTGAAGGTCAACAAATCTTGGAGTTAAAGATAGACTGTACATGCTCCTGCTCCTGAACTGAACAATAGTTGTCTTGTCACTTTCTTGTTCATGCTTGGTGGGGCTTTGCATTCCACAACCCAAATGGACAACATGCATTGGTCTCATAAACGTTCAGTGGTGCTTTGTTTCTTGACAATGCTTCTAATTCCTTCCTTGTGTCAGAGCGATGTAACTACAGCTGTGTACATTGTTACTCTGAGACAAGCTCCTGCTTCTCACTACCATCATGAGTTGATCACAGTGGGTCACAAGTCTAGACATGGTGCATCTGCGAGCAGAAGAACTAGAGTTCACAAAACAAGGTACCCCATATTTGTTTTGAAGGTTTATGAAGTGTATTTTTACATTTCTTTAAAGCTGAGGCTTCTCGTTGAAGTTATGCATTTGTGTTATGATGATAATTTGTTAAAATGATTGCCATGGTGTCTACATAACCGGTGGACAAGTTGTTTGAAAACCTTATCATTATATCTGTTTGATATTCTAAATTCTTGGTACTTTGTACCATTCTTATTTTTTCCCCTCTAATTTCTTGACTTTTGTGCCTAGTTTTGCATATATTTGAGGGATAAGTATGGTCTTTTGGTTTTTTCAGACATCAGAATGTTACAAAGACAGATAAGGGACATAGTTCATACTTTGCCCGAGTTCATGACTCGCTGTTGAATAAGGTGTTTAAGGGGGAGAAATATCTGAAGCTCTATAGCTATCATTACTTGATTAATGGATTTGCTGTCCTGGTTACCCAACAGCAGGTATGGCATGGTTTTACTTTTCAGCATCTTGATTATGTCCTTATTCTGTGAAGAAACATGTGCTTTTTTGCATTTCTTGTTTCCATTTATTCATAGTTTGGTGTCTCTATACGTGATTTGATAAATTTCTTCAACCAACACGTTCTTGTTTCTGAAATCTTGAAGGCAGAAAAACTGTCGAGGAGAACAGAAGTGTCCAATGTGGTTTTGGATTTTTCTGTGAGGACCGCAACCACCCACACTCCCCAATTTTTGGAGCTGCCACAGGGAGCTTGGTTGCAAGCAGGTGGGTTTGAAACTGCTGGAGAAGGAATTACTATTGGGTTTGTTGACACTGGCATTGATCCTACACACCCTAGTTTTGCTGATGATAAATCTCAACATCCTTTCCCTGTTCCTGCTAATTTCTCTGGCGTCTGTGAGGTCACTCCAGATTTTCCATCCGGTTCTTGCAATAGGAAGCTTGTTGGGGCCAGACATTTTGCAGCGTCTGCTATAACTAGAGGAATATTTAACTCATCTCAGGACTATGCTTCTCCCTTTGATGGTGATGGCCATGGAACGTGAGTTTTTTGCATTTCCAATTGAGTCTTTTGTTCTTTTGTTGTTAACAATAATTGACCATTTCTCATTTAGTGCATTCCCCTCATGTTGTCCTTATTAACAAATCTGTCTTTCTATTACTCCATTATCTTTCTGAAGTTTCTTTCCCTAGTCAACTTGAACATTGATGAATAATTTCTGTCTAGCTTCTGTCCATCAGAATTCCGAACTTATCAACGAGTTTTTCCCCTGTTTTTTTCTGCTTGAATAGTTTCAATTTTTTTTTTATTGAAAAATGATCTAGGATTGCTACTTACCAATCTGATTTTTTCCAATGCTTGAAAGTTTAAAGAGAACTTATATATTCATGTCAGACTTATCAATGTTTCTTTCAATCAGAAGTTCATAATATGATAGCTATTTGAATTAAGGGTACCACAAAACTAAAACTTCATTTTACTTGTTTTTTCACTGAATGTTCATTCTGATGTATCTATAATATACAGGCACACAGCTTCTGTTGCAGCTGGAAACCATGGAATTCCAGTGGTCGTTGCTGGGCAATTTTTTGGAAATGCTAGTGGGATGGCTCCTCATTCTCAGTAACTAATCTTGAACTTTATACAAGTTAAAAATCATGTGTCATTATTATTTGTGTGTCATTTTGGAAAATTATTAGAGAAGTCGAGACTAAATGGACAACATAACTTGAAAAGGAAAAAATGAGAGAAGAAAGTTGATTCTAATGATAGAAAGATGAAATTTATCTGAGAAATACTTAATGCCTTTTGCTTTGCAGAGAAGTGCTCAACTAGGCCTAAAACTGAGTATCTATATTCTGAAAGAGGGTTCCTTGCAGGGTGTTTAGAACATTTAAGGTCTGTAAATAAGACTTGGAATATGATTTTCAGAAGTAAGGAGAGAATATTCCCTTTCTCTTAATATTATATTATTTTGTACAAAATAAAACTGAAAAACTTTAATGCTTGGACCATGTTCAGAACAAAAGTAGTTATTTGTCCAATGAAATGGACCACTCCAATGTCCCTGTGTACGTTATCTGTCATTCATAAATTTTCCCCACATTTTGTCATACATATGCTATTCTTTATTTTCTATATCTCGGTCTCTATCATTTATCTGTTTTTGTGCCTTGTGGAATGCTTAATCTCCATATAGTTAATCTACACATAACTTTGTTTCCAACAGCAACCAACAATTTATGGAAATTTATTTGGCACTTGAAAAGTACTATAGAAAATTATAGAAACGATGTATGGAATTATTTTTTGTTCAAGAACAAAATGAAACAATGGATCTGTTCAAACCTGGATTTATAATAATTTCATGTAAGAATAATTAATTTTCATTCTATTTATGTAAAATTTGAATGCTTTGCATTTCAATCTTTTACAGCATTGCAATTTACAAGGCACTATACAAGAGATTTGGAGGATTTGCAGCAGATGTTGTTGCTGCTATTGACCAGGTACGTGTACTTATATTGTAAATGCCATTTATGTGTGTAAATATCAGAAATATTGATAATTTTATTTGAGGTCAATTTTTGACACTGGACATATTTTCTTCTTTTTTATCATCTTTAAGTTACGTCTTCCTTTCGTACATGCCAATATGTGAATGCTTGGTTAAGTACATAATTATTGTTACCATTTTTCAATAGCCTATAACCAGTGTCTTGGTCCAATATCATTTTCTTTTCATTTAAAATTTGGGAATGTATTTATTCATTTATTTATTTCAATTTTCATTGAGGTATGCATGGTTTTGAAGCAGAGTTGCTGTTAAGTACTGATAATTTCCTTGCTTCTGTTACCTTCAAATTCTGTTTACTAAATTGTATCCACAAGTTTACATTTCTGCTAAAGCTTGTAGTATAATCAATTGTTTACAGGCAGCTCAGGATGGGGTTGACATAATATGCTTGTCAATCACTCCTAATAGGCGTCCTTCTGGTATTGCAACTTTCTTCAACCCAATTGATATGGCATTGCTGTCAGCCGTAAAAGCTGGTATTTTTGTAGTCCAAGCTGCTGGAAACACTGGTCCATCACCTATGAGCATGTCCTCCTTCAGTCCATGGATCTTTACAGTTGGTGCCACCTCTCATGATCGAGTTTATAGCAACTCCCTATGTCTTGGAAATAATGTGACCATAGCTGGAGTTGGACTTGCACGTAAAATTCTGTTTCTCTTATCCCACTCTTTTAGACTAGGACTTTTGACCTTGATGGTGCAATTTGGTATTGAAATTACTGAAGTATAGCAGATGAGAAAGTAATTATTTGCATTCCTCTTCAGAATCCCCACATATTGTTCTTTAAGGGTGTAAGTTTGTCATGATCACCATCATCACCACTTATTATCATTATCGTCTTCTCTGTCATATAGTTTTATTAATTATTTTTGTAAATTGTAAAATTTGAATGTGATACATAATTGGTTGGGACCATGAAAACTTGGTAGTTTTGGACTGCTTAATAATTTCTCCATTCGTAGCATGTTATCTTGGAACTGGTTGTTTTCTTGTCATTATTAGCATCTTACAAATCACCCATGGAAGATTATGACCCTACTATTCCATTTTGAAATAAAAAATAAAAAAGTAATGACAGTAGGAACGAAAATGACAATAATAATGAATGTGAGGAACCCTCACCCTTCCCATGATGGCAACAAGTATTATGTGATGATGGAAAAAAATTATAATGTGCAATTATAATTCTTTATATCAGTGTGCCTACTGAGATTTATTCATTAGTTACTACCCTATTTTTTCATTTTTCATTTTTTACTTTCCCCAGCTGGCACATACGAGAACACAATGTTCAAACTGATTCATGCACGACATGCTTTGAACAAAACCACAACAGTTGCTGATGATATGTACATTGCTGAGTGTCAAGATGCAAGTATATTCAATCAGGAGTTGGTCCAGGGCAACCTTTTGATCTGTAGCTATTCAGTCCGATTTGTGCTTGGCCTCTCCACCATCAAACAGGCTTTAGAAACAGCCATGAACCTTAGTGCGGTTGGTGTTGTTTTCTCCATGGATCCTTTTGTGACTGCTTTCCAGCTTAACCCAGTTCCAATGAAAATACCTGGCATAATAATTCCATCTGCAAATGATTCCAAGGTGCACTTTTAATTTTCTCTCTTGAACATGCATGATTAAATGCACATGTATACTCTCTTTGTTCTTATTTTCTTGGGCTTGTATTTTGTTACGTGGCATATGTATGTCATCTTTGTTGCTCTCTTTTCTTACTTAATGTCTGTATGAAGAACATGGTGTGGATTTGACATATGACAATAGTCAACTTATTTCTATCCTGTGCTTACATGTGTAAGGGAATGATACCTTGATATCAACTATTCACTTTGTTTTTTTTCAACTGGACAGATATTACTGCAATACTACAATTCTTCACTGGAAATAAATGGGGATTCAAATAAAATTGTTAAATTTGGGGCCGTTGCTAGCATTAGTGGGGGATTAGAAGCTAACTACAATAACGAGGCCCCAAAGGTTGTGTATTACTCTGCCAGAGGACCAGATCCAGAAGACAGTCTTCCTCATGAAGCTGACATTATGAAACCCAATTTGGTAGCTCCTGGAAATTTGATATGGGCTGCTTGGAGTTCTGTTGCCTCTGATTCTGATGAATTTCTAGGTTTGTCAATAGATAAATTTTTACTAGAAAACAAAACATGATTAAGTCTAAGGTGTTCATTTGGTCTGTTCCAAGTTAAACATCTATATAAATTATAATCTACAGTAGGAACTAAGAATTTTGATTTATTAAGCATGTCTACATAGTGAAATTGAATAACTGATCTGCATTGTTGCAATAGGTGAGAATTTTGCATTGATGTCTGGCACAAGCATGGCTGCACCTCATGTTGCTGGTCTTGCTGCGCTAGTTAAGCAGAAGTTTCCCAATTTCAGTCCTGCAGCCATTGGATCTGCACTTTCCACCTCAGCTTCTCTGTACGACAACAATGGGAGGTCAATAATGGCTCAGCGATCATATCCTACCATAGACCTTAACCTATCTCCAGCAACTCCCTTTGACATGGGAAGTGGTTTTGTGAATGCTACTGCAGCATTAAATCCGGGATTGCTTTTTGATTCTAGTAAGTCTCACTTAACTAATGAACTTTTAAATCATTATAATGTCCATGAAAGTTCATATGCTTCCAAAATTCAGCTACAATTGTTGCTCAATATCTCACTTAACTAGCTCAAATTATGAAAGCAGCTTGATTAATAAACAAACCCGGTTTCTGAATTTGAAGTGTGATTACATATATTTTTCTTTGTAGGTTATGATGATTATATGTCATTCCTATGCGGTATCAATGGTTCAACTCCTACAGTGCTAAACTACACCGGTCAAAATTGCTGGACTTATAACTCTACAGTATATGGCCCTGATCTGAACTTGCCCTCAATCACAATAGCAAGGTTGAACCAATCTAGAGTAGTGCAAAGAACAATCCAAAACATTGCTGGAAATGAAACATACAATGTTGGTTGGAGTGCTCCATATGGCACTTCTATGAAAGTGTCTCCTAATCACTTCTCCCTTGGCAGTGGGGAGAGACTAGTCTTGTCTGTGATCTTGAATGCAACCAGCAACAGCTCTGCTGCCAGCTATGGGAGAATTGGGCTGTATGGTAACCAAGGTCATGTTGTCAACATTCCTGTGGCAGTCATTTTCAAAATCTTATAACAACCTAACAGGGTTACTGTCTTTAATTTCTTCTTCAGAAATTCATTTTGATTTTGCTTTGTTTTCTGAATTAAATCTAGTCTTTGTTTCATTGGGTTACAAAATGTATTGGGCTATTTTTTCATTCGTTATACTTAAGTGTAAAGTTTAATATGTATAATAACAGAGAGTGCTATACTACTTAGGTCGTATAGTGAGGATGCACCTACAAGTGATTAGTGATAATTTTGATTTCTTATATGCTTTGTTGAGTAACTTTTGTTTCTATATTCAACATGAAGGTGGAAGTTTTTATTTCTATATTTATGTTAAAAGGGACATGAACATTAAATATTCAATCATATTTCAATAGGATTACTTTAAAAGAAAATTGTCTGTAAAAAAAAAAGAAAAAGAGGTGAAAGGAAAAAAAAAAAAGTAGACTGAAGTATGAAAAGTAATTCACTTATATAGTTTGTTTATTATTTATGGGTGAAAATCTTCAACCCCTCTTAAATACCTAACAATTTTATCTTCTAAATCGATTACGTCTATTATCTCGAAGTGAATTACGTTGATAAAGAGAGTCTCTTGAAGCTTTCAGTTGGCGAACAGCATCTTTAATGCCAATGCGTTCATCTGGGTTGTCTGCAGTGCAAGATATGGCTACTCCTAGTATTGCATCCACACAATGCACTTGTATGTTATTTGGTCCTTCTGAAGGATCATCATGCAAAATGAGGGACACCAACTGAGGGTCAATGGCTTCCATTGTCTTGTCTTTGAATGCTGAATGCACCCATCTTATTATGCTTATGCCTCCAGTGAAACACTCATCTGTTGGGCTTTTCCCAGAGAAAAGCTCTAGTAACACTATACCAAAACTATATACATCTCCAGCTGCACTTGCTTTCTCTCCCCATCCATATTCTGCATTACAAAAGTAACAATTTTTATCATTTTTCACATTTTGTAATCAAATTAAAAGGTTCATAAAGAGGGATTAGAGAAACTAATAATTGGAACGTGCATTAACCTGGAGGTATGTAACCAATTGAGCCCCTAAGGACATGAGTGGAGCTAAGGGAATCTTGATTAGTTGATCTTTGAATAAGCAACCTAGCCAATCCAAAGTCTCCAACCTTTGCTGTCATGTCTGCGTCCAACAGAATGTTGCTAGGCTTCAAATCACAGTGCACAACTGGGATTTCACTATCATTGTGTAGGTAATCCAATGCACACGCAACATCTATTGCTATATTCAGTCTCTCCATAAGGTTCAACCCATTTCCGTTTGCATGTTTTCTCCTCCCCTTAATCCAATCTTCCAAGCCACCATTACACAGATACTCATACACCAGAGCCCGAAAGTCATTGTTTTTGAAGTCAATACTAGAGCATGATGTGATGAGCTTAACCAGATTTCGATGCCTTGAGTTCTTCATAGCCTCACATTCTGCTAAGAAACTCTTTAAAGAGCCTGTTCTTAGGGTGTCAAGAACTTTCACTGCAACAGTAGTTCCTTGACTTAGATTGCCTTTGTAAACTGAGCCAAAGCTCCCAGCTCCTAATAAGTTTTCCTGGTTGAATTCCTCAGTTGCCAAACGAAGCTCATCATAAGAGATCATTGGTGCAAGAGGTTTTAGCTGTTGAAATGTTTCTGCTGCTGCTACCTTCACCTTTCTGCTCTTTATATATAGCAGTGAGCCAATTGTGAGACACAGTACCGATGCTACTACTACGGCTACGATAATGTAAAGTCTTACATTTCTTCTTCCTTGGCCACGATTCACACATGGGAATTCCAAGCAGAGATTTCCATTGCCTTCTAAATGGACAGCAGAGAGATTTTGGAAAACTCCACCACTGGGAATGGCTCCTTCTAAATCATTGTAGGAAAGGTTTAAGAGCTTAAGTACCTGTAAATTTTGAAGTTCAACAGGAATGATTCCAGAGAGTTGGTTGGAGGATAGGTCCAAAGTTTCCAAGCCTCTCACTTCTCCAAGAGCCTTTGGAATGGAACCTGAAAGCTGATTCCTGGTCAAAAACAATTTTTCCAAGCTGAGACAATTGCTGAATGAGCTGGGGATGCCACCATACAATTGGTTGCTAGAAAAGTCAACGGAGGCAACACCACTCAAACTCCCAATTTGAGGTATTGGTCCACTCAAAGAATTCATTGACAAGTTCAAAACATTGCTCAAAGTTGGGAGATTGAGGATTTCCATAGGAATGCTTCCATTGAGTTGGTTGCTTGATAAGTCCATGTAAATCAGACGATGAAAATTTCCAAAACTGGTGGGTATTCTCCCCACAAGTTTGTTTCTTGACAAATCAATCAGGTTTAACTTTAAGAGATTACCAAGGGAATCTGGAGTAACCCCTGATATCTCATTTCCAGCCAGAGATAGTTCTTGTAGTTCCGCTAACTGGCCTAACTCATGTGGGATTTCTCCAGAGATTGAATTGTAACTCAAGTTTAACACGCCTAAGCCACTAAGACGACCAATGGTGGGGGGTATGCTTGCATTCAAACGATTCTGTCCCATGTGTAATGTTGAAAGATCCTTGGAGAGATTGCCAATGGTTTCAGGAATTTCACCTTCCAGCATATTTCCTGTAATTGCCAGAAACTCCAGGTGAGTGCTGTTAGTCAGAGAAGTAATGAAGTCAAGACCTCTGACACCTGAACTCACTATCTTGTTATGACCAATATTATACTTGCGAAGAAATGGGAGATTTCCCAGACCAGGTGGTATAGTTCCTTCCAAAAAGTTGGAAGCCATGGTAATGTCCTGAATGTTGGTGAGGTTGTGCAATGAACCTGGAATTCCACCTGTGAAATAATTGAAGCAGATATTGAACACTATGAGTTCTGGAAGTTTGTGACCAACATCTTGAGGAATCTCACCCCACAAGGAGTTTGAAGGTAAGGAAAACTTAACAAGGCGAGATAAGTTGTATATAACAGGTGGAACAGTCCCATTGAGGTTATTAAGAGTGAGATCAAGCTCGATCAAATCATGCAGCCTACCCAAGTCACTGGGAATCCTGCCAGTTAGAAAGTTGGTGCCAAAACTGATATTTTTGAGAGAAGAAATATTTCCTAGAGAGGCTGGGATTGCACCATAGATGCTATTCCTTTCCAGTTTCAAAACCTCAAGACTTTTCAAGCTGCTGATGTCTTCAGGAATCTTGCTGACAATCTTGTTTGAGGATAAATCAAGAATCTGGAGCTCGTTCAAGTGGGTGATGTTTGAAGGAAGCTTTCCATCTAACAGGTTACAGCTCATATTTAGAACTCTCAAACTGAATAGGTTGCCAATTTGGTCAGGAATCACTCCAGTGAGTTGATTATTCTGCAGTTGAAGGGACTGAAGAGAGGATAGATTAGCAATAGAAGGACTTATGTAACCTGAGAGTCCCAAGCCTGAAAGATCCAAGGCAGTCACTCTTTGGCCAAGCCTGTCACATTGGACACCAGTCCAATTGCAAGGGGATGAATTATGGTTCCAAGAAGATAAGGGGTTAAGAGTCTCATTACTGAGTTGAGACTTGAATGAGATCAAGGCTTCTGTGTCTGTGGTGATGCTTAAAGGGGCTGATGATACAACAAGCAAAAGGTAGTGTAACTGAAGCTGAAGGAGGATAACTATGAAGGCTAAATGAACAAGTAATTGAGAGGAAGAAGCCATATTTTTCTCCTTTGGCTTGTTTATGGTTTTCATTTCTTACGCAGAAGTGTATTTATAATGGTCCAAATGCATGCAAGTGATGCTTCATTTTTCTCTTTAATTACAAATTCTTTGAAGAAAATGTTAGTGTACACTAATTTTTATACAAATAAAAGAAGAAACAGTTTAATTGATTATTTCTGAAAAGTATTAAATACTGCTACTGAATGTCCTATTCACTAATTCATTGTGTTTATAGTTGTTAAATTATACTAATATTTGAAATAAAAACAATTAATAGAAATAGAAATATAGACACAAGAAAAAATTTTCATTAAGTTTGTATCTCAATGTAAAATGTGTTGTTGAACATTCACTTGAATGTCAAAGCTGAAAAAAGAGTTCGTTGTTGACTGTATAGGTACTGTGAACAAGAAAATTCAATTTTGTTTAAAATTCTTCTGACTTGGTTGAATTTAGGGTTTAGTATGCATTGGTTATAATTTCTGGAGTTAAATTGTTTATATATAAATAATTATTTGTATGATAGTTTATAGCTATAATCAAATTTTAATAAGTTTATCGAAAAGTGTTTTTAAAATAAATAATTTTGTTTGAATACAATGAAAAATCAGTTTGTAAATATATCATTTCTTTTTGTAATTTTTTATTTTTATTTCTATAATTTTTTTTATCACAAATTTTTTTAAACATGTAACGTTATTAACGTTTTTTTAATAGTTAGACAATTACTTTTTATTACAAATTCAAATCAATTAAAAATTTTAGAGAAGATGAATTGAAAAAACATTAAATTTAAAAGATTTTGAGTTTTAATAATAATTCTGACACTTATGATCTTAATTGATTTTTAGAGTTAAAGATATTAAAAAAATATTAGCAATTAAAATTAGCATACAATTAAAAATATATAAATTCTTTGTAAATAATATATTATTTATAAAATATTATTAACATTATCTGTAACCATCGTGATAAATGATTTTTAAAATTTAATTTGTTTAAAATATTCGAAATCAATTATATTTAATATATATATATATATACCAAAAAAAATATTTTTATATTTTTAATCTGTTTTCTAAAATTATAAAAAAAAAAAATATATAGATGCTTATACTAAAACAAATTAAGAAAGCATAGGTGTAGGATTAATACTTGTCAAGTAACATTATCACGAAATTTCAATCCTTTAAATGTAAAAAATTTAAAAATTCTCTACCGTTGAAGAAAAAGGAGCCTAAACACACAACAACAATTGATATAAATTTTAAAAATTTATTTCAAAAAGTCAAAGTCGTCCAAATATTGGTTTGTCTGCTCCCAAATTTCTATAGAAAATGGATTTTCTAAAACTAAGCACGAAAAAAGTTCAACAAGATAACGAGTTATTTATTCAAAATTAACTAAATCATGTAACGAGTTTTATTTAGTTATTGAGAAGAACAAAATCGTCATTAATAATTTCAATAATATTAATAATCAAAACATATATGAAAGAATGACTCAGTTTGCACAAAGTATATGCCATAAAAATCCACCATTCTTGTTTACATGTCATGCATAAGTTTTACAAGACCAAAACAACAAACATAAACACATATATAACGTATTACTACCACCCTGTTTGGCAGCATAAATGTTGACGAGACAACCTAAAATATTTTATCATTTCATGGTCAACAAAAGTATTATTACGTTGTATATATATATAGATATATATTCCTTGTTCATAACATCTCAGCCCCAACTTTCCAACTTGGGCACTGTTTGTCAAATATGGCTGCAAAGGACGTATAGTTTCACTTTACTGAAACGAGGAAGGAAGACTTGGTATCTCCAGTAGGTGTAGTAAGACTCTTATAAGACTGATTCAGAAGAGAGACTCTTGTAGCCTTCAGTTGGTGAACAGCATCTTTAATGCCAATGCGTTCATCTGGGTTGTCTGCAGTGCAAGATATGGCTACTCCTAGTATTGCATCTACACAACACACTTGTATGTCATTTGGTCCTTCTGAAGGATCATCATGCAAAATGAGGGACACCAACTGAGGGTCAATGGCTTCCATTGTCTTGTCTTTGAATGTTGAATGCACCCATCTTCTTATGCTTATGCCTCCAGTGAACCACTCATCTGTTGGGCTTTTCCCAGAGAAGAGCTCTAGTAACACTATACCAAAACTATATACATCTCCAGCTGCACTTGCTTTCTCTCCCCATCCATATTCTGCATTACAAAAGTAACAATTTTTATCATTTTTCACATTTTGTAATCGAATTAAAAGGTTCATAAAGAGGGATTAGAGAAACTAATAATTGGAACGTGCATTAGCCTGGAGGTATGTAACCAATTGAGCCCCTAAGGACATGAGTGGAGCTAAGGGAATCTTGATTAGTTGATCTTTGAATAAGCAACCTAGCCAATCCAAAGTCTCCAACTTTTGCTGTCATGTCTGCGTCCAATAGGATGTTGCTAGGCTTTAAATCACAGTGCACAACTGGGATTTCACTATCATTGTGCAGGTAATCCAATGCACACGCAACATCTATTGCTATATTCAGCCTCTCCATAAGGTTCAACCCATTTCCGTTTGCATGTTTTCTCCTCCCCTTAATCCAATCTTCCAAGCTACCATTACACAGATACTCATACACCAGAGCCCGAAAGTCATTGTTTTTGAAGTCAATACTAGAGCATGATGTGATGAGCTTAACCAGATTTCGATGCCTTGAGTTCTTCATAGCCTCACATTCTGCTAAGAAACTCTTTAAAGAGCCTGTTCTTAGGGTGTCAAGAACTTTCACTGCAACAGTAGTTCCCTGACTTAGATTGCCTTTGTAAACTGAGCCAAAGCTCCCAACTCCTAGTAAGTTTTCTTGGTTGAACTCCTCTGTTGCCAAACGAAGCTCATCATAAGAGATCTTTGGTGCAAGAGATTTTATCTGTTCAGATGCTGCTGCTTCTGCTACCTTCACCTTTCTGCTCTTTATATATAGGAGTGAGCCAATTGTGAGACACAGTGCCAATGCTACTACAACGCCTATGATAATGTAATGTATTACATTTCTTCTTCCTTGGCCACCATTCACACATGGGAATTGCAGACAGAGATTTCCATTGCCTTCTAAATGGACAGCAGAGAGATTTTGGAAAACTCCACCACTGGGAATGGGTCCTTCTAAATCATTGTAGGAAAGATTTAAGAGCTTAAGCACCTGTAAATTTTGAAGTTCAACAGGAATGGTTCCCGAGAGTTGGTTGGAGGATAGATCCAAAGTTTCTAAGCCTCTCACTTCTCCAAGAGCCTTTGGAATGGAACCTGAAAGCTGATTCCTGGTCAAAAACAATTTTTCCAAGCTAAGACAATTGCTGAATGAGCTGGGGATACCACCGTCCAATTGGTTGCTAGAAAAGTCAATGGAGGCAACACCACTCAATCTCCCAATTTGAGGTATTGGCCCACTCAAAGAATTCATTGACAAGTTCAAAACATTGCTCAAAGTTGGGAGATTGAGGATTTCCTTAGGAATGCTTCCATTGAGTTGGTTGCTTGATAAGTCCAAGTAAAGCAAATTTTGAAAATTTCCAAAACTAGTGGGTATTTTCCCCACAAGTTTGTTTCTTGACAAATCAATCAGGTTTAACTTGAGGAGATTACTAAGGGAATCTGGAATACCCCCTGAAATCTCATTTCCAGCCAGAGATAGTTCTTGCAGTTCCGCTAACTGGCCTAACTCATGTGGGATTTCTCCAGAGATTGAATTGTAGCTTAAGTTTAACAACTTCAAGCCACTAAGACGACCAATGGAGGGGGGTATGCTTCCATTGAAACGATTCTGTCCCATGTATAATGTTGACAGATCCTTCGAGAGATTGCCAATGGTTTCAGGAATCACACCTTCCAGCATATTTCCATCAATTGCCAGAAAGTTGAGTTGAGTACTGTTTGTCAAGGAAGTAATGAAATCTAAACCTCTGACACCTGAACTCACTATCCTGTTATAACCAATATTATACATGCGAAGAAATGGGAGATTTCCCAAACCAGGTGGTACTGTTCCTTCCAAAAAGTTGGAAGCCATTCGAATGACCTGAATGTTGGTGAGGTTGTGCAAAGACCCTGGAATTCCACCTGTGAAATAATTGAAGCAGATATTGAACACTATGAGATTTGGAAGTTTGTGACCAACATCCTGAGGAATCTCACCCCAGAAAGAGTTTGAAGCTAAGGCAAAGTTAACAAGGGAAGATAAGTTGTATATAGCAGGTGGAACAGTCCCATTGAGATGGTTAAGAGTGATATCAAGCTCAATCAAATCATGCAGCCTACCCAAGTCACTGGGAATTCTTCCAGTGAGAAAGTTGGTGCCAAAACTGATATTTTTGAGAGAAGAAATATTTCCTAGAGATGCTGGGATTGCACCATAGAGGCTATTCCTTCCCAGTTTCAAAACCTCAAGACTTTTCAAGCTGCTGATGTCTTCAGGAATCTTGCTGACAATCTTGTTTGAGGATAAATCAAGAATCTGGAGCTCATTCAAGTGGGTAATGTTTGAAGGAAGTTTTCCTTCTAACTTGTTAGAGCTCATATTTAGAACTCTCAAACTGAATAGGTTGCCAATTTGGTCAGGAATCACTCCAGTGAGTTGATTATTCTGCAGTTGGAGGGACTGAAGAGAGGATAGATTAGCAATATAAGGACTTATGTAACCTGAGAGTCCCAAGCCTGAAAGATCCAAGGCAGTCACTCTTTGGCCAAGCCTGTCACATTGAACACCTGTCCAATTGCAAGGGGATGAATTATGGTTCCAAGAAGATAAGGGGTTAAGAGTCTCATTACTGAGTTGAGACTTGAATGAGATCAAGGCTTCTGTGTCTGTGGTGATGCTTAAAGTGGCTGATGATACACCAAGCAAAAGGTAGTGTAGTTGAAGCTGAAGGAGGGTAGGTATGAAGGCTAAATGAACAAGTAATTGAGAGGACAAAGCCATACTTAGCATGTTTATGATTTTCATGTCTTACTCAGACGTGTATTTATAATGGTCCTAGTGCAGCTGTAGCAGCACAAGCAAGTGATGCTTCGTTTCTCTCTATTTCAAGAACTAAAATGTATTTTTCTTTGACTTGGCCAAAGTGGAGAATAGTACATCAGCTTATTAAATACGGTTAGTTTACTGAAAGTGATAGTTGAAATAACTTGATCATCTGTTTCCAATTTCAAAAATGTGTTATATCTTATAATTTTATAGAGTAAAATATTGATTTATTGGATCAAATTCTGTATAAACCTTAAAAAAAGAGTTAGTACTTTCAACTAATTGTAAAGTTAACAAGTGAACAATGGATAGTAGTTTTTAGGGGGGTTAAAAAAATTAAACTGAAATAAATTAGTAACTTATTGAATTGAATTAAACTATAAAAAGAAATATTTATTAACTAAATTAATTAAAAAAGTTAGTTTAATTTTTAAAAAGGAACTACTAAAAGAATAGTTTAATAATATACTATTCAAAATATTAAAATAACTAAAAATCAATTTACATAATCATCCACTAGTTTTCTTTAAAGTCATTAATTCGAATTCTTATAAAATTTTCAATTGTGATTTTTTTTTTCATTAAACTGTATTATATGATTTAACTATTAAAACCTTTTTCAATTGTAAATGTAGTTTCAATAGATTAACAACTACATTTGACTGTTTCAATCTTGTTTCAATATATTGTTTCTTTTAATATAAAGACTTTAATATTCATATTACTGTATTATAGATATAATTTATCTAGATGGATAACTATATATTGTTAATAAATGAATTCATATCAATTTAAGTAAAAAGAAAAAAATTGATAAAAAAGAAACTCCTTGTATTTTGTTGTATGTAATAAAAATATAAAATAAGTCAATTCAATTCTTAAAATAAAAATTTAGTTAGGCTAAAATGTAAAATATAATTCACTAAACTAAAAAATAGTTCAGATTACAGAATTAAGCTCAAATATTTTCAAACATTTTATTAGATTTTAGGTAGGTAATTTTATGTGAGAAAATGTTGCATTAGGCAATAATTCACCTTACAAAGTCCTTTCACTAATTCATTATATTTATAGTTGTTAAATTCTACTAATATTTGAAAAAAAAATGTAATAGAAATATAGAAACAAGAAAAAATTTTCATTAAGTCACTATCTCAATGTGAAATGTGTTTAAATTTCTTCTGACTTAGTTGAATTTAGGGTTTAGGATGCATTGGTTATAATTGCTGAATAATTATTTATATATAAAGAATTATTTGTATAATAGTTTATAAGTAAAATAATTATTTTAATAAGACGTTAACCTGACAAATCATAACATGAATTAGTAAATTATGGTTTTTTTAATAGAGTTAGACAATACAAACTAAAAAAAACTAAAAAAAGAATGAAAATTTAAAAAAATGATTATGATTTTTTTTTACAGAAACAAAGTATAAAATACTTTAAATTAGTGGAATAGAAAACTTAATTAAACCTAAAATTGAAGTTTAGGGAAAAAAGTATTGGTGTGAAAGCTGAAAAATGTTTACAGAAACATCTCTGAAGATTCCTTTTGTTTTGCTGATTGGAGTATGATCCAAGTGAAATCCACTGTCATTAATAAAACGCGTGGACAATAAAATCCCCACCAGTGAATACAGACACTAGTTTTTTTGTGTTGAATTATTTACAACAGAAACTACAATTCCAATTCCAATTGTACACATTGAACATGTCTTCAGCATATGTCATAAATGTTAACTCATACATTCGTCATTGTTTGCGTCTGTTTTTTTTTTTCATTGGTCTACTTTGCGAGATAGAGAAAATAAAAAGTGGCATTTATCCTTCCATATAAAATTTCAAAACACACCGCAATAATTTGGATTTAAAAATAAAATAAAAACTGAAATAAAAAAAATGCAAATAGACATTTTGAATTTTCAATCAGTCAATAACCCCACCGCAACACCGGCTTTCTACTAATACATCATCTGTCAATAGTATAAATTAATTTTACTAACAATACATTAAAATTAATCTCCTGAATATTATATACATTGCTGAAACTACACAGATGTTCATTTGTGTTAACAAGATAGAAATAGCCCCAAGGCAGACAAGATTCAAGGCTTCCACAACTTCATTGTGCAGTCTTCACTAAAAGTTGCAACAAGATTCCTATGGGGATGGTGAGTGACACCTATAACTTCCTTCTCATGGACCTGCCATTGACCACCGAGAATTTCATTACATCATATATAAATTTATTTATCACGATAACAATTTCAGTAGAAAAGAAGCATATTGCATGGGGTACAGCATACGGGAAAATAAAATTCCATTTAACCATACACTGGTTTGATCAGCAGAGAATGCACAACGTATTATCTGAAGAAATGAACTTCAATGCCATAAAAAACCAGTATGAGAAGTGGGCCAATTCCGGTTCTTGTTAGTATTTGCAAATTGTATACAAATACCCAGTCACAAGATTCAACATGATAAACGTGGCAAAATACGCAGTCTAACACGCACAATCTATTTTCATAGTCTGATATGCAGTCTGACTGCTGCGTTTGATATGCATGGTCTGAAACTTGGGTCTAATATACATAGTCTGAAACTTACGTCTAATCAAACTCAGACTGTATCATCTGATACACCTTATTTGGCTCAGTCTGATTCTATTTATCAACCGAGTCTTATCCCTATTTCACATGCGATATTGCAACAAAAAAATATTTTTGGAAATTGAGATCAATTTGAAACAAATTTATAGATCTAATCTCAGATTAACTCAATATACATACCTTCATTAAATGCTCCAATTTTCCAGATTGATAGCTGAAGCAGTACATATTCCTGCATTCAATTTTGTCATCCCATTAAGAATTTAACTATTTTAGAAAAGATATTTGGAGGGTTAGAAAGATTATTTCAGCAAAGAATATTAGTAATTTGGAAAACATCATCAAGAAGTTACTGTAAAATGAAGTCAAGCTTTTGTGCTTAAGGAAGATGGGAAAATATCAATCGTAAAGCATACGTGATATAATTTCCATATTGTACTTAAAATCTTTGTCTACCAGATTACATGAAGGATCTTTATCATATTATACATAAATCAGGGTACCTGTCTTCACCAACACAGTAAATCCATTCTCCTTTAGGTGAAACACAGGCCGCCACAAAGTCTCCGCCCTCTCTTTTACCAGATGAGAAGCTCTTTACAACCTATCAATTGACAAAGAAAAGCACGCTCAGAAATAGAGATGAACTCAAGTTTCATATCTTGCAGTTAAATCCTAACATGCTGTTACGAGACTTCATTTTAAAAACAGATGAAAAGAAATGAAGCCCAAGCTTCTACAGCCCAAGCCAGCATGAATATGTAGAATTAGATATATACTTATCCTTGTCAGACCAAGCACAATTCATTAAGACAATGCAACATCCTTAATATTAATATCAAAACACTAATGTATTAGGTATAAACAAAAAAAATTCCAGTCATCTACTCTTTTATGTATACCTGTCCTTGAAGTGTCATGATATATATGGATGACGTTTTGTTACAAACGACTATATGATCAGTATTCTTGGGGAAAATGTGAACAGAATTGACGGAAGCATCACCTCCCTAACAGTCCAAAAAAATCAGAAATTAGGCAAATGAACAAAATTGTTGAGATGACATCAATAATTGAATAGCAAAAACCCATAATAGTGAATTTTTGAAGACACACCCTTAAAGGCGGAGGTGGCTTAAAAGTTTGTATGCAGTCTGTAGTCTTCACATCCCAGACCTACAATGAGGAGGAAAAATACAACTCTTATGAACACCAGATAAACACGGAACTTCAAGTACAGTGCCAAGTAACTGACCTTGATCGTACAGTCACTTGAGGCAGTAATAACACGACTCCCATCATTTGTAAAAGTTGCATCATTCACATAAGATGTATGTCCACGAAACTCTTTCAATGTCTTTCCAGATTTGAGGCCGTGGATCCTACATTATAAAAAAAGAACCTTTTCACTCACAAGTAGCTATCATTTTATTAAAGCATTTTAAAATGTTAATATATAGAAAATGAAACAATATGGCAGTACTAAAGATTTGAACAAGGAGTTGGACTAAAGAGCAGCACAGAAATGAGTAATTTCATTTGCAATCCCTTCAATATCTCTAATAACACTCCCCTTACAAGCTCTAACTCCACTGTTCGGTTGAAGAATGAAGAAGTGATTTTAAGAAATTGGAAATACAGGAAAAGGGATAAGTCTCACTTGATGACATTGAGAATGACAATTATGTGTGGTTGTTTTATAGTTAGAACACATTCCAATGCAACAGAACGGAAAAGCATGTGAGAAGCACGAATTGGTTTTAACGAGTTTGAGCCTTCCCAACTGAAATCCAAATACACTTTATGTTGGCGTAAAGGAGGAAGAGTGATTTTGTTTGGTTACTTCAGAGAAATAACTGATTCTTATTTTCCAACTTCCTGAAATAGCTTTGAAAAAAAAAACATAAAAGCTATTACATCTCCTGAAAAAAGTGTTACTAAACAAGTACTAGGTTTTTAATTTATTCTTGTCTTGTGTCAAATTGGTTTTACTCGGTGTACTATTTTCTAAGGACATTGTGTTATGATGCTTATGATGTGACTTTAATTATGCTATGTTCATATATTTAACTTGCATTATATTATAGTTTTCCTTTAACTTCGTGATACTGTTGGGGAATTCTATTTCCTACAATATGTTACAAATTTTATTGTTCTTTATAATTATGCTATTAGTGTTGGATATAAAACCATTTACGTGCTCTCACCAAACAACTTAAACTTCTACGGTTTCCACCAAACAACTTCTACTGTTCATAATATGGCAATAGAGCCTTTATAATGTCTAGAATTCAATCCCTACTATCCAATTCTTCTAAATAAAAGTTAAATCATCGTCTACACTTCAAGCCCAAAGACAAAACAATCATGTGATTTCAGCTACCAGTTTAACCTTTCCAGGTAGTCAGTTCATGAGAAAAATAAAAGGACAGCCTATTCTAACAAACAAATTGCAACCACCGTGCTTTTCGCCATTGGCCTCATTTTCAACCCCACATTTGTCTGGTGGATTTTACGCTTGCTACTATCTACGAATAATAATGCCAACTTCTAATCATTTGGTCATTCATGCTCTGCTTGTTAACATGTTAAAAGAACCTCTCAAGCCTAAAATTTATCTGTTGAACTCATGGCCTATAAAAGGTTATCTCTAACAAGACAACATAAAATAAGTAAAACTAAATGAAAAAAACCTTGCTGTGCTGTCAAATGAAGTGCTTAATAACTGGCTTCCATCACGAGAGAAGGAAACACTTGTGACACCTTGGTAATGAGCACGTTCAAGACGCCGCAAGCACTGGCCAGTCCTAATACGCCAGACCTAAAATGAAATGTAAAATATACAGTTTTAAGTTTCACATATTAACAGTTGAGTTGAAAACATAAACAATTCCAAAAGCAGCAACTCCAACATCAACACTGAAACCAGTAAATATTCAAGGAACACATGATACATTTAACAAGACAAAGTAGGACCATGTACAGTAATAAACACAAAATCAAAGTGTTAATACTGTTTAGGCATAATTAACATTGTTGTAGTAATTATAGTCTCCAAAAAGTTTATTTTAATTTATGCATTAACTAATTTTCTACTCCTTTTAAGTGTTTATGGAAAAATTTATCCCAACAAAATCATGCTAAAAGGTAACTATTAACTGTTTTGTTCACAAATTTATACCAATATACCCAAATTCCCTACGATATGAATGAATTTTCAAGACCCCACATCCCTATTTTATCACGGCCTTTTTCACTTAGTTGCACAATTTGACACTATTCACTACTCAATCATGATTCACCAAATGAATTCTGTTCGGTAGCTTAATTCTTTTTAACAGAAATATTGAAGCGATGTGCACACCTTGAAAATAGATATACACGCACAAGTGTGTGTGTGTGTATGCAAAATCAAAGAATATAAGGATTTCCTCTAAAGGTTAGCTCATGCAGCCTTAAATGCAGACATGTATTACTCACTTTAATCTTTCCATCTTGAGACCCAGATGCAATCATTTCTGAATCTCTGCTAAAGTCTACACAAAGCACAGCATCATCATGCATCATGAATACTTCCTGCAAGTCCATGGAATCAGAAAATGAGCAAGGAAAAGAGTTATTGTACACTAAGAAATTTCCTTTCAGAAATGACTGATAAAATTATATGTATAACTAAATTGCTAGCTATATTAAAACACATTCATGTCAATAATAGTATTAAAACTATTAGAAAACATAAATCAAGTAGATATGTTGATTTATTTACTGAACACAAGAGGAAGAGACAGATCATCAAAACAAGACATTGCATCATGAAAGAAAATACAATTGCATGAGTAAAACGAGTAATATATGCATAGATTTATATATACTATAAATTTACAATACCCCAATGCATACATCATGTTAAAGCAAAAAATTAAATTTGATGGTCGAAGTTGAAAACCCAAAATGACAACGCAAAACTGAGTATGAAATATCTTTGCTACAGCTTTAAATGCAAATATAAATTCAAAGGTACATAACATAACCAAAGTGTTAGGCAATCTTGGGGCTAAGTATATATTACCAAGGAAATAATTTGGCCAAACATATATGTCCAAATTCATTAACTATCACATACAAGACGTTTATTACTAGAAGGTAAAACTGTTCAAATAAAAACTCACTCACCTCAGCCTGGTACTGAAGATCTTTCTTCAGCTTTCCACTTATGTAATCCCACACCTAGAAATATGTCCAAAAATTCAGAAAAAAAAAAAAGAAGCAACTGTTATGTAATCCCATACCTATAAATATGACCAAAAAAACATGAAGAAAGCAGCTGAAAGTGAAACTTTAAACTCAAATTATGAATACCTCAATAAACCCATCAACTGAGCATGATACGAGAAACTGCCCATCTGGTGAAAAGCAGGCACATTCTGCATGACTTTTAGTCCCAAACTAAACAAGCACATGGACAGACATGAAATAGAAGGTTTAGAATATGAAAGCAAACTCGCTTCATTCTGTACCATATACACTGTTAGACCTGTGCACTATCAGAAATATTTTTCAACACAAGCCCCACAGGAAATCCAATGGTTCTGCATTTTTTTTCTGTCTCCTTCAGTGTTGTTCACATCTCATCTCGAAAAAAATATAACTGAAACAATGCCTTAAATATGGATAATATACCTTTATCGTGTGAGAAAGCGCTGTTGGATACATGTCATCCACATCTTGTTTCATAGCAGCTGTTCCACGGAACAAATCAAACTGTGTTCCTGGAGGAAGCAACCCTGAGAGAACCCAAAGGAAAGCATAGCTCAATCAAGATGTAAAGATAAAAAAATTTCTATAATTAGAATCAAGGAAACTAAACATTTATAATCTCCAGCAATGACAAATTTAACCTAGCATTATAAGCACAACATAGGTGGTTATGCCATATCAATAAGTGATGCGAGACTAAACATCCTCGCACCCAGCACAGATAAGGTGCTGGAGGCTGCAATGAAAGTGGCCCACATACACCACAAAGAAGGCAGGCAATGGGTGACCACAATTAAAGTGGCCATCCAACAAGAAGTTTCTTTTCTGCTTATTTTATTATTAAAGAAATGAAAGATGCATCATGCATCCACATAACTGAAATTTGAAAATTGAATTCTTTCCTAGCATTTTTAAGTTGTAGAAATGACCAAGTGAAGACTTTGTTCTGATTACCAAGCCAAAATACAAAGAAGAAATGACAAATAGTTAATTCAATTTAGAAACACGCAGAGAATTGCATTTAGAAACACAAGAAAACAATTTGTAAGCAAATGATCACCATAACAAAGAACCTTAGTTTTCATAACCATGAAAGTAATTACCTTGATGCTGTTGCCACTTCAAAGCCTGACCAATTAAAGCCATCAATCGGGATGGTGGCACTACAGTAACTTCTGCTGCAAGGGCTGAAAATACAAGGAAAGATAAATTCTTAAAGTAAAAACCAGAAAAAAAAGTGAAGTTTCATTTCAAATCAAGAAATAGATATTCATCACAACAAAAAAGTATCACAACTAGATAGTAACAACTGCAAAAGTAAAAGAAAAAAAACCTTGGGCTATCTGTGCACGTCGCTTCTCTTTTGTTGAGTCTTGATAAGCCTGTCATATAGGACACAAATCATGTACCCTTGGGTAAAGAAACAAACACAAGGACATGGCCAGAAATAAAGCTTCAGATGTTATCATTATATTCATTTTTTTAACAGATAATAAGGGTTAATGGTTTTTTTAGTCCTTGAAAAAATTCCAAATTTTTTATTTGGTCCCCAAGTTCCAAAACCAATAGTTTCCATTCCTTTATTTTCTACAATTCCCATATTATAAGTTAACACTCCCCCCTAATTGGAATTAAAATTTGGTATTCAAAAAATATTTCATGGACTAAAAACACAATTAACCCATAATAATCAAAAGTGGAATTATTGGTCTAGAAGGCTAGACCACTGCCAGGTAATTATATGTTACTTAGCAATCATTTACAAATGAAAGATATGACTTATGTACCATGATAATTGTAGTACAAGTTAAAATATATTTAAGAAAGTGAATGTTTGGAATGGAAGAGGAGTTTGAAGCTTAATGGAAGGAGAAAATTTTTATTGTATGTAGATATTAACCTTATTTGAGAACTCTTTAAGTGAGAGGAACAAAATGAAGATCATCATGTAATTTTCCATTCATCCGATATTCATTTTTTCAACACATTTCATAATTCACTAAGTTTAAAATAAAAAAATTAAGTAATTAACCCTCCATTCCTTTCCCTCCAAAGCTATAAAGAATGAACACTCATCTTGCTTTAAGTTTTGGAGCATCAAACATTCCAACATCAATACCTCCTCAACACATGTTAGAGACTCATCATTTTATTTTTATCTGCTAAGATAATTGACACATTATTAAACACTTACGCCAACACCTCCATATTAATGGACATTTCAAGGACACTGGTATAGTAGTATTATTAAAAAAAAAGTATTTTATCTTGTTGAACATTCAGAAAAGTCAACTTAAAAAGTAATATAAAAATAAAGTCTCACAGTATGTCTTGACTCGCTATTTTCATAGAAAAGTGAATACACAACAATATACAAATATTGATTGTTATTATTATTTATCTTATGCTATTTTGTCTATATTTAACTTCATTTAATGGTGTCCATTGTCCATGTCAAGGTCTGTACTTCAAAAGTTTAAAGCCCTCCATCCAACCATACCCTAAAATAAAAGAAAGTAAGGATCCTAATCTCTGCTTAAGGCTCATTTATTTATTAAATACTGACTAAACTAAACACTGACTATTAAATACAGAGCCAAGGCTCATCCACAGCATAAAGCTCCAACAGAATGTCTTAGAAGAGACTTTCTGCCCTAAAACATTAGGATATAAAACTTATGAAATCTATTTCGCTGCTTCCACTCCTAATAACAATTGCCTCCCAGCAGTTATTTACCCCTGCATTCTTAAAATTACTGTCACATAACTGCCATAGTCCTAACAATAACTGCCTCATGGCAATCATTGCACTGACTAAGCCCCCGTCTGGAGTAAACTCTCCAAATGGGTGGTCTATTAGGACTTGCATTTCCTGCTTCACCTTTATTTTCTGCTATATATCCATAAGAATTGAAGACGAATGATGACACAATTGTAGCAGATAGCAGAAACAAATAGCTTAAAGGGAAATAAGCAGCAAGTGGCTTAAGTTAGACAACATGAAATTGCAAAAATAGTAAAGAAATACATACTAACCTCATTTGGATCAAAATAAGTTCTAACTAGGAGATGTTCAAGACGCAAATATCTTTCAGGCTGCTCTTGTTTCATTACACCCATCACCTGTGTTTGCCTTAAAATTGCACGAGCAGTATCCAGTTCTCGAAGTTCAATCATTTCTAGTACAATCTGCAACCATGTTTGAAATTTGAAATATCACTAACTTGACTGAAATAGACGACATTATTAGTGTTATACAGATCAGGTGATCTAGAGTACAAGGCAAGATTTTACAAATAGCAAACAGTCAAACACTGCTGAATTGAAGTTCCTGAATATTACAGCCCCTAGGGGAGCAATTGGCCATATGCCCATAACAAATAAAAAGACCTATATTTTATCAGCTCAATTCTCTTTTAGCCTGATTTCTCAGCAACACCTTCACAGTGGAGGGGAAAAATTAGATTCCTACAGTATCCAACCTCGTTTTGAAACTATCTACCATTCTCAAAGATAAATGAATTGTTTTAGCTTATTTCATTGACAATAACCGAATCTGGATGCAAGGCAAAATAAGTTATTTATATTTAAACTTTAAAAGTGATTATACTTTGTCATCTAACAAAAATCAATCCTTCTCAACTACTCTTAAAATATCATTCCCAAATACAAAATAAAAGATAAATTTCTTTAACGTAAATTCTTCCAAAATCAAATCTTTCAACATCAATTACTAATTTCCAATCAAAATCAATTCCACCAAAATTAAAACAGACCCTTTATTGCCCCAAAGTAAAGGAGCTTAAAAATTATTACACTGCTAATATAGCACAGAAAATATTACAACTCCCCTAAAATTTTCTTTTGTTTAAAAATTACAATCAAAATAAAGAGAGATCCTCAAGTCTTAGGGAGACAACCAAATGATTATGCACTTAAAAGCTAGTGAACGAGCAACGCACAAAAGCAAATTTCATCATATGAGGATCACAACTCGAAACCAACCAGTCCACCAGGCCAGTGGCTTTTGCAACTAGCTAAGGCTGACCAGAAACATAGTTAAGTTAGGCAGATTGATTAACAACATCCAGAACATCCTACGTCAACAACATCAAGCTTTTGCCGTCACCATCCTCTATATCAACATTTCATCCCGTCGTTTTAATCTTAGTGACCAATTGAAACTTTTCATTTAATGGAAGGGTCTAAAAGAGGTTAAAAAGTCCAAAACCAGCATTGGAAGACGGTGGTAGTTATACACTAAATAATTAGTAGTTACATGCCATAAACCAAAGTGTCTCACAAAATACCTGCTCATACAAATCCTCCAATTTATTCCTGGGAAGCTTGAGTTGAGAAACTTGAGGCAATATAGCATCCCATCTCCCACTATTAATATCAGAAACAAAGGTTTCAATGCTGTCAACAGTGTTCAGAGAAACCTGGCATTCATTCTGCAACGTCTGAAAAGTCTGATGCAACGAATTTTCTTTGCAAAACTGAAGCACAATTTTTATGACACTGCGAAGGGCAAACAAAATTTCACAATAACTCAAATTAAAAAAATAAATAAATAAATAAATATTGTGCGAGAGAACCACTGAACGAGTTTCAATTAGACATGAACAAAATCTAAACATATAATTCAGTAAACGAAAACAATTAAATTTCCCATTTCAAGAATTTTCGCAAATGAAATACAAATACGGTGGAAAGTATAGATGTAGTGAAGCAAACTTACTCTCGAGCTTCAATTTCGAGGGTAGACATTGCTGCTATGTCGATTGGGTTGTAGTGCAGATTCAACGAAAGCAAGTGTTATCACTTCTCAGTTCCAACGTTCTTCTTAGGCCATAATCACATTACCATCGTTCTTTTTATTGAACCTAACAAACGCGCCCTTGTGAACAACAAACCCTCTTTGCGGATTGATCTGGGTCGGGTCAAACCCAATAACCCACATGGTCAGGGTTTATATTTGTTTTCCACAATTACTTCCTGCACCTCTATAATTTCTTTTCACATCTCTTCATTCCCCTAAATTTTCTTACCGTGGACGGGTTTCTGTGCCTTAATTGGGCTGGGCCAAACTTCAAAGAAGAAAACTTTTTTAATCCATGAAAACTGATATTCATTGATTAAGATAATAATGATTTATTTGTCATTCTTAATAGGCTTTTTATTTTTCCATTTCTCCAACATTATTATCATGATTTACATCTTAAATTGATTTTTTCAATAATTATATTATTATAGAAAGATTAATGTGTGCTCATTTCCAATAAAATATGAACATTGTAAAAATATTTTCCTAATCATATTTTAGTTTAAAGTAGGTTTTAAAGTAAAAGAAAATAGTAATTGATGTATCAAGGGGTGTTGTGTGTAAAATTCCAACCAAGAAAAATGTAAGAAATTTATGACAAGAAGTAAGCATGTTATTAATATAATAAATACATATTGTCGACTTTAGTAAACAATTTAATAAATGTTTTTACTGATTAATTTCAATATTTAATAGCTAAATTTTAATAAATAGTTTGTGATCTTCACTTTTTTTTTTCAATCAAAATACAAAATTAAAATAATAAGAAAAAAAAAATCAAGTATATTTAATTTTTCATCCTAAAATATAGAATATATATATATATATATATTAATTTTTTTTATCTCAATCAGAGCGTATTAAGTATTATAAAAAATATAGATTATATTACTATATTTTTTAATAAATTTATTAGATAAATTTAAATAAATTTTAAATAAAACTTATTTTCACAAAACAGATATAAGATAAGATATAAGATAATAGATAGTTTAATAAAATTTAAAATATGAAAATAAATTTTAATATCATAATATAAATGAATTTTAAACATAATTTATCTTTTAAGAATTACATTAACTTAATATATTTTAAATTATTCTTATTTTTAATCGAAGTTGAATCAATATCAACAACCAAGTTTCATTATTGAAAAGGATTAGAAGGTAAAATCATATAAATGTAAGTTAACTTGTAAATTATATCTATGTCTAACTTCTTTACATTTTCACAGATATTCTGGGCACATGTTGGGACAAATAAGAATCCCAACCACTTTCCTCAACCTGAAAATTTTATCCCACAAGATTTGAAGGGAAAATTCTTCGTGCTCCATACACTTGGATATCCTTTGGAGTTGGACCAAGATCTTGCCCTGGAAAAGACTACACACGGTTTGTGGTCCTCAATTTCATTCACATTCTTATAACCAAGTTCAAGTGGGAAGTTATACAAGTTTCAGGTGTTCTAGTACCTACCCCAGCAGAGGGAATTCCTATGCGTCTTCATCATCATTAAGTTATCATGAATGCAGATATTGTGATCAAGAAGAGCCATTAGAAAAAAGTTAAAATCTTTGGGTTGTGTAGATTATCTATCAATGCAGATTATATGAAAAATATCATCAATATCATATAATGAAGAAGACAAATGCCCCCAACAAAATGTAAAGTTGGTTAATTAATCAGAGGATTATGTGTTATGAGATAATGTAATAAGAACATTATCTTAAAACAGAGAGAATAACGAAAAAGTAAATGTACAGCTCAGTAAAACAGAAAAATATAACAAAATAATTAAGTACTGTTAAGAACCCCCCTCAAGCTGGGAATGAATATTAAGCATTCCTAACTTGGAACAAAAACCATGAAAAATAGCAGAAGTCATAGCCTTTGTGAAAATATCCGCAAGTTGGAGAGAAGAAGTAACAGGTAAAAGCTTAAGAAAACCAGCATGAACCTTGTCACGAACAATGTGGCAATCAATTTCAATATGCTTGGTGCGTTCGTGAAAAACTTGGTTGGATGCAATATGCAATGCAGACTGATTATCACAGTATAAAAGTGCAGGACGAACGAAAGGAACACGCAATTCGTCCAAAAGATAAGTAATCCATTGAAGTTCACAAGTCGTAGATGCTAAAGCTCGATATTCCGCTTCAGAAGAACTCTTAGAAACTGTAGTCTGTTTCTTGGAACACCAAGAAATCAATGAGGAACCAAGATAGACAGAAAAGTCAGTGATGGATCGGCGAGAATCAATGCACCCAGCCCAATCTGAGTCACTAAAAGCCTTGAGCTGCAAAAAACTATTTGCTGACAAGAAGACACCCAAACCTGGAGTGCCTTTCAAATATCGTAGGACGCGAAAAGCAGCTTGATGATGAGCTGTAGTAGGGTTTGAAACAAATTGACTCAAGTGTTGAACCGCAAAGGCAATATCAGGACGTGTGGTGGTCAGGTAGATGAGGCGGCCTATTAATCTTCGATAAACCAAAGGATCAGTGAGAGGAGTCCCAGAGGTAGAATGAAGACGAGTATGATAATCCATTGGAGTAGAAACTGGTCTTGATGCAAGCATGCCATTGTCAGAAAGAAGATCAAGAACATATTTACGTTGACATAAGTGAATGCCGGATTTAGAGCGAGCTACCTCAAGACCAAGAAAAAATTTCAAATCACCCAAATTCTTTATCTTAAAAGTGTTATCCAAAAGAGCTGTAATACGAGAGATCTCATGAAGATCATTACCGGCAAGAACAATGTCATCAACGTATACAAGAAGAGCAGTGATAGTATTTGTTGAAAACTTGAAAAAAAAAAGAGTGGTCAAAACCAGGTGGTGGCTGCATATAAACTTCCTCAAGAAGCTCACCATGCAAGAATGCATTGTTGACATCCAGTTGCTTAAGGTGCCATTTATTAATTGCAGCAAGAGCAAGAAGCAGTCGAACAGTAGTCAATTTGGCAACGGGAGAGAATGTATCAAGAAAATCAACACTCTCCAGTTGATTATAACCCTTCGCAACTAGCCGAACTTTATAACACTCAATAGAACCATCAGCATTATATTTAATTTTGTATACCCAGCGATAGCCGATTGCCGTTTTATCAGAAGGAAGATCTGTAAGGAACCAAGTATGATTCGTTTCAAGTGCAGTAATCTCATCTTGCATAGCCTTAATCCAACAATCAGACTTGGACACCTCAGCATAAGATTTAGGTTCAATAGAGGAAGAAATAGAAAATATGAAATGTTTAAAAGAAGAAGAAAGACGATCATAGGAAAGAAAATTATGAAGAGGATGTCAAATACCTTCGGAAGTGGTACGGGTTGATGTAAAAGCAGTATGATAGTCTTTAAGATATGTAGGAGGATGACGAGGGCGAGTAGAACAACTGGGAATGGGGAGGTTGGGAGTAGGAGTAGAGGAGATAGAGGGAATGGTTGGAACAGTGGGACTAGGAGAGTTGGTAACAATAGGATCAAAAGAGGCAGGATGCGTAGGTGAAAAAGAAGTAGAAATAGGTAATGATGGGTCAGAGGATAGTGGTTGGTGAGAATTGTGTAAGTAAGGGAAATGGGCTTCATAAAAGACTACATTACGAGAGACTGCAAGTTCACGAGTGTGTAAGTTAAAAACTAAGTAACCCTTAGTATGACTTTTAAAACCAAGAAAAACAGATGGATGGGCCCGAGAAGCAAGTTTAGTACGATGAGCAGTGATAGTACTAATATAACACAAACAGCCAAACACACGAAGAAGGTTAATGTCATACGAATGAGAATGAAGCATTTCATATGGAGATTTATTATGCAAAAAAGGGGTAGGGATGCAATTTATGAGAAGAGTAGCATGCAAAAGAGCAAAAGACCAAAAACTTAAAGGTAAAGATGACTGAAACAGTAATGCACGAGTAACATTGAGAAGATGCTGATGCTTTCTTTCAACAATGCCATTTTTGTTGAGGAGTTTCAATGCAAGTAGTTTGATGAATAATTCCTTTTGAAGAAAAATATTGGGACATTAAAAATTCAACTCCATTATCAGTCCGTATAGTTTTAACAGATACAGAAAACTGATTTTCAATTTCAACAATGAAATTAGTTATGTGAGAGCGAGTTTCAGCCTTAGAAACCATAAGAAAAACCCAAGTATATCGTGTGTTGTCATCCACAATGGTTAAAAAATATTTATGTCCATTCATAGAAGTAGTAGAACATGGTCCCCAAATATCCATATGTAAAAGTTCAAAAGGTTTAGAAGCATGAGAGTGACTTAATGAAAAAGGAAGTTTTCGTTGTTTAGCTAAATGACATGTGTTACAGATAAAAGTACTATCACTGGATAAGCATGAATAACATTGCTTCATGATAAGCATATGTTGATAAGAAGGATGACCCAAACGGAAGTGCCATAAATCAATTGGCAACTTATTACACTAAGGATGGACAGTAACAGAATGTATAAAATGGTTAACAATTGGTTGAAGGGCAAGAGTGTAAAGACCATCATGAACATCAACTGTACCAATCTTCCTCCTGGTTTTCGAGTCCTGAATGATACATGAAGAATGAGAGAAAATTAGTTCACATTTAAGAGAGGAAACTAATTTGGAAACAGAAATAATATTGAAGTTGAAGTTAGGAATGTAAAGAACATCAACAAGAAAAAAAGACTCAGAAAATTTTATTACACCAGAATGAGTGGCTGTAACATGTTGACCATTTGGAAGTTTGACAATCATAGGACTAATTGTAATATAAGAAGAAAAATTATGTAATGAAGAAGAAACATGATCTGTAGCTCCTGAATCTAATATCCAAGGAACTTGAGAGTTTTTGGCAGAACAGATAAAAGAATTACCACATATACCTGCAGTAATAGAAGAGGACTTTGGACCAATTTGATTGACACAATAAGTAGAAGATGCTGAGGTGCCATTGTTTGGTTGTTGTATTAAGGCCAGCAAGGCTTGAAACTGCTGAGGAGAGAAACGAAGATCTTGATTCTCAGGTGCCTGTTGTTGATCATTCTCCGTGACTCTACCATTACCTGTCACGGTGCTGTTTACAACATTGTTTTTGTTATTGGAGAATTTGTGTCCAGGTGGAAACCCATGCTTTCTGTAGCAAACTTCAACAGTATGACCAATCCTACCACAATGTGTACAAACTTTTCCACTGCAATTAGTGATAGGTTTTCCATTTTTATTGTCAGCATTGGAAGGAAATCCATGTTTTCTGTAGCAAACAGTTTCAGTGTGACCTGCACGTCCACAATAAGTACAAGAACTAGTGTTCACAGCATTAATCAGTGTTTCCTTCATATAGAATTAACATTTCCAAGTAATTGACGTTCTTGCTGAGCTACGTATGAAAAAATTTTAGAAATAGGAGGCAAAGGATCCATAAGCAGAACATGTGACCGAACATTGCTATACTGATCATTTAAACCACGTAAAAATTGCATAGCTCAGTCTTCCAATTTTCGTTGAGTAATAATAGAAGAAACCTTGCACGAGCACTTGATAGAGTAGGTACAGATCGGATCTGGACGAAAATTCTCAAGTTCATCCCAAACAACCCTTAGTTTGGTGAAAAATTCAGTAACAATAAGTTCTCCTTGTTGCATTGAAGAGGCTTCAAACTAAAGATCAGAAACACGAAGAAGATCGCCCTGTGAGTATCGTGACTTTAAATCTTTCCAAATCTCATCAGCACGATCCATTCACAAAATGCTATGACGAATAGAAATAGAAACTGAGTGAACAAGCCAAGAAACAACCATATTGTTGCAGCGTTGCCAAGCATTGAACAAAGAATCGGAAGGAGAAGGCTGCGGTGTATTTCCATCAACAAATTCTACTTTGTTCTTAGCACTAAGAGCAGTTAACATTGAACGACTCCAAGAATGGTAATTATTTGCATCAAGTAAAGGAGACACAAGAGGAGTAGCAGGATTCTCACTCGGATGTAGATAGAGATAACTACGAACGCCAGGTGTTTGATCTTCACCATTCATGATGATAGGAAAAGAAAGATAACAGAATGCGCAGCAGAACTCTTTCATGATGATAGGAAAAGAAAGATAACAGAATGTGCAGCAGAACTCTTCAGATGAAGAACTCTGATACCATAACAAGAATATGCAATCGGGATAAAGAGAAGGAGCGCAGAAAGCTCACAAGAATGATCAACAAAGGCTGATTTTATTATTACAGAAAATAACGTATATATACAGGACCAACAGAGAGAATAACGAAAAAGTAAATGTACAGCTCAGTAAAATAGAAAAATATAACAGAATAACTAAGTACTGTTAAGACTTCTGGCCACTTGCTGGGACAAATAAGAATCCCAACCACTTTCCTGAACCTGAAAATTTTGATCCCTCAAGATTTGAAGGGAAAATTCTTCCTGCTCCATACACTTGGATATCCTTTGGAGCTGGACCAAGATCTTGCCCTGGAAAAGACTACACACGGTTTGTGGTCCTCAATTTCATTCACATTCTTATAACCAAGTTCAAGTGGGAAGTTATATAAGTTTCAGGTGTTCTAGTACCTACCCCAGCAGAGGGAATTCCTATCCGTCTTCATCATCATTAAGTTATCATGAATGCAGATATTGTGATCAAGAAGAGCCATTAGAAAAAAGTTAAAATCTTTGGGTTGTGTAGATTATCTATCAATGCAGATTATATGAAAAATATGATCAATATCATATCATAATGAAGAAGACAAATGCCCCCAACAAAATGTAAAGTTGGTTGATTAATCATAGGATTATATGTGTAATGAGATAATGTTATAATAAGAACATTGTGAATTCTAGAAGGAAAAAAGTGATGTTGAGTAGCTAGCTATTAGCATTGAACAAGTTGTAGTCAAACCTTACATGTAAAGTGCTAGAAATAGAGTTGTTCATATCATATCAGATCAATCAATGCCATGGTCCAGTTATAGAAAGCAGCGTGATTAGCATAGTCAACTAACAATCGATATCCATTGGAGAAGGAGATACTGGACCACAAACTCATACACCAACACACAACACGTAGGATACTCCCAAAGTCCTACACCATGCATGCATAATGACAAGGACCAGAATAACAATCCATAAGAGCAGTTCAAGAAACATTCAGGATGAAAAAAGGCATCGAAGTAGTCAAAGGGAGACAACACAAGATACAATAACACATAATTATTATTCAGAAACTAGATATATAGCTCCACCTTCTCAAAAATGGTTGCCATAAAGTTGTATGTACAGGCCCTTGTGATGTTAATGTTGATATATATATATATATGATACCGGTTCTTTACAATACAGATAATTACTGTATTGTATAAGAATTAAATGTCTAATTACTATATAACCCAACTTACTTAAATTATATTATATTATTTAATTATAAAATTGTATATATATATATATATATATATATATATTAAAAGTATTAATTTATAAAATAAAGTGCATATAAGTCGAATTAGATTGAATTTGAAGAAATTTATTATTCAATCTAATAAAAAATTCAAAATTTTCAAATTTATGTATATATTTAGAAAGTATGTTTGTTCCATCTCACCTAAAAAAGAATGCTATTGCTTAGGAAAAATACAAGGCATCATCAGTGTTCTCAGTACAGTAATGACCACTTAGACACACCCCACTTGTTGATTCTGTTCAGGCACAACAATAACTACACACACGTCCTTGGCAAGGAAGAAATTCAAAGATGTAAAACATTATGTATTTCATGGAGTAAGAGGTAGTGATGCTGTAAAGAGTATGCATATGATTGCAGGATATGACAAAAGCTATAATAGAGCCTCAGCATTATATATTATTGAATCATATTATGTGTTCAATACAAGTAATGAATTGACTACATGCTCTCTAAGAACAAATTCCCCAATGGCAAATCACAGTGGAGTAAAAGAAGAAAAAAATATTATCAACCCCTATTTTGTAAGATATAATAAATAGAAGTGCAGCTGACATGTGTGCTGCCGGGGTTTATACTAGTCTTCTGCTATGTTAGAATTCCAAGTAATTCAACGCATTTCATTTGAAACCCCATAACCATCATGATGAGATTTCTGCCATCTCCATGCAATCTTCAAACTCTCTTGAAGATCAGTGTGCTTAGCACTCCAATTCAGTTCACGTTTGATCTTTGTTGGGTCACTGTACACCTCAGCATAATCACCAGGACGACGAGGAAGGAAGTCTACTTTAATGTCCACCCCTGTGGCCTTTTTACAAGCTTGCACAAACTCCTTGACTGAACTACCTGATAAACATAACCCCCCATAAGAATCTTGAGAGATGTGTTACTATAATGAAATGTACAAGGTCATTTGCTTTGGTTTGAGAATGCTTTCTGTTTTTAATTTATATTGTTTTAAAATTTATATTCAAAACACAGAATTTTTTGTACTTTCACTTTCTGTTTTCACTTTTCCTACATATACTTCAGAAAACAGGAAATAAAATGAAAGCAGAAAACGTTTTTCCAAACCAAATGACCCCTAAAGCACTATATTCACGATCAAAGTGTTTAACTTACCCTTTCCAGTACCAACATTGTAGATCCCAACTTTAGCAGGTTCTGCCTTTTCTAGAGCTTTAACATGAGCATCAACCAGGTCAGTTACATCGATATAATCTCGTACGCAAGTTCCATCAGCCGTCTTATAGTCTGTTCCTCTTACCTGCAAAGTGGTAGCACCCAATGAGCACACAGCAAGAACTACATGATATCTAGAGCTTACTTTTTCCCCCATTCTATGATATCTAAACAATGAACTTAAAGCTTATTCCATTTAAGCCCATTTCATTCCATTCTATTCCATTTATCATTATTTATCCAAACGTAGTCTGACTTCTTCTATAAGAATTCCTTTTTAGCCATGTAAGGAAAAGATGGAAATTTCAGTATCAGCATACCTTTAAACCAGGTATAATACCTCGAGCAGCATCAAAGCAGGCACCTGATATTCTACCTTGCTCTCGCAGTTCAGGCCTAGGAGCCTCACCCAATCTTCCATCAGGGTCTGATCCAATCACATTGAAGTATCTGGTGGTTTACCAAAGAAAACTTATTAATAGTTACCAGCATGGATAATTCTAAAGCATCTTTAACTTATCCGTAGTCATACCGCAAAATGTAAATGTATTAATAGTCAGAAGAACCACATGAGGTGGGAAGTTTAGTAAAGCCAACAAATCAAAATACAATAGTTTTCTTTTGTGTGTTTTCAGCATATAAAGGAACATGTCGCAAGCTCTAGAAAAACTTCCCAACATGTGCACGGATTAAATGGATCAATAACACGATCATGGAATCCCAGTTGCAAGGTTTCCATATATTTCAGATTTAGCAAGAATCACTTAAGGCACAACGTTTGCAACAAAGGGCACATGGAATAAGATACAAAAAAACTATTTAAAAGAAAGGGAAATACAAATATGTAAATACAAAATGCAAACCTAAGGATCATTATTGCCATGTCTGAGGTTTTAGAGAAATCAAGGATGATATCTTCTGCCATCTTTTTGGCTTTCCCATATGGATTTATTGGGACCTATATATAGAAATAGAACATCAATGTTAACACTGAATCTCCTCAAGCAGTAAATGCAATTCAGGATGCAATGGAAAACATAAAATGTTCTCAACCAACCCTCACAGTTCAACTATCTTTGGATACCCACCCACCTGCTTCGTTTCCTCTGTAATGGGCATCTTTTCAGGTTCCCCATATGTTGCACAAGTACTAGAATATATCAATGTCTTCACATCATGTTTAGCCATAGACTCCAACACCGACAAGGTGTTTGATGTAATATTGTGATAATACCTGGCAAACGTGCAAATTAAAAATAAATTAAATTATTAATAAAGTAAAACCGAAGTTCTTCAATCCAACCATAAATTACCACTCTTGTAACAACAAATTGCCCAACTCTCTCAACAAAATCATATCAAATTACCAAGAATAGTTATAGAAATAGCAATAACATAATGGATGCTCAGAGTAGCAATAACGAATATGGGTGTACTGAAAACAATAATTTCCTCTAGATAAAGATGGTTTTATAATGGTCCAACTTATTCATCACTAGTCTGGTATTCATTGCAAACATTATGTCTATAAGAACAACTACGGTTGGTCTCTGAAATTGTTATCCACAATGTTGAACAGTAAATAGAAAAATATATGATAATCAATATACAACTTATTCAGCTGAGATTAATGTGGCTGAACAAAATCCAGAAGTGCTTACTTAAGAGGATCCGTAGTGCTTTCTCCCACATATGCAACAGCAGCAAAGTGCATCACAGCATCAAATTTGTTCTCCAAAAATATTTTATCAACCTGATAACCAGCCAAATAAAAAATCTTTCAAGGGCCTTCCCTACATATGCTAAAAGAACAATAAAAAAAGTGACACCAAAATATTTCTAGTAACAAACAGTGTAAGCATACAGATTTTGGATCTCCCAAGTCAGCATAAATAAATTGAAGCTTTCCAGGTTCCGGAAACAATTCTTGAAGAACCTTGACGGCACCTAAATTTCCTCGTGAAAGATTGTCCTGCCAGAAAAAAAAAATGTTATGTCTGTAGCAATAAACTGATCAGTGCATTTGGCATTACCAGAGAATAAACTTTTATGAATAGACATACTACTATGGTGACACGATGATTATCCCTCAGAAGTCTTAGAGTAGCATGTGAACCAATAAATCCTGCACCCCCTGTTACTAAAACATGAGTGACACCAGGTTCGCGGATGGCAAACTGCAAAGGGAGGAGAAACAAACAAATAAATAAATAAAACTTAACAATAGCTAGATGAATAAAAGAGAAAAAGTACAGTTAACAAAATAGAGATGACAAATCTTTCAACAATGGTATAAATTTGATTTCATCCGACTATACTATCTAGTAGGTCTCTCAAGTCTCAACGGCCTAATAAACATCTGAAGTTTCTTCCATGAACATACACATAAACAATCAAATAAAATGTTTTATAGCTAATAAGAAACCATTGTATTCGTATGTATAGCAGGATTTATTCCCATATCTCCCAAGTGATATTGTTCAGGACAAATGTATTATAACACCAACAACAATAAACAATATAATCTAATATACAGAAAAAACATAACCGATGCACTAACATATGTAGGTTGAACATGGTAATAGTGTGCAGCATTTTAATGGTATCAATGGTATAAGGATTACCGGACTAGAGGAATTCAAAGATGGAGATCGCTTAATCATGATAATGCATAGTGTTGTTAATACAGCAGCAAGAAATACTTTCCCAACAAAATTGCCCTTCCTTTTTGGATCTGGATAATCCATGCCTAAAGGACAGAAAAAAGGAACTAAATTTTCAAGCACCAATTATATGATAAATGGGGGAAAATAATAACAAACACGAAACAAATTACAGGACATGGACAATTAATGAATTCACAAACACCTTATGTAGTCAATTATATACCTGCACTGCACCTAGTCTATCCTATAGTCAAGTACTACAAAATGACAGAATTATAAATAAAAAAAAAGTTGGTCATATCACTATTTGTGCTCATATTTAGAAGACAGAATTATACCTCCCATTGTTGTAACTCTCGCTGTCCTTGACTGATTTCTGGACCTGCCAAAATTTAGCATTTGCAGAATCCTTATCGTTTAGTGTGTAGAAAGAGATCTTATTCCTTAATATCAATTATCAAATCAAGCTCCACTCCCGATATTGAAAGACATACTGCAGTTAAAATCACACCATTTGAGACATCTTCTCCTCGAGAATGGAGAACAACCCAAAGAAGTAAAAAATGAAAAGCCACCAAACAAAAAAAATATAAAACCAAGCATAGGATTGAACCCAAAAACATATTAAAGTACAAAAAAGGTAAAATTAAAGCAAAATAGCAAAAAAGAAGGGTGAAGCAAATTCTGCCGATGAAAACACGTATATTCAAATAACCACAACACTTTTTCTGAATTAAACAGAACCACTGCAACTCAACAACATATTCAAAATTGAAACATGGTGAACCAAAGAGAAGGCATTGAGAATTCCAAGATCCACAGAAAGAAGTACAGGAACAAAGCAATCAAAAAAATTAAAGCAAACACACACGCACAAAGCTAAAATTTAGGCTCTGCATAACTCATTCATAGCACTAACAAAAGACATGCACACCAAATTACTCCTCAAAGCATTAAACACGAAGGAAACAGGGGAAAAAAAATCCCCCAAAAGGACCACATTGCCATTTAATAACCAATGAGAAAAAAGACTACAAATTTTGAAGAAACCCAGAAGGTACCACAGTTTGATGATCCAACACATGACAAAAGCGAACAGAAACCCATCATTAACCGTTTCAGCAGAGCCACAATTCAAAACAACCCAACAAATTAAAATTCAGAATCACACAAATTCCTAGAAAATAAGGACTAATTCGAAGCTTAAGTGCCACAGAGTAAGCGGTCCATCAGAACCAGACCCAAAAGCGCAATCAGAATTACCTCCAAGGAAAAGCAAGGCAGAAAGAAAAAAAAAAAACACGAGCTTTCAGTTACCCAAAAGATCTTAATAGAAGAAAGAAAAATGAAGAGGTAAAAAGAAGAGGAGAAAAATGTGTAGGAGAAGGGAGGGTGGAGAGAAAGATGTAGAAAATGGAAAGTGTGTAGCAAAGGAATATGAAAGGGGTCCAAAATTGAAGGGTGGTCTTGAGAGCCTTGAATATTGATGAAGAGAGAGAGTGACGGAGAGTTCTGTGCGTGCAGTCCATGTTGTCAAAATGTTAGAGGGAGAGAGAGAAAGAGAGATGCGACCCTTAATCAAAGGAACAACAACAACATCATCATCATCATTTTCTCTGTTTCTTTAACTCTATTTCTTGATTTTTTATATTGTTAAGAAACATTATTAACATTTCCAAAAATCAATTCATTAAATAATTAAGTTTTTAATTATATTTTTACTAATTACTATATCTTTATTTAATTAACTACTTAATTTACAAAAAGATTATACTTTAAAATGACATGAATCTTTTTTATCAATCAAAAAATTAAATTGAAATAAATAAATAATATAAAATAGTATTAACCCTATATTAAATAAGAATAAATAATACTTCACTAGTTAAATAAAATTATTTTTAGTCTTTGTATTTAAATTAATTAATTTCTTCAAGTTATGAAAATATATTATTTTAATTTTCTTATCAAATTTCCAATAATAATATAAAAATATATTAGATATAAAATAATTAAAATAAAATAAAAGATAAGCATGTTAGAGTTAATAGTTTGAAGTAGAAAAAGAGGTTTTGGAGTGTCCAATGATGTGCGAACATTTGTTGCGTACTATGCGCGAGGAACGCGGGACGGTTTTATGTAATTACAATCATATAGGGCAGGTTTTTCCACTTTGGGACCCACGTGTCATTCTATCAGGACCTTTTCCTTCTTCATTTCAAATCATTATTAATTAACATTTATCACTTTTTTTCAAATTATTATGTTTCCTTCTTTGTTAGTTTTGCATTATATATCTTCTTTTAATGAAAATAATAATTCCTTTTCATTACAAAAAATCAAAATTGTCCAATTCTTTGAAAGTTCATATTTGTTTGTAATATGAATATGATAACAAGTGAACTAATATCTTTATTTGATAAGAATATGTCTTAATCAATACTAATTACTTTTAATTCTATTTTTCTCATATTTTTTTATTTTTAAAATTAATTAAATTATATGATATAAATAATTATTTGTTAAGAATCATTTAAATTATATTTTGTTATACATATATCTTGAATGCATTATGCCACAAAACTTGCATGTATACATAATCATTCACCTTAATTTTTAATCATAAATATTAGAAAAATTAGAATAATTTGATTTTATTTAATCAACATTATTTTTAATAAAAATAGATCATTTATGTACATCAATGATATCATGTAAGAAATTGTTAATGTATTAAGTCATGAAATTTGAATGTATACATAATTATTTTTCTTAATTTTTTTAATCATGAATCATAATACTATCAAATAATAATAAATCGTCAGAAAAAAATTGATACAATTTTAAAATAATTTTAGGATTTTTAAATTAAAAATTTTGTAAATTAGAATTGACATATAGTATTCTGAGAAGTGAAAGGGTGGAGTTAAATTTTTATTATTATAGATTATATATTTTTAAACATTCTTTTCTCGTTTTTATTTAATGATTGATTATGTTAATAGTTCATTGTTTATTATATTATTTTTCTAACTTCTTTTAAAAAAAAACATTTTTACCATTTATTTATACCAGTAATAAGTTTTTCTTCATCTATATAGATTAATTCTAATATACATTATTCTAATATAAAAAAAATGTCAATTTTCTTTCTTTTAACCCTAATTTACTTATAATAAAATCCTCCTAATTTTCTTGTCGATTACAAACTACACTTTATGAAGTTTTCTTTTGTTAATCATCCTCTAATAAAGTATCTTTTGCATAAAAAGTCAGAAAATTTTGTATTACCAAAAGAAGGTTGGTGCCCCATTCTCAATCCTATGAAACCAGTAAACTTTCCAGTTTCACCAACCATGAGAAGTGAAATAGTCAATCAAAAACGATTTTGAATATTTTATAAGAGGAAACTTAAGTTTATATGAGTAATTTGCCATGCTTAGGAGTTTTGATTTATAAATATTTTTATTAAGGTGTTGAAATATTCAACAATTGATAACTGAGTTAAACTTTACTGGTAAACCAGCACAAAGTTTAGTAATGTTGGTAGATATGAACAGAGAGAGTTTAGTAGTACAACTTGCATTGGTGACATCGTAATGAACATAAATAATGGTGCTTTCCATGTCAAATTAGGTGGAATTTAATCAAGTCTCTTAATTTAAAATAAAATACATATGAGAATTAAATAAGGTGATTTTTTAATATTTACTTTGCAAAGCTTGACACCAAACATGTGTGAGTTTGAAAAGCACAAAGAAACCAATTAAGAGAAGAATGTGTTGTTAAGAGACAACTCAGTTTGCCCCAGATGCATGTTTTGCTTTTGATTTGAACCTACTTTAATATATACATAGCTAGGTGAGTTGGATCAGTCAGATCAAATTATCTATCTCATCACTTTTTGCTTTTGGTTAGATACTAATATAATACTCCATAAATTTGCTTTTGGTTTTGGTTGTGGTGGCATGTTAAAATTCTACAGATTAGGCACTACTAATGGCTCAAGAGTACGAAAAGATCATGTTTGAAAGAAATTTTCCAAAAGCATTTTTAAGAATAGTTAGAAATTTATTCCGAATTATTTTATCTAAAATGCTAAAAATTAATCTGGATTGCATGCTTCAAAATTGTTTTTATCACTTTTCATCATTGATAATCGATTGTGGAGAAATAATAATCAATCATTTTACTTGGATTGTTAAAAAATGTATTACTGTTAAAGAAAATCTCATGCTGATTGAGGAAATTAAATGATGGGGAATCAACACATTTTATTTTTCTTCTCACTCTATTTTCAGTGCCAAAAATCTCACCTCTCTTCCCTCCATTTCTGCTATACCATACATGCATGGGGTTTTTAAATTTCTACAAGCTTCTCAATGAATATTCATTGGCAAAGGCAGCGAACTCGAAGAATTTCTCAAGTAAATATTAAATACAGATCGCAACTTGTTGAAAAATTTTCATAGATTTATCAGCAAGATGCACTCAAAAGAAGACAATTAAAAGAAAAATCTTTGATGAATTGTTTCCAAGATAGTGTCCCATATACGTCCAAGAAAACATGGCTGAAACTACACATTTTTGTCATTCTATTCAAGAAAACATGCTACACATTTCTGTCATGCTATTTTAGACAATATGTTCATGACACGGTTGTTTCAGCCTTCTGATCCTCCAATTGCTTTAACTCCCTGCGCCAATCTTCTAGTTTTGCTAGCTTTTCCAATTGCTCTGGATTCAGATCTTGCTCTGCACTTTTCTGCTCCAATGCTTCTGTAAGTCGAATCTGAATATAGCAATCCGAAAGTTAGGCCAAAGAAAATGTAAAAGCATTATTAGAGATATTTCTTTAGTAATGCAGAGAATAAAAACACATGCATAATGATGAGTGCATGGATAAGAAGTAAAGAATTGTCATTGAATTGGAGGATCCTATGGGTTTCCAACACATAATGTCATCCGTTCAAGTTCTCGAGGTGATGGCCTAAACAATTTTACATTTAATCATTGAACTAAGTTGCTCAAAAGGAATATAAGCCTATTTATTATTTTCATTTCTCTAGTAAAATTATAAAGCCTCCAATTATCCTTCAAGTGCTCGCTCAGACGAATTTCAGTTTTAACGTTGATATAATAATTTGAGGTTCTGGACATTTGTCACTAATAAAGATACTTATACACATTCATTTAACAAGACAAGTCAACTAAAGTACAATGCATGTTCTGAGAATTCTCCAACTAGACAACAGAGAGCTAAACTAAGAGCTAAACTATTAGCCACAGAAAGTCATTCGTAGGAGAAACGTATCTAATGCTCCAAAAGAACAAACAGATTCCAAAGAATTCATTATTAACAACATTCACTTTTTCTGCTGAGTAACCATCAATTATAACATTGAATATCTCGAATATTTAATGATCAAGATTAATCTCAGTTTGCTTAAAAAAATGAAATACAATATTCATCTCAGTATCTTACTGCCACTTACAACAAGTGAGACGATAGCAAGGATCCATCCTTGAGGTCAAAACAAGCAAAGCTACTTAAAAATAAAATGGGAATAGTGAAACCTTTGCATCACCAATATTCTTAGGTAGAAAAAAAATGAAAGGGAGGTGGGGAGATTCGTTTGATTCAAAAGTGGGAAGGGAGAGAAGAGAAAAAGAGTGGCTGAAAATCCCCCCTCTTCTAAACCAGTCAGTATTCAGTAGTGCTACAGGATCTTGAGTAGCATTACTTGAATGTTTTTTTTCCTTCATTTTTCAACGGGTTTAAGAATATAAATAGAAAGAAAGGAGAGATAAGAGATTGAAAAGAAAGAAAATGTAAATAGTAAGCCACAGAGACTACAGAATGCAACAAAGATCTTCTTTTGTCCAATAATAGAGAGAGAGCAAGAAAGCTCTCCAATCTTGCAGTGCCTCAGTTATAAATTCTCGAGATAGGAGTGAGTAGCAGACACAACAAATCCTATCGCACAGCACATACTAGGCAACGAGAGACACAGCCTTGGACATATGGGCTATCTATGCCAACCTATACCCATGCTGCAATCAACTCAAATAACCCTCATTCATGAACAATACTAGATAGACATCAGTGCCATAACCTATCATCACAACCTAACATGGACACCAGATACAAAATTGGACACAGTTAATGTTCAAAGTAAAGAACACTCACACATAACATAACAGTCCAATTTCAATTGCACCATTTTTCTTCATCAATATTCTTATTTTTTATACATTAATCAATAAAGGCTAAATACAAATTTATAAATTTGAAACCATAAAAAGATGAAACTTGTATGTGAACTTTAAAGGATCCTATTCCTACTAGTACAAACACTCTGCCACATCATATGAATCTTACATTTAAATACTTGTTTTATTAAAATTCAACCCCCATACTACTTTCAGTTTCATTAATTCTACTATTGCATGTTGCAATAAATAACTGAGGGACACATTAACAGGACAGGTCATAATAGCAGACTGAAAAGCCAACGAACCAAAGGGGCACGTATGTTTCCTACAATTTTAGGACATCTTTGCCAAATGGAAAACTCTGTTCATTTTACATGATTTAAAAAAAAAAGAATTGACTGTTAATGAGATACTTAAAACTAAGAGCTTAAAGGTTGTCTATAGGGGACAGACAGAGAGAGAAACTCAAATAAGGGAAATGTTTTCTGGACACTACAATGTCATCTAAACCTAGAGATAAATAGAAATAGTAATAGATGATAAGCTGTGATAAAAAAGAATTGAGTGTGCAAAACATCTGCTTGTGGTATTAGGAGACCATATACCAATGTTCTCAAAAAAACAAGACACACATAAGAAAAAAAAAAAACGAAATCAAAAGAAATATAAATAGAAGATCAACCAAAATGTTGCGACATGGTTGGCAGATAATCATGTTTTTAAACATGAGGTTGTCTGATTTCCATGCCCATTTGTATGGAAAACATATGATATGAGAAGCAAACCCTTAAATGGATCTCAGCAAATTAGTCTCTAACTTCTGACTTTTAGTTGGAGATACCCAAGTCTGCCCAAGAACACAATTCTAAATTAACAATTAATATTTACATTTTCTTGTATATTTAACCTTTTATAACAGGATCAAACATCTAATAGGTCTCAAGTTTGAGCTCCCACTCGTTTCTCTGGAGTGAGGTAAAATGTTTTAAGCATATCCAGAGGATTTTCTTGTCTTGGACAATGACACAATGCCCTCCCCTAGAATTTTTCTACAGCATTACTTTTTAACTTTTTCCCACGATAATGAGTCTCGGGGAGATTATTTACCAACGTAAGTATATCTCAATTAATATATTTCTTTCACGAAAGGAGAATTTAGCTCAGAATCAGAAATAAAGACTGTATATTTTATTCCAAGCTTTAACATCACAATGCCGCCAATCACTCCAAAAACAAAAAAGGAATCAAAGCATAAATGGCGCACCTTCTTTTTGAGCGCTCGAATTCTCTTGTCTACATCCTGGCCTTGTTGTGTCGAATCTTCCAAAGACAACTCATTTACCTGAGAGTTCAATGCCTCCTCCACAGATTCTTTCTTTCCACCATCTTCACTCGCACCACCTTCTAAATTCTTATCCTTTTCAATGGCAGCCTGAAAAAAAGACCACAATTCGCATAAATATTAACAAAATTAATCAATTAAATTAATTAATCAGCAGAGTTATTTTCCCAGTACCTGGAGCCGCTTCTCCTTCTTTTTCTCGTTCCTCTTGACTGACTTGGTCTTGGGCTTCGCAACGGCGTCGGGGTCGTAGCCGGGAGGCCCGGCGGAGCCCATCTCCTTTTTCAACTGCTGAGAGAGAGGAAAAGGAAGGAGTGAGAAACGGTAAGGAGAGAGAGAGAGAGAGAGAGAGAGAAAGAAAAAGGGAAAGAAGGGAACGAACAAGGGCGGGCTTGGGCTGGTAAATGGCGACTTCGTCCTGAGGGGTGTAGCCGGCGCGGATTCGAATGGGCTTTCGGAGGGTTCCGTCGGGCCGTCGCGTGGGCCCCAGGAGCCTCTCCCCTTCCTTAAGCGTTTTGGTGAGCTCCGCTATTTGCTTTTTCCTTTCCTCATCGCTCATCTTCTTTCTTTTCTTCTTCTTCTTCTTCCAACTACGCGGGCACAGAGAGGGAGAAAAGCAGATTCTTGTTCTTCTTCTTCGATTCACTTCATCAGTTAAAGACCAAACTAGAAAGAGAAATTACTACCAATAATCAACTCACACTTTCTCTTGACCCCTTTTTCCTTAAAAAAACACACACACTCTCACATCTTTATTACTAAATAACTCAGATTATTTTTGTGTCAGACAACTTACATTACAAAATTATTTTAAAAAAATTGATAACTAGGTTTGATGAATAATTTTTATCAATGTTGGAATAACGATATTTTAAAAATAAAAAAATCATTTTAAATAAAAAATATATTTTAAATATAATAATTTAATATAAATTATAATGTATTTAACTTTTTAACCTTTGTAAATTTTATAAAATTAAGAACATTTTATTTGTGGACATAAAGTTATAAAAATAAATCTTGAGTATGTTTAGTTTTAGGATCAGTGTGATATTTAAGGTGAGAAGAATCATTGTTAAATGCTTAATGAATTTTACATGTTATAGATGATAAAGTTATTTAAAATATTCAAAATATACTTATCATAATTAATTAATAGTTTAATTAAATTTTTAGTTTTTAAAATTTAATATAAATCTTTTTTCTAATCTCTCAAATAAAAAAATATTTTAATCCTCAAATTTAATATAATATATTTTTAGTTTCAAAACATTAAATTTGAAAGATTAAAAATAATTTTAAAAATTCATTTTAATTTTCTAAATTTAATTATTAAAAATTAAAATAATATTTTTTCAATTTTGAAAGATTAAAATAATGAATATTTTAAAATTTAGAAAATCAAAATCATATTAAGTTTTAAAAATTAAAAATATAATTAAATTTTAATTAATTAACATCAAACTTGCTGAAATATATGTTAATATTGTTGTTAATAATCTTGTTTGAAAATGGTGATGGTATTGAATTAGAGGGAAAAGACCTTTAATATTTTAAACAAAGATGAAGAACTTTCTTTATATTTATAAATTCTTATTTGTATATTGTACTGAGTTTTTTTTATTTAATTTCTTTCAATAGTTTTTATTTTTAACTACATATTACTTTTAAGGTTCTGTCATTTACATTCTTTCTTTTATTTATTTATTTATTATGAATTAGTATAAATACATACATGTAGGTTCACATTTTCTTTATATTTTAACATATATTTAATATTAATAATTACTAATTAAATTTATTAAATTAGATATTAAAAATAAAAATATTAAAACATTCTTTATAGCTTAGTAGTAGAACATTTAAGTGCAAATTAAGATGCTATTATTTTTTTAAGCAAAATATATGTATTAATTTTTTTCTTATCCTACTTTATGAACTAGTTTCATACTCATTAACAAAATTATTTCATCATAAAAAAAATATAACCAATTTCAATGAAAAATTTTAATTATATGAAATAATTTCTTAATATATTTATTTTATTATATTTTTTTTCAGTAAAAATGCTTAATTATAGTTTGATGTTTTAAATTTTTTAGTATGTACAGAAAGTTTTTTTGTTTTTCTAAATAAACATGTTACTTTAATGTGTTTGTTTTATTGTAATTTTATGAAAATAAATCTTCTAGATTATCATAATAAAAATTTAAAATAATTAATTTTTTTAAATAATTGTAAAAAAAAAAATTAACTTACACTATCATAATAATAACTAAAACTAAGCCCTTTTTTTTAGGGTTTGCTTCCGAATCAAAAGTGTCCGTGAGAAATATATTTTGGAACCCAACGGCATGATTGTTGTCGTTTAGGATTACCATTTCAAAAACTCAAATGCAGAAGGGTTCATTCACTTACCACTTGCATTTTCTCCTTTTCTATTGAATCAAATTCTTCACATTGGTGTGATATTTTTGTTATGCCCTGCGATTCAGACAATGGATAACCACAGAGGATTTGGTAAAGAAACTGACCGAATTGAAAAAAAAAATGGTTCTTGAATCACCACGAACCACCACTGTTGGTAACAAACGTTTGAATTCAACAAGTTCAAAATATTAAAAAACAACATGCCCCTTTAGAGAATTGTGCAGATTCTGAAGGCACAACTTTAACATGTTCAGAGGATACATAAATTAACCATTTTATGCAGAAGTATCATGCATCTGGTTTAAGAAGAACACATCCAAGGCCTATTTCATTACTGGGTATGAAGTTATTAACGTTATTCCACAACAAGACCTCTTCTGAGGATGACTCGTTTAGGTTCTTGTCATCTTCTGCCATCTTGAGAAGTTGCATATGGAACCTCTCCATTGGTGTTATCTCCTGGTATTCCACCTCTGAACGTTTCTTTGTAGGGATCTTAGTGTTCCATAAACGTGCTCTTTTCCCACCTAGCAATAATCACAAACTGTTAGAAATATAAATTATCTGAATCTGTGACATATATAGCTTGAAACAAGGAGAATTTTTGTACCCTTCAGATTTTTATAGTCATCCAAGTTCTCAGGTTGGACATGCTTTGGAAGATAATCTTCAAGACCAACTTTTCCCCGTTTTTTGTATCTAGACCCGCATGCATTACATAGCACAGGCTTGTCTTCTGGTCCATTACGCCAAAGTGGAGTAACTGATGAAAACACACATGTTGGTGACTGAGTCTCTAGTAATTGGAAAGATGCTTTCAACAGAATAATATGCATAACATAAGAATATGGTTGATTTTTTGTTTATTCTTATTGAATGTGTGCCTAAAAATATGTTGAGACATCATAGTTTTGAAGTGTCTCAACTTTTGACCTACATAACTTTTCATACTGACGCGACTGTTCATGGATGCACTTTGTATCTGCACTTTGTCTCAAAGTTAACAGGTCAGTGTCTACATCAAAAGTATCTAGTCTCTCTATATATTGTACCCTTTTACAAAAGGTTACAATGATTCATTCCTAACAGCTACCTCCATTAAATATTCATACCCTTTCATGAAGAACTACATATAATAGCTTTATTTCATTGTAAGCTACACTGTTAAATTAAACTCACTAGGTGATGTCCAACAGAAGAAGAAATAACGGAAGAAAAAAGTTCTGAACACGAGAAGAGGAGTTACCATCAATTCCGCAGTGAAAGCATGGGCCAAGCTTTTTCTCCATATCCTTAAAGTTCACAAAAACCTTGAAATGAGATTTATGAGAACTAAAAAAATGTTACAGAATTGTAGTTGTAGGGAGCGAGATAGAAGGAGAACAAAAATTTCAGTGAACTTGCATGAGATTCGCAAATTTTCTCACCTCTCAGTTTCTTTGTGCTTCCACTTCTATTTCTCTTCTAATCTTTATCACTTGTTTTATTCTCTCTTGCATTCAAGTTTTGTTCTTATATAGTTGAGTGTGTTGCGTAAATTGTTCAAATTCGCATGGACAGGGTGGCAAGTAGCTTCCATGTCCTGCAAATGTCTATCAGTATTATCATATAGGTACAAAAACATGCTAACAGTTACATTTTACAACACAATAACTTTTAATATGAGATTAATTTTTTTATTATTATAATACAAAAGATAGGAACAAAAGTGGGGTTGAAGATTAGAATTCTGAAAAGTTTTCAAAATGTTGGTTGTTTGATGTTTTTTTAATAGAAATTCATTCAATGCTAAGAAAAATAGTCAATTTAGTGATATGTAAAACATTTATTGAGAGGAAATTAAAAATTAAAAATTAAAATAATACATGAATAAGTAAAAGATAACTGCATCCACATATTAAAGTATAATGTTTAATTAATATTAGTAGTTTAATATTTATTATATGAATAGATAAATAAATAATATTTTTCTTCTAAAATATTTAATATTATGTTTATTATTTATCATATATAATTAATTTTAATAATTTTATTAAATAATATATTTATTAAACACAATAAATTTGAATTTAACAAATACAATATTAATTACTATAAAAAAATCATTTATAATAATTAATATTATATTTATTAAATTTATTAAATTTATTTAATTTAAATAAATAAATACAATGCTAATGAATATATAATAAGCAGATAAATTGTGAAAAGAGAATTTTTTTTAAGAAAATAGTCAATTTAGTCAAATAAATATTTTTTAAAATTTAAATAAATTTATAAAAGATAAAACTTATATTTATATGATTGTATTTTTTATAATAATTATTAAATAATGAATGTATAGGAATGTTAAAAAATATCCTCTTTTCACAATTTATCTGCTTATTATATATTTATTAACATTGTATTTATTTATTTAAATTAAATAAATTTAATGAATTTAATAAATATAATATTAATTATTATAAATAATTTTTTTATAATAATTAATATTGTATTTATTAAATTCATTAAATTTACTGTGTTTAATAAATATATTATTTAATAAAATTATTAAAATTAATTATATATGATAGCTAATAAATATAATATTAAATATTTTAAAAGAAAAATATTATTTATTTATCTATTCATATAATAAATATTAAACTAATAATATTAATTAAACATTAATATGTGAATGCAGGTATTTTTACTTATTCATATATTATTTTAATTTTTAATTTTTAATTTCCTCTCTCAATATTTAAAAATATTTAACTTAAATTTATAAAATAAATTTTATATTTATTTATATATTATAATTTTGATCAATTAAAAATTAATATTAACAAAATTAATTAAATTAATAGAATTTATATAAAAAAATAAAAAAAATATTACCTTTCTTTTATAAATTTAATCCTTTATAAGTTTATTTTTAATTTATATATAAATAATTCAAATTTATTAAAATAATTAGAAATAAATGATACAACTCAAAAACAAAACAGAAAGTAATTAAAAATATTAACTATTATAGTTATTTAACCTAGGAAGAAAAATAATCATAATAATAAATATTACTTAATTGTTTTCTTTTTTGTTTTTTATTTATATAACATATTTCGATATTTTTTATTTTAATATATATTTTTTATTTTAATCATTTCAATTTCATTTTTTATTATTTAATTTTTGAAAGAAATATATATAAAATTGTATATATTTATTTTAAAAATTAAATAATAATAAATGAAATTGAAATAATTAAAATAACAAAAATATATTAAAATAAAAAAATATTAGAATATGTTATATAAATAAAAAACAAAAAAAATAAGACAATTAAATAATATTTGTTATTATGATTATTTTAAGATAATCTCTAATTGAAGAAGAAAAATAATCATAATATAAATACTACTAACTGTTTTTTTTATTTATTTATATAATTTATTTTAATATTTTTTATTATTTAATTTTTAAAATAAATAAATATATATATATATATATGAAATTGTATATACTTATTTTAGAAACTGATGAGAAATGAAATTGAAATAATTGAAATTCATTAAAATAATTAGAAATAAATTATACAAGTGAAAAAAACAAAAAAAGAAAGCAATTAAAAATATCTACTATTATGATTATTTTAAAAATAAGTTCTGATTAAAGAAGAAAAATAATCATAATAACAAATATTAAGAACAACTTTATTTTTTGTTTTTTATTTATATAATTTATTTCAATATATTTTATTTTAATATATTTTTGGTTATTTTAATGAATTTTAATTTCATTTTGCATTATTTAATTTCCAAAATAAATATATATAATTTGATATATGTTTATATATAATTTTTTTTAATATTAATGAAAAATTAAAAAATATTAAAAACATACTTATAGGCATAATTTCAATAAAATAAAATCGTACTGTTTTATATACAATTTCAAAAAATGAAAACTTGAAATCTTGTTATAAAACATAATTCCTATGCTTTGAACCAAAATTGTACACTAAAATAATCATATATGAATTTTTTCAAAAAACAATGATAGAAAAAATATATCATTTTATAAAAGAAACCTAAATTTTCTTTAAGATGATTCAAGATAATTATATTTCATATGATATAAAAATACTAAACACTTAAAAAAATGTTGGCATAGTAAAAAAGTCCTCAAAAGTGACTATAGCACAGAATATAATTCAAATGAGTCTGATAATTTCTATGAAGATAAAAATTTGAGCAATAACTTACCTCAGATATTCTTCACAACAAAATCATCTGATGCTAAAAATCAAAATTATGCAGTCATAGAGATTATTAAATCAATATTGAAGGAGAAAAACTATCCTATCACATACAAAAAAAACAATGTTTTCCTTAATATATCTTCAACTAAGGCATCAACATAAGATTCATATTCTGGCAGATTTTTTGAGTTTATCTGCTATATACATGTATCTAATATAAACAAAAGACCAAGTTACAAATCTCTGTAAGAGATACCAGAGAATCAAATTCTTGTAACTGCTTGAAGTTACTAAAATTTGCAACCAGGAATGAAAAAGTTGATGCAGTTTTTCAGAAATTTCAGCTAAGAAAATGATAGAAACTAATATTATAGAAAAAACTTGTAAATAACATGATTATGCAGAAAGTAGTAAGAGATTATGAAGCAAAAACAAGTGTTATGCAACGCATGTGGATCAAGAGAGAGGAAAGAGGAAACATTGGCCTTGAGGACTATCTTCATAATAACTTTCTACCACATTCACTACCTTCATAATCTAAATGATAATAACAGTTCTAATTATTTAGATATATATGATTTAGATTTTTAAGGTATTTGTGGTGGAAAATTATTATGAACTTAGTAGTCAAGGCCAATGCTTTTCACAAACCTTTATCTGAATCCATGTATGCGTTTCACAACACTGTCTTTGCTTCATAATTTGTTTTCTAATTTATCACAGTGAATAAATTTTATTAAAAATTATGAATTTAGATAAGTTGTATTTGTAAACACAATTTATACAGAAATAAAGTTATGTTTACATATACAACTCTTTTTTTTTCATAAAATCATAGTATATTTTAAAAAAAAATTACTTATATTGATAAAGTAAAAAGAAAAATTGCACCATTTTAATGTTTTTGTCCAATATACATTTTTCCAATAAATCAATTAAACATTTAAAACAGTTTTTGAATAGATAAAAATTGTTCATAATAACCATAGAAGCTTGGATTAAACACTAGAAATTTTTTTTAAAACTATGAACAAAAGAAGTGTGTATAATAAAATATATACCTTCCTTCACCTTCAAGCTGTTAGGATCACAAAATCCTGTGCCATGGCAGGAACATACAAATTTGACTGGGAAAACATTCTTTATTTAAGCTAGAAAATAGTGATATCATGGAGAACATTTGTAAGAACTGTGGTTTCTCAGTGGAAAGATATGAGATTGTAAAACACAGTGATGATATATATTACTTTCTTACACTGCATGATCATCATTGACAGTGATCCCTAGCAGAAGAAGAAGGAAGATCTCACCTTAGTCAGAGAGAGGGGTTTCAACAGAGGGCATAGATTCACATGCAAACCTAAATCAATCCTCTGCATGGCAATCAATCAAGCTAATTAAGTTACAAAGATCTGTATGGAGATTGATTAATAATTCAAAAAGGAAAGTGAAATAGTAAGATTTCAAGTGGCAACAGTATTGAGAGCATTGAAAGGAGAGAAAATGGGGAAATGAAATAAAGTGATTTCAGCCCTAATCAGAATATGTTGCATGCTTTATAATGCCAACCCTGGGCAAGATCTTGTACGCATTAAGTACTAACTATGCTGCTCAACAAGTTGAAAATAGTAAAATTTAGATAAGGAAAAGATATCAGTTGTGAATCAAAAGGGAAATAATTAGATCTGAAGCTTTAAACCAACAAATATAACTTGTTTGGACCCAGTATCAAGACATTCATGATCATAAATGCTGTGAGCATGTAGTGATGTGTGTTTAACTTAGAACTCTTAGGAAACAGATTCTGAGACTCTTAGTTGAACAAAATTCATTTTGGAACATGATTGTAGTATCAAAATATGGAATGTGGTAGATCTAGAGAGGGTCCTCCAGAGAAAATTGCTTGCAAAAGAGGATTAATATGGATGAGTGTTACTGCATTCACTTTGTGATGTTTAACAGAAAAGAAAAAGAAATGTAAAGACTGAGAGGAGGACTTACAATGAATTCAGCAATGGAAGCATGAACTTTGTTTTTCCCCATATCCCTAACCACTGAACCAACTCCAGAAAATCCTTGAAAATGAAATCCACAACTGAAAAATTATGCTACAGAAATCAATTTGTAAGGACAGTGTGACCAAGAGAACAAAACTAGACTGAACTTTAATTACAAAATTGCATAAGATTCACAAAATTTCTTACCATTTTTTTCTGTGATAGCTTCTTCTATTCCTCTTCACTCACTTTTTCTCTCTTCTCTTTATAATTTGTTTTGTTGGTATGCAATTGTAGTGCTTATTGAGTTGTTTAAATAGGCACGAAAAGGGTGCCACGTGTTCTACATGCCCTGTAAATGCATATACCTGCAAAAAAAGCCACATTCACCTTTTTACCTTAACAATCAACTTTAATATTATTTAATGAAATGTATTACAAAATTATTAGAATAATTAAAAATGATTTAAAGTAAATTAATAAGAATGGAACAAATACTAAAACACTAAAATCACAGTGATTTTAATAAAATGTATATAGGATAGGATAAAATAAATTACAATTTTAATTCTCTATAGTTTCAATTGTATCACTTTATTAAGTTTATTTATTTATAAAATATTTAAAAAAAAATTAATTATCCATTAAATATTTTTTATAAATTTATTTTTATAAAAAATTTTCATAAATTTGTTTGTAAAAAATTTTTTATAAATTTGTTTGTAAAAAAAATTTCCATTGATTTGTTTGTAAAAAAATTCCAATAAATTTATTTGTGAAAAATTTCCAATCAATTTATCTGTGAGAAATTTATCATAGTAAAAAATAATTTTTTTACTAATCTTTTACTTACAAATTGATGATGATAATAGAAAATTTGTGATAAATTTATAAAAAATATTATATTTTTTATTGATTTTAAATATTATTTAAAAATTTATTTTAAGAGGAATATAAATTTTTTATAATATTTATAATGAAATTATGTGATATTATTTATTAATGTTATGATCTAATTATAGCCTATAATTATAATCTATTAACAATATTAACAATGATGTGTACTAAAATTACTTAATTACAATATTTAAAAAATTCAATAAATAAACTTGAAACATAAGAAATAAGAATTTACAATTAAACTTAAGTAATATTTTACATTTATATATTTTTTTTATATGATATATAATTGGGATATCTTCATTTCACAATCACACACTTGATATATATAAATAGTATTTTCTTTAAAAAAAATCAGGATATAATGCAATAAAATTAAGGGTTAAGAGTGGAGATTCAATTAATTTTAATTTAAAAAATAAAAAAAATTACAGTATTCTTTTTAATATAACATACTGGTAGAAATATATATATATATATATATATTTTTTTTTTTTTCTTTTTTTACTTCTCTAAAAGTTTTCTATAACAGAAGATAATAAATATTAAATATTAAACATTAATATTGATGATTAAAATTTTCTATAACAGAGGATAATAAATATTAAAGAAAAAAAATTAAATATTAAATTTATACATTAAATATTAAACATTAATGATTAAAATTAAAAATCAAACATTCAAATTAACATTAATATAAATAATTACAATTAAAAATCAAACATTCAAAATAACATTAATATAATAATTAATATTAAACATAAAAAATTGAATATTTAACAATAAATTTAAACATTAACATTGATGATTAAAATTAAAAGTCAAACATTCAAAATAACATTACCATAAATAATTAATAAAAATTGAATATTAAATATTAAATAATAAATTTAAACATTAATGACTAAAATTAAAAATCAAACATTCAAAATAACATTAATATAAATAATTAATATTAAACATTAAAAAATTAAATATTAAACATTAAATAATAAATTTAAACATTAACAATAATATTCAAATTAAAAATCAAACATTCAAAATAACATTAACATAAATAATTAATATTAAATATTATATATTAAATAATAAATTTAAACATTAACATTAATGATTAAAATTAAAAATCAAATCTTCAAAATAACATTAATATAAATAATTAATATTAAACATAAAAAATTGAATATTAAAACTTAAATAATAAATTTAAACGTTAATAATTAAAATTAAAAGTCAAACATTTAAAATAACATTAATATAAAAAATTAAATATAAAAAATTAAATAATAAATTTAAACATTAACGGTGATAATTAAAATTAAAAATCAATCATTCAAAATAACATTAATATAAATAATTAATATTTAACATTAAATATTAAATATTAAACATTAACATTGATGATTAAAATTGAAAATAAAAAATATCCAAAATAACACTAATATAAATAATTAATATTAAACATTAAATATTAAATTTTAAACGTTAACATTGATGATTAAAATTAAAAATCAAACTTTCAAAATAAAATTAATATATCAATAAATAACCTACAGAGTATTTCTCATTCAGTTGTATTATTTAAAGTCTTAAGTTTAGTATGGATCTCAAATTCAATATTACAAATTAATGGATTTTTTTACTTAATTATATATATATATATTTATTTATTTAATTATATTCATATTCATCTTAATATCTTAATATTATCCTTCAATAATATCTGAAATTAAAATATAATAAACAATTTATTTATATAAACTAATTTTATTTTAATTTAAAAATTAAGATCTTTCTATCTTTAGTTTTTTTTTTTTTTCTTTCTTCTCACATGAAAATATAAAGGATTCAATAAAATTTTAATAATATAATAGAATTACCAAATCTCGATAAATTTGATATTATCTTAAACATATATATAAATGATAAAATGGGAATAGATGATGGTCCCAACTGAAAATAAAAGTGCTACATAGTTTTTTCTGCCACAATACTTTCTTTACATCACAAATGTAAATCAAGATATCATCAAAATTTTGTCTGCAATAGGCTGCACTGCAGATAGATTTACTTATATTTTAATAAATCAGATTATACATTAAATTAAATTTATTTAATCACTTATCATTTAATTTTCAAATCGTGTAGAAATATTCAAAGCACCTTTTTTCCCATTCAAGAATTGTTTTGAATTTCTAATTGATTTAAGGGAAGAGGAAATTTTGGTTCCACACTATGTCAAGATTTTTTATTTATTTAGTTACCATCTTAATAAATAGACATGTATTATTAATTTGAACTAAATGCAGTACATATCAGTAATTCGGACATATTTGTTCATTTTTAATATAGACAACATTGTTGAAAGCCAAATTAACATGTCTTTTAATTCAAAATAAAAAGGAAACCTTAAAGAATAATCTACACTCATTTTTTCCCTAAAACATGCACGCGTATACTTATTTTTTCCCATTTGTATCAATACACAAAAACAGTGGCATCTCTACGAAAAGTTGCATTCAAAAACTAAGACACTATCATTTCTCTATAAGTATAGTTGCATGTAGATGTAGCCCTTAAGAATAAGCATTTTATGCGAACTGTTTTGTCTGATATATATCTTCTCCCTATTATTTGAGTGATAAGTCACATTTTGGCTTAATGGAAGACCAGAAAAATGACAAGAGTGGAAGAAATCTCCTTGTTTCAAGCTATGTTTCTGGTAATGATGCTACTAATTACATAAGTTAGCTCCTTGTTTGATGTGTGAGTGGTTCTTATGTTTCTAACAATGATTCATTTTTTCTTAGGTAAGAGAAGCTGTTTATGGAGTTCTGAGATTCCTAGAAAGAAACGTTCAGTGGTGGTGCGGAAGCAGATAATATTGAAGAGATTTCATGTACTGCTTAGGAAGATGTCAGAAAATGAAGAGAACCCAGATGAATCATCCACAGAAGAGGTCTTGTTGTTGGATAACAACGAAAATAACTTCACAGCCAGTAATGAAATAGGGCTTGGAGGTGTTCTTCTTAAACCATGAGATAATGCTTCTGCATAGAAGGTTTCATTTATGTATTATTCTTCACATCAATATGTTAAAATTGAAGACGTTCTTTGGTGAGAATATACATGATTCTCTAGTTTTTATGTTGTTCTTGAACTTCTTGAATTCAAACCTTTGTATGAGAATATGTTATGAGATGATTGGATTCAGCAGTGATCATAATATGTCATGTATGAATAATAAATCAATAAGAAATGGCAGACATTGGAATAGTGATTGTCTTGTATCAGTTCTGCAAAGTGTAGATGTTACTTAGAGCATGATCATCACATGAATTTGATCATATCCTCATGGTTTCTGTGTAGATTTTCATACTTATTGTGGTTGATTCAAGTGTTGTTAATAACATTTTAGTGATAATAACTAGTCATAAATTCATGTAAAATTTACATGTTCATTTACTTTAATGAAGAAATTATTAATAGTAAAAATGTAAGTGTAAATGAATCAAAGATTTTGCAAGTAGATATATATATATATATAGGTCTTATTAATCTAAAAGATTTAGTTGAGTTTTTTTTGTTAGATGTTTAGAAGAATATTGCAGAACTTCATTTTCAATGTCTTATTCTTAATATGGACAATAATCTTAAAGAACATTTCATTGTAAGGTTTATATTCAATACTGAAAAAGGATGAATTTAAGTTGAGATAAATATAACTATAAGTGATTTTCTTTTTAATTTAATTATGTTTTTAGTATTTAGGATAATTGTTTTTAGTCTTCAAATTAATATTTTAGTTTCTAAAATTCAATTAAATATAATTTTATTCTTTAAATATTAAATTTAAAAAAAAAATTCTCATAATTTTTTTAGTGTTAGGATTCTTGACATTTACATTCATTACAATTTTCCTTTTGTAAATTATAATTTCTCATTTTAACTTAATTTTAAACATTAAAGTAAAAAGTTACAGAATAATAATTTTAAAAATGTGTAAAATATTATAAAAAGATCAAATAGTGAGAAATTTTCATAAACATATATACTAAGGAACATATTAATCTAAAACATTTGTGTACCTGTTAAAAAATGAATATTCAACCTGAAATTTTTACTCTATATTTTTTATTGTGAAGGTATTTATGTCACTTAAATAGAATTTGAGATTATTTATATGAGTGTAGCAATGTATTTTTTTATTTTTTTATTTTATCAAAATTGTGGATTGGGTTTGAAGATTATATTTTAGGGCCCATTTCCTATGCATATCCACATTTGGGTTAAACAAACCAAGCCCAGTAGTTCCAGTTTTGTGGGTTCAAATGTTTAAAGGATTAAATATATTTTCCTAATTATGAATTTTGGTTTAACACTAAGTTAATGGTGTCATGATACTAAAAGAAGATACTGTATTATTAAAAAAAATTAATTTTAAATCAAATATTTTAATAAAAATAATATAAATTTCTGGGTTGTTGTGACTAAGTTGACTTTAAGTTATGTGAATATTTGAGAATACTTAATATATTGTATTAGGATTGATTTGATATTTTATCAAATATTTATCTTAATTAAACATAAAAATTAAATATAATTTAATTTTAATATAATATAAAATTTAAATCAAATCAACATTTTATCATTTGATTTAAATTGATTTTATAATTTTAAAATTTATTACATATTTTATAATAAAAATTGTTAAATATAAAAATATTTTATAATTTTTATTTTTATAATAATTATTTTATTTATAGTTTTAATTATTTTTATATTATTAAAAAAATTATTTAATCATAAAAATAATGAAATATATATATTAATTATTATTTAATTTTAAATATATAATTTTATATTTAGATATAATAACTAGTTTATTTTAAGGTGATTCTATTTAAAATTTAAATCAAATCATACAGTTTAAAAATAAATATATTTAAAAAAATTTTAAAAATAATTTTAATTTATTAATCACTTTTCAATTATTATTTTAATTAATTTGGTTTTAAACATCTCAATATTATATCACGTCATCATTTTGCTATAAAAATGTAAAAAGAAAAACTAAATTAGTAACATTTTTACCATTTAAAGAAATAATTAAGAACTTTATTAATATCACCAACCAACTAGTTATACAATTTCAAATCCTACAATTTAAGTGAGGATGATATAATTCTATATCAATTTAAAAACAATACTAGATTACAATAAATAAGATTAAGTTAATTTCTTTTTTAATTTTGTAAATTTAAATATTTTAAAAATAAACATTAATATATAGACATTTACGTTTTGAAGACATCTATATGATACTTGTAATTTATTAAATGTATTATATTTATATTATGACACTTGTAATTTATTAAATGTATTATATTTATATTATGACACTCGTATAATTTATTAAACATGTTATATTTATTAAACATGTTATATTTATGTCATGACATTCCTAATTTATAAAGAACATATTATATTTATATTCAATAAAATTTTGCTGAGAATAACATTTTGATGTTGATGTGTATTTGATGAATATAAGTAAAATATGTTTAAAATGGTATATAAATGTTGCTATAAACATGGATGCCTATAAAATATTTTCCTTAAAAGATGGTAACACTCTTTGTTCTTTTGCAATATTGAAGCATCTTAAAATCCGTTCCCCCACCACCATTTGGGGGCATCTTATGTTGGACGTTTGTTGAAAACATAGACTTTTCTTCTTTCCTTTTTCTTGAGGTCCCAAAGTAGTAAATGTGACATGAAATTCAGCCGAAATTGTGGACTGTAAATTAGAAGTAGATAGAATTTGTTGGTTGTGAATTTATCATTGATTAATCCAATTAGATAGACTTTTAGGACACTTTCAAGAAAAAGGGAGTGAAGAAGGGCATGGTGGGAGGTTGCCACACACACTTTTCCTATTCCATCTTAGGAAATGGGTTAGGCATGCCATACCAAAATCATAAACTTACTTCAACACTTTCAAGTCAATCCACTTACTCACAATTTTTAACTTCAATAAGTGTTACTTTACTTACTCATCTAGGGTTTTCAGTGTGATTATACCTAAATATAGTTCATACAATCAAAGTTAGTGTTGAAGGTTCATACTTCTTACTAAAACACAAATCTAATTTTAATGAGAAAAAAAAGCTTGACATGTATGATTTAAGATATGTTTATCTTATTTTCATTTGTGAAATCTTAAAATAAATAAAGTAGAAGAAGGTTCACAAGATTAAGGTTAACTATGTGTCTTCCTTCTAAGAAAATCATGACTTTGAATTTTAATTTAATCTCTATAAAAAAAATGTTTCATTTTACTCCCAACATTGAAAAGTTCTTCGCCTAAGATTCGAACCATATGTAATTAATAAGGACTAAAATTTCACTATTTATGGAATTAAATATTGAAATGAATATTTTTTTATAGAGAAAAAAAAAAGAAAAAAAGAATCAATACCTTTTCATAAATGAAAAACATGTTTACATGGTGCTTTAATAAGTCCAAATAAACAAGTTGACCCAGTATCTGTGTATAGATCTAAAGTAAACTTTAGTAAAGGTAAAAGTTCAAACTTTTTGTGATCCTGGATTATTTATTAAATCATTTTTATATATTTTTTTTTCATTCCTCAATGAAACTAATTCATTAAGTCTTTATAAAGAGATTTGTTAATTTTAGATAAAATTTATTAATGGTAACTTTAAAAATACATTCCATTGAAGCAACAATTACCCAAATTTTTAATATTATTATTAAACTCATAATTATCTTATTCTTCAATAAATTATACAAAATAAAATTATTCTAATCCTCAAATTTATTAAAATATATTATAAAATATATTCATTTATCTATAAAATATTTATCATAATTTTTTTTATAAAAAAAATAATTATTTATTAAATATTTTTTATAAATTTAATTTTATGAAAATTTTTTATAAATTTATTTATGAAAAATTTTTTAATAATAAAAAAAATTTATTTGTGAAAAATTTATGAAAAATTTCCTATATGAAAATTTTTCATAAATTTTTTATAAAAAATAATTTTTTATTAATATTTTAATTATAAATTTATGATAGTAGAAAATTTATAATAGAATTGTAAAAAAATTTGTATTTTTCACTAAATTTAAATATTATCTACAAATTTTTTTTTAGAAAAATATAATTTTTTTAATGATAATTTTAGTTCTTAAATATTAAAACTAAAAAAAATTAAATTTTGATTTTAATCATTTAAATATGATGTTTAGGATTAAAAGTATATTTTCTTAATTTTAAAAGGATTAAACTAAAAATTTCAAAATCAAAACAATCCTAAATTTTAAAAACTAAAAACATAACTAAATTAAAAATATTTATAATACTGTACCATTCCAAAATACTCAGTACAATTACTCATAATATTTATAGTAATAGTTTATTTAATGATTGAAGCTACTTTATAAGTAAATTCCGAAACATTTATCGAAAGAGACGATATACCCATAATTAGGGTTGCCAGTGGCATGTGGCTTTGGTCACAGTTTCTGGGACAACGAGTCTGCTATGCTATTTACTATTTAACCAACCACCCATTAATTCTCTCTGTGGCCCTCACTTCTCCATTATAAAACCAACCTCACTTCTTTCCAATTCCACTCACTCACAACCAAACAAATTCTCACTATCTCTCTTTCTTCCTTCTCTAACTCCTTCACTGTCACTTCAACCACACAAAGATATGGCTTTGGGAAGAGGCAGTGCAATAGTGCTACTACTCTCACTTTGCTTCTTCCTGCTTCATTCTCAGATGGCTACTGCTGCCACCTACACAGTTGGAGATGCTGGGGGTTGGACCTTCAACACTGTTGGCTGGCCCAAGGGAAAACGCTTTAGGGCTGGTGACACACTAGGTTCGTATCTATCTCTCCTATTGATATATTTGCACCAGTTTTTTATCCAGTTTCTTATGCATTTTTTGATGCAATCATTTCCAAACACATGGAAGAAGAAGTTTTGTTTTTGATGATAGTTTTAACCAGCTTTGTTAAATGGGTGCAGTGTTCAATTATAGCCCTGCTGCTCATAATGTGGTGGCGGTGAACAAAGCTGGGTATGATGGTTGCAAGACTCCAAAAGGGGCGAGACTGTATCGGTCAGGGAAGGATCAAATCAGACTTTTGAGGGGACAGAACTACTTTATCTGCAATTTTGTGGGTCACTGCGAGTCTGGGATGAAAATTGCCATCAATGCTGCTTGAGGATGAGTTTGAGTTTGAGTTTTAGTGTTGAATTTGGTTTAGTTATATTAATTATGTGAGTGTTTTCCTACTCATACTCGTATTGTATTGTAATGCAAATTGCAGTGGTTAAGTTGGAAGTTATCTGTGTTTAATAAATGGATAGAATAGGTGTGTGGGAAGATAAAAGATACCTATGTGTCTCTCCTATGTATGTGTACTTATTATCTGTTAAGAATAATAAATGTGCCAATATCATAACCTCTCTCTCTTTCTCTCTAGAATAGGTCTTTCTTCACAACTTTTACATATATATATCCTCTTCTTTAACACTTATTGAAAATTACTAAAATAGGATATAAAACTGTTAGAAAAATCTATATCATCTTAATTTGATAATGAATTATCTTCATAATTATTTTCTATATTTTCTATATAGTATTTGACTATTTATTAATATATTAAATTTTAATTGGTAAGTTATTAAACACGTAATCACTTTTTATTATAATATTAAAAAAATTTAAGATGCACGTAATTTGTAATAAAAAGTGGGTGAAAAAAATTTTGAATAGTTTGCTAATGTTGTATATTGTATAACTATATAATTACCATTTTTAGATATAGCAGATAGAATTTAATTTTGATGTATAGTTAGGGTAAATTTGTTTAGAAGGTTGATCAATTATAATCCGATTCTGGAAAGATTTAGAATTATTAGAAAAATTTAACATATTTATCATATATTAAATTTACGACTAAATAACAATATAAAATATATTTACACTATCGGTGCACTTCAATTAATTTCCATTAGATATTTATAGTATTATTTTATAAAATTTAGATATGAAACAGTTAAAGTAAGTTACATGATAAACTTAAAAGGTTTTGAAGTTTTTTAGACAATTCAAGTTTCATGTTTGACCAATTCTAATTGTTAGTGCTTTAGTAATGGATAATTGTGATATTTTTTAAATTCTATAAGAAATATCTTACTGAAATATTTTTCATATTTATTTTTATGAAAATTTTTTATAAAATTTTTTATAAATTTATGGATGAAAATTTATTTATAAATTTATTTATGAAAAAAATTTATTTATAAAAAATTTCATATAAATTTATCTGTGAAATTTTTTCTATAAATTTTTGTGTGAAAAATAATTTTTATTAATTTTTAATTATAGATTTATGATAGTAAAAAATTTGTATTATATTAATAAGAAAAATTATATTTTTTTATTAATTTGAAGTATTATCTATAAATTTTATTTTATAAAACATAAATTTTAAATAAAAAATAATTTTTTTTTATAGTGAATTGAACGTTAAAACCTCCAACACCAATAAAGTTTCTTTCAACTAAAAATTAACTAATTTTTTTTTCCAATCCTTTACAACAACAATATACTTTATGTGAACAAGTCTTTATTAAAAAAAGAGAAAGTATGCTTTTCTTATCTCTATTCTTTTTTGAGAAAAAGAAAAGTCTTTGGCAATCAATTAAAAAAATACACCAAAAACATATATTAACATTTCAATTATAAAGTTCATTTTTTTAATTAATTACACTTTTTAGAAGAGTGCAGCACACACAAATTATAACTATATGTGAGTTTGTCTATATCACATATACAGCATCACATGATCCTGAAATTAAACAAACAAGTTCATTAGTATAAATTCACATATTAATTTTTCTTTTTCTTTAAACTTCTTAACCCACAAACTTGGAAGTTATGTAAATCAAGTCACATCAATTAAGCTTAATTTTAGACTCACATCCACTATCTATGAATTAAAGCTAGTAAATCTAACTTTAATGATAACTAAATTCAAATCATTATGACACTATAGGGCCAAGGTATATTATTTTTCTCTCCCAAATCAAAACCATTATGACTCTGGTCCAAACCATGCCCTTGAGTCATCATTTTTGAGGATGAAGGGACCCAGCACTACTCAACCACCCCATTACAATTGCCATGCATCTTTGGCTATAAAAACATGCTCATAAACTAATTCTTATTACCACAAAGTCTATATCTTTTTTTACTTCTCAATCTTTAGTCTTATATTGCAATCAAAAACATGGCCCTGGGAAGATGCAGTGCAATTGTAGCTCTGATGGTGTCATTCTGGTTGGTGCTTCACTGTGAGATGGCTCACACAGCCACCTACACAGTTGGAGATGCAAATGGTTGGTCCTTTAACACTGTGGCTTGGCCTAAAGGGAAACGCTTCAGGGCTGGTGATACACTTGGTTAGTATCTTTGGATCTTTTCTTATTTTCCTTCATTTTACAAAGAAAGTTCAAGAGATTAATGTAAGAAGGGTTTGGTTAACCAGTGTACTTAAGACACTCATTAAGGTATAGCAGACACTAACTAAACCAAACCAGTTGTTTCATCATTTTTATAACTGATGAAGTTAATCTAACATCTCTAACAATTTGTCATATCATCATATTTACTAAATTACTGTGATAAACTAAATTACTGTGATAAAGAAAAGACTAAAAATCATAAATTATATATGGACTAAAAATGAAATCAATCTATATAATTGAAGTATATAAATAAAGTGTAAATTTTATTTTTTTAAATTGATTTGAGAATAAATTAGGTCTATAATCACACTTTTTACGTGGTAGGAGAGCTTGATTTTCCAACATATTTAATATATATATGTATAGTAGTTGAATATCATGAGCTAAAGATTACCGTTAAGTTTCTGAGGGTTCAATATCCTGACTTATTTAGCCAATTCAATTACATAGTTTATATCAGATCATAATCCATCACCAAGACAGTTCTAAAGGTAGACACAACTCAAACAAGAACTCTTCAGGTTACTGCATTCTTACTCAAGTGATGTATATACATTGTACTTGCAGTTTTCAACTACAGCCCTGGGACTCACAATGTGGTGGCTGTAGACAAAGCTGGTTACAAGGCATGCAAGACCCCAAAAGGTGCCAAAACCTATAAATCAGGAACTGATCAGATTAAGCTTGTCAAAGGACAAAACTACTTCATCTGCAACTTCGTTGGTCACTGCGAATCTGGCACCAAAATTGCCATTAATGCTCTCTGATTTAATGGATTAACTTCACTTTGGACCAAAATGCAGTATCTTATGTGGTTTCAGTACTGTTGTCTAATTAAAATATGATGTTTTACTTGATTAGACAATATTAGAAATATTTATTTAATGTTTCATATCTGAGTTTTAGCTCTTGTATTAATTGCAGATTTCATCTTCCTTTCTGAATTTAGTTATCATTACTTAGTACTATTTCATAATTACTTCTGTCTCCGATTTAGTACTAACTTTATTAAAAAAATTCACCTTGTCTGCTTAATTATTGAAAAATGTTTTTAAAGTTTTTTATAACAAATTTTTTCATATAAGCCTTAAAAATGGATTAATTTCTATATCTATTAAAATAAAATAAAAGGTTATATTATTAAATAATAAAATTTTAAGATAATTATTATAAAGTTTACAAATTTATTAGACATAACAATTTATAATTGATTTTACTGTAAATTTCTTTTACACAATCTACACATAAATTATTTTCCCACAAAAATTAGTTAAAGTAAAGGCATATATATATATATATACATTGTATTCATACGGAAGCAATAGGTAAAATACATTCATACAATAAATTTTACTAAATATTGATAATTAAAATTAATGAGAGCGTAAAAAATAAAATAAAATAGTAAAATTAACAGAAGCTTTGAATATTTAGAAAGAAAGAAAAAAAAAAAAGGAAGACAAAGTTAAACTCGTGAGGAAAACAATATGCAAATATAATTTCTTGTAATAAAATTTTATTTTATTTTTTTCACTATGAATTATTCAGCCTTGCTATGGAAAGCCCAATAGGGTACAAAAAATCAACAAAAGGTTAATAGGCCCAAATTGAAATAAGTGGTTTGATCTTCTTTACATTTCGATCATGGCTTTTGCTTTCTGCACCTCTATAGTTTCTTCCTACACCTCTGCCTTCACACTACATTATACTCCTTAATTAAATTATCAACAAAGATTGGTCATTGATATGGTGAAAAAGAGAAATAAATTTAAAAGTAAAAGCTTGTATTTCGTATCATTTCATTTTTTTAAAGAGAAAATAGTCATTTTATGGAAATTCAATTTAAAATTGACACATTTATGCATAGTAACTTGTAGAATAATTATTTGAAAAAAGTATACCTATCATAATTTTTAGTTTATTGATGGTGTGATAAATTTATATACATTATTTATATATATATATATATATATATATATATATATATCTTGAGTATTATTATTCACTTATATTTAGAGTTCCATCTTAATATTCATGTTATTAAATGTATTTTGTATTACTAAGTGAAACAATACCTAAAATATCAATAATATTATTTTATTTTTTAAAATAAAATTCATTCAATTTTTAATTAATTTATATTAATATTTATTATAATAAAGATAAAATAGAAAATTATCTAAACATCAAATACATTATTGTACAACTTATCTGAAAAAAGTCTTAGATAAATGAAAAAAGAAACGAAATTATGTAACAAAAGATCATACAATTTAAAGAAAAATATTAGTAAACAAAGAAAAAATAATTAAAATTTGTTAAAAAAATATGATTTTTTCTTTTCTTTCTGAAAACGGAGGTAATATTTCTTAAGATTTAAAACGAAATCCATGAGTCTAAAGAGAAGATGAATCTGGAGTTTTTTGTGGTCATTGGAAATTTAAACCTAATATAAAATTGGTGAACCTGCCAAATGGGGACCAAGTTAATTAGAATATCTTTCAGAACAAATTGCAATTCCAATTGCATAATCAAGTAATCATTTTAAACTTTAACAGAAGGAAGTTGCTGCCATTAATTTCTCTCAGGCCTGACCCCAGTGTCCAACATGTTGAAGGATGAAGATGGTCCCGCCAAAACAAATTAAATCATATGAAATGTAAAGTCATGCATGTATAGGAACAAAGATCCAGGTGGGGTTCGTAAATTTGTAATCATTATGTTGGTTGCATTACATTATTTTGTTTTTTTCAGAGATACATTCATAATCTGCAAATATATATTAATCCAGTAAAATTTTTGCAGAAACATGTCTCAGTATCTTGAAATCTGTATTATATATAAATATATGAACAGGTAGAGGTATAGGTACATTGAGAAATCAAAAGTGTTTATTTCTGGTTTGAAATCCTGAATGTTGCATGATATGATGATATGTGTCAGTTCCAAAGGGCACTAATAGATTCCTCTCCCATTTACAAAGAATTGATGAAGCTGACATAATAAACCTTTTGGTTGGTGGTGGTGGGTGGTGCTGCTGCTGATGGTCGTTTGAGTGCATTATGTGGACAAGTTAGGGCAGGAATTGGGTTGCCATTTGAAAACAGCACAACTCATAATGGTGGCCTCAAAACAGCATTGCCAACTCTAAATTAATCATACTCTAATGCTTCTAGGAATCCAATGCTGCAACTGCTAAAATGGGTCTCACCATAGCCAATGGATTTTCAACAAGTGGAAGCGCATGCAGATATCCACAATACTTTTTAAGTTTAAACCATTGAAAAGGTGCAACATTACCATCAAAGCCAAGACAAAAGTTTAGGACACTATCAAAAGGGGAAGTTAAATAAAACTATTTACTTATTCACGTTCAAGTTTGGTGGTTGACTTAACACCAACAAAATAAAATAAAGTAATAGGGTAAATGATCAATAACTTACTCCTCAGAGTTACTTCCACCTCCAAGATCCTCTTTACTAGGAAAAACAAAAGCAAAAACTAAGTACCTTCTAAGCATGTGTTCATCAAGTGTTCTTGCTTCCTTCAGTATTGTATTTTCCTCAAAAAGGCATGTTTCTGAGATAAGTATAGGAATCTGCAAAAATGCAAAACAGAAACTTATTAGGCTGAAACATATAAGAAGTTGCATATACTGCATAATAAGACCAAAATCAAAGGAATCATATGTGAGTGTAAGTCAATTAACATTTGCATAATGAGCAAAAGGATAATCATGCAGAACTAAGAAGAGATATGAAAGAGAACTGAGCCCACAAGGGGTTTCTCAGAGGCAGATTCACAGAGCCCGTTTGGCCTACTGGCCACCTCCAATTGTCACCATTTTGGGTGATTCCAAACATTCCATTTAATGGAGGTGGACAGAATGCCAAAATGGCTATGGAACAAGATCTCTGAGAAACCCTAGAGGCTATATAGAGCAAAGAAAAGCATAAGCAAATGGAAATTCTGGCTGAGATTTGAAGATGAGATTATAGACAGGTTTTGACTAAGCAATGAGGAAGAAATAAGTTTTCTATGATGGGTTTGAAATAAGAGTGGCTTTTTGTAGAAAGAAGGTGCACAAGCGTGCATGGAGTTGTACTATCTATTGGAATATTTTGGCATTTGGGTGCTTCTGTTGTTTTCAAAGACTTTCAATTCATTGGTTTTGTCTAGATAAGTTTAAATTGCACCTATATATCTGCTTAGGTGTTTTACATTTATGCCAATGAAATGGTCTTCCCTTTGCACTAAAGACTTTAGTGCCCTTAGATTACACCACTCTTTGCTGCTAATTCTCTTACAAATGGTTGAAGATAATGAGGCTTTCTTTGACCATGGTTGTTATGTTGCAATTTGCTTGCACTGTGATTTCACTATGCTTTTTGACTTGCTTCAAAAGGAGGATGCAGAATGTGCTGGCCATGTCTCCCACTCACTTTCTAATTATTTAATTTGTCAACTCACTATTTCTTACTCCAACCATTGACATTTATTGCACAGCATCTCAAATAGTAGTCACAATATCTCACCAAAATTGTAAACTGAGAAATATCTCTTCACTGATAATATTACACAATTTATTAAGTTTTGTATCTATATACATGATGAACTTTAATTCCTAAAACCATGTTTGGAAAATTCAATTATCTATAACAATGTTTAGGTTAATTGATAAGAAAAGTCACACAAAATATAAAAAAGTTATAAGATATAGTGAATGTTTATGCACAATGAAAAGTCTTTGCAGTGGTTGGTATATAAAATAACCACCATGGACAGAGCATGCACATATTCAAAAGATATATTAATGTGAATCATTCAAATGTTCGTAGCAGAAAATATTTTAGTTTAAAAATTTTCTGATAATCATTTTTCTATTACATAATCATTTCACACTTTTATGGAGTGTAAAACATTCTCATTCGTTTGAATCATATTCCTTTGCATCTAATCTTTTACTCGTTAAAAGGAAAAATTAAACAAGGTTTTTGATGTATGAACCACACCTGCAAGAAATCTTTAGAACAGTTGTGAAGGTTATTTGTGTCAAATATTTTAAAAAATAATTAACAAAACTATAGTGAAATATAAGTAAAATATATTTCATTAATTTTGATATCTAGCTATAAAGTATCAATAAGTTTGACTTAATCATATTTTATAATATGTTAATCCAATATAAGTTTTATTCACAAATAAAACAATTATATCAATATGAACAATATATGCTAAATATACACAATACCTATTTACACAAGCCTTTTTTTGTAAGCATTTCTAAGAATTTTCTTTTTAAAAAGTAAAATTATAAAAACTCTCTCAATAACTTATCAATTTTTTTTTTTTTTAAATTTATGTAAAACAAATTTTAAGTTATAAAAGAATCAATTTAATTTATTTTCTGATATACTTTTCTGTCCTATAAGTAATTTATTAAACAAACCCACAATCATAAAATAATTAACAATTGATCTATTGGAAGATTTACAACCTTAACAGTCATCCTGAGAACATAAGCTATGTTAATGTTGGAATTGCTGATGTAAATGTAAAGACATAAACTTCCATTAAAATTATACTGTAAATGTTCCTGTGCTAACTTTATTCTCTTAGGCTTTGTTGTTAGGGTTTAGTTTTAATATTGAATGAAAAAATACAGTGTTACAATTAGAAATCACTTTGAACATGCTTTTTAAGTAATTAATATACAAAACAGTTTTCTTGATTAACCTACCACAATTAAGTTCAATTATATGAATGTCAAAAATAAGTACTTTTAGCAATTTTATATGGTTACTTAGAAAACAAGTTTTGGATCTTTTTGGCAATTAAATTCAACATTGAATATTGTTGGTTCTTTCTAAAGAAATTAGGATTATAAAAGGAACTGTGTTACATATTGAAAGTGTTACCCCAATGGAAGACAAGAAAATGTGCTAATAGATCTTAGTTCATAAGGTTGCTTCCTCACCCATCTTTTTCTCTCTTTTGTTTTCAATTGCAGGTCCCATCCCATGTTAAAAGATAGGTGTTGTTCTATTAAATATTGCATTTCTTTTGAAGAGAAGTTCAAAGAGAAAGGTATCTGCGTAAGCTTAATTCTAAGTATGCTTCTTCTGTGTATGCAAATAGCTTCACAAAAGACTTGAGTCACATAAATATAATAGACAAAAATTATATAAAATGATTTATTCATGTCACCTAACACATACTTATGTATAAAATAAAAATTTTGGTGTTAAAATCCTTTGATTTTAAATGTAATCAATATCATATGATTTGATTTTGGTCTTATTTGAGTCTGTAGAAGTTTATTCACAGGGATATTTGCTGTGATTCTTCTACAACCATCGTCCTCATTTAACTACATGCATTCTGTCTTTTCTTTTGCAGGTCCTAACACATCAAATGGGTGCTGCAGTTTTGAAGAAAAATGGATAAAAGAAGCTTTAGCATGCTACCCTAGTAGTAGCACCAGTGGTTAATTCTACGATCATTTAAAAGTGAAGAATCTCGGAGGATTAAGGAAATTAGAATAGTGATATAAGACAGTGACACAGTTGTCTGGTTTGCTTATGTAAATGTCTTTTGATGAAATTATGTTGTAAAGGTAGAGAGGATGTTCATGTGCTAGCTTTATTCTCTTTTGCTTTGTTTTGTATGGGTTTAATTTTGGTCGTGAGTGGATTTTTCTTATATACTATTTCAATTAGAAATCAATTTGAAAACCATTTCTGTTGAAGCCATTAAAACAAAAGTCAATAGTTTTCTTAACTTATTCGAATTAAATCCTTGTTATATGGAATGCCATGAGATATGTAGTTATACCAATTTTGTGAGGTTTGAGAACTATGTTCTTTATCTTTTTCCCGATTTGTGGGATTCCTATTGCTTGAAACGACATTGAACATTATTCCTTCTTTCTAAGGAAATGAGGCTTATAAAATGAAATGTGTTACATATTGAAGGTGTTACCCCAATGGAAGACAACAAAATGTGCCAACAGATCTTTGTTCATAAGGTTGCTTCCCCACCCTTCCCTTTTCTCTCTTTTGGTTAGGATTGCAGGTCCCATCCCATGATAAAAGAAGGGTGATGTTCCATTGCATTAAACATTGCATTTCTTTTGAAGTCTGATTTAAAGAGAAAGGTATATCCGTAAGCTTAGATTCTATTATGCAAATAGCTTCACATACATCCATGAGTATGCAAATTGAACTTTTTAGATGATTTATTAGATTTAAGATAGTCTGATTGGTGTAGCCAACTGCATTCAATTATCCAGTTGATCTTTCTATTACAAGTCTATTTGTTAGGTGGCTTCTATTTCAATATGGTTACAAGAAATGTGCTTAATCCTAAAACCTGCAATGTGAATCACTAGTATTGGTTCCAGTTCTCAGTAGGAGGGTTATTTTAGACCTTCAACAACCAAATATGAATCACTTGGTTCCAGTAGTGTCATTCAGATGTATTGTCTAAGATTGAAAAAAATAATAGAGATAAAAAATTTGAAGATTCAGTGCAGAAATTCTTTACATCATTCAACGTGTTGAAGCATAAGAAAATACATTGGGAAGCATCTTCTCTGTTTGTGCTTAGCTCAAAGAAAATCAATGAGCAAAAGAAGTTGTTGAAATTAAATAGTTGATTCAAAGAAAACTTCACCAAAAAAAATTGTACAAAGAAAAGGCCTTCAATTTCATAATTGGCTAAGGCATGATCCATAAAAGGAACATGTATGTCAACGGGAGCATCAGGATCCACCAGCTCTGAGCTACGGCTTTATAAGCTTTTGATCGATTACATGCAACCTGCTTGTCATGATAGGAGCATGTTGTTTGATTCCTGCATTCAACAAGAACAATCAAAAGAAATAGAGGTGAGTGTTATATAAGAAATATCATGTATAATTCTATAATGCATTCAATTAGAGATGTGCTCCCATTTCTTGAAACCTTTAATTGTCAAGACCAATCCTACCTTGATCCACAGAATATGACAACAAAGTCTGCTTTTGAACAGGTTATTAGACTTGTAGGGTCATCAAGTGCAAAACTATATGCTGCAGGACACACTTGTTTGAAAATTTTGGAGTAGTTTGTAGGCAAGCATGTTGCAGGGTTTCCATAAGTCCCTCTGCAGCAATACTCATCAGTATTGAAGACATCACATGCACTCCGGCAAGCAATAACTTTGTCATTGTCCTTTGAAGCTAACTCTGAGGGGCAGTTCTGCCTCAAATCTCCATCACAGCCAACAGTGCTGCAGTTTCCTGTGCCATTAATAGTTTTCACTACTATAGGCACGTTGAAGCCATTCACAAGGCTAACATCATAATAATCAAGTTCACCAAGGCTGAAGTCAGCACTTGTTGCAGGAGGGTTTCCAGGGCCAGTACAGTTTATGCTGGTGCCACAGCCACCAGTTTGGCACTTGCCATTGCCACTATTGTCAAAGTTGCAGCCTGTTCTAGCCCATATCCTCCCACTCCATCCATCAGGAGCAGTATAAACAGTAGATTGTCCTGATTTCAATGTGAAGCCATCGCCACTGTGGTTGTCACTGCGTGTTATGCCAGGCCATATTGTCTCCTTGCAGTAATTAACTAAGGTGAATGTCTTATTGCTTCCACAAAGTTCAGGTGCTGCCAACCAACACATCAAAATATCAAGCATAAAAGTAAATTTCCATCCAAGAAAGTCAAATTATTTTTTCGAAAGTGCAGTAGCTCCTCGTTTTAAGAACTAGAATTTGATTCAAATCTCCTTGATGGGAATTTAGTATGCCTGCCAATTGCAGGAGATTACTTTAAAAGACAATACATGTAGACTCTAAACATGTAGACTTTAAAGGACAATACATGCTATTTTGTTGTTCTTTAGAAAGAGTTGAAGTCTCGTCTCAACAATTCATAAAAGTTTATACTAAAAGTCAACATAAGTGAAACTTCAGTTGGAAAACATCATCAAAAACATTTTAGGAATTGTAATTAATTTTTACCTAGAGTTAAATACTCTATTTGCTTCACTAAGGTTGGCAACAAATAAAGCTTAAAGAATGAAATTACCTGTGGCAAGGACAATGAAGATGGAGGTGAGTTTCAACAGTGCAATGTGGGGATTAGCCATGCTCTCTCTATCTGTGTCTCTTAGTTATGTGACATTTGATCTGGTGTGAAGGCTGTTATTTAAGAGGACAGTGGAAGAATACGTGAGGAAGAGAGTTTGTGAACAATACTGACAGCCTAAACAAGCTTCCTTGCTTAACCATCCAAAAAATACCTTACCCGCTAATGTCACACTGATATCCTAAAATTCATATATTATGCACCTTTACGCACTTTTCACTGATCTTACAAGCCTTTCCTTTTTCTTTTTTCTATTTTTCTCTTGTTTGAAGAAAATCAAATTCTCTGACATATCTTATTTAAAGGATTATGTTTTAACTCACTTGATTGATCAGATAAAGATGGATTCTCAATCTCATATATGCGTGCCTATTTTTTATCTTTTCCTTTTTCAACTGTTTCCTTAAAATCATGGGAAAATGGCACCACTTAAGATGCACAACAATATATAACGCATATACTGCAGAATCCCAGAATAGACATGAAAAATCATAAAAAAAGTAACAATATTGAAAATTTGAATGGCCTGAGGGATGTTTGATCCTCGCGTACACATAGGACCTTGTCTTCCCTTGAAGATGCCTATCTTCAAAAGGAACTTTTCCAAATAGAACATAGAATCTCAAAGCAAAGCATTGCAAAACTGTGCACGCCATGGATCTATTTGTTTCTTTGGGCCATGAATCTATCTGTAGTTCATTCTATTTGGATGGGAAAGAGATAAAAGATCTTTGATCTAAGGTTCCAAAGCTTCAATTTTCAACAGAAAAATGCCTTATCAAAGATTGTACTGTACTTGGCAGGAGATTTCCTTCTCGTGATTTTGATCTTTATAAATTCCTCAAAAGGAAGTTCTTTATCTTCTCTTTGTTGACTTTGATACTTTCTTTCCATGGATTTATTAGAAAGAGAGTTGTCCTTCTTCCCATATTCCCACTGGAAAATATTCATGTCTCCATATTCTTTCATGTTTATCTTGTTGGAGTTCATAAGCCTGTTCCTTTGCATGTCATCTTGATCCTAGCTGAGGTTTCTCATGCAGATTCTATAGCTTAAATTATAATGGGTTCTTAAGTATATAACAACAAAGCAAAGCCAAAGATGAAATTGAAATCTTTATTGTCAATGAATTATCAAACAGTTTCACTCACCATTAGTACTTGAACTTTTGATCAAAACATGAACTATATGTATGTCACTGATCATTACATTAATGGGGAATGAGTTGGATAAGAAGATGCTGAGTTTTGGTTTCATTGGTGATCATAAAGAAGAATCATAGAAAAATATTTTTAAAAGTACATTATTGAACTTAGACTAATAGTATGGAAAAAAATTATGGAGTGGAAAATATATGTATTTGAGCTGTAAAAATAGAAAAATTTATATTTTTTGCATACAAGAATGAATTGATTACTTAATTTGGAATAAATTACATAATTTGCTAAAATCTGAATTGAAGAAGGAAAAAAATCAAAACTTCTACCATTTTAATTTGTTCACTTTTCTTAATTATATAATTTAAGAAACTTTAAGTATTAGTATTATATATGCAGAATGAATTTATAGTATTTGACATTACGTTTTTATTATTAAAGACTAGTACTATTCTTCATCATTCATAATTTATATTTATATTATTATTATTTTGAATTTAACTTAAGTTGTAAAATGGTAATTACTGAATTTTCTTTTTAAAATAACTTACATGCATGTTGTTATTTACTTATTTATAATATTGTATTTGAGAGGTATTTAAAAAAAACAACCAATGAATATAATGACTCAACTCAATTAAAATTGGATTACCAATGAATATAATGACTCAACTCAATTAAAATTGGATTAAGTTAAGTTGTAAAAAGAATAAATCCAATTCAATTAAATTTAATTGAGTTGAAAATTAGAATAAATTCAACTTATAAATGACTAAGGTTAGTTACAATTTTGTTCATAAAAACATTTTAAGAGAAAAAAAAAAATCATAAGTTAAAATTAATTTATGTATAAACTAAAAAACTTTTTTTTTCTAATTTTTTATAAAAGCTTTTGTTTATTCTAATATATATTGGTTAAAAAAAGCATGAATGAAATTAAAAGACCATATTAACATTTTAATAATAAAGGGATAAAGAAAAAATTAACTAAAATATTTTTAAATAAAAAATTAAATATAATTAAATGATACAATAACATTTAATAGATTTGACTTATTTTCCATTTAAAAGACTCAGATATAAAACTCTATTTAAGATAAATAAACTCTTGACATTTGAACCATTAAACATTAAATACTAATTAAGTTGATGATAAACTTTAAAGATTAATCTACAGCTTATTAAGCCTCTTTAAGTATTTTTAATTACTAAATTAGCTGTATCCATTATTTATAACTTACATTAATAATTTCATATGCTTAAGATTTTTTTCTATACAACCACAACCTTAATAGTAAAATTAAGTATGTAATTTTTATCAAAGAAACTAGTTACAAAAAATGACTTCAATTTAAAATGAAATTTTAAACTCAGAATCCAAATTCTTTAATAGGGTAAACAGTATTTGAACATGAATCAAACTTGCAGAGAGAAAATATCAAAATATTGTGATGGCATGGTTTTCAAATTTCGAAATATTGAAATAAAAACCATGTTCTCTTCAAACTCCCGCTCCTTCTTCTCTCTCTAGCTGTATATATATCTATGCCAATTAAGAGAGAGAAAAGGAAATCCTATCGCCACCCATTTCATCCAGATCTTCCATGCTTACTTTTTTCATTTCCATTAGGTAAGCTTCCTCAATTCTCTTCTCACCCTCTTCTCTCTTCTCTTTCTCCATTCCATCTAAGACACCCTTTTTCATTTCCTCAATGTTTCATTTCATTTCTATCTAATGCTTGATTCAAAATGTAATTTTTTTAATGCACATCTGAAGGAGCTTCGTCAATTCCCATCTGGGTATTCTTCTTCTGCATTCCCGTATGTTACATAGGAATCGGGATTTGTTGACATGATGTATTGTTGTTTTATGTTAGTGCTTAGTTCAGAGAAAAGAACTAAAGAAAGATTGTGTTGATGTTTGGCTTCTCTGTTGTCTACTGTTAATCTGACAGCTGAAGTTGTAAAATTCACTTAAATCAGTGCTTCATTGTCTTCACTCTTCTTGATGTTTCTTTCCTCGTTATTCTAGTCATAGGATATATGAAATTTGAGGGGGATTGATGTTTCAGGTTCATGGACTTTTCCAATACTTGTGGGTCAAATTCGTGTGTGTTTTCATGACTGCGTGAAAAAATAAAAAATATTTTGTTGGTGGTGCTGTATGTTTGTAATCGTAACTGAGCCAAATAAGGTGGTGCGATTCATGTAACCAAACTCAGATAAGGTTTATGCGGTTGTAGTGTGTTGTTTCCATAACCAAAGTGGAATAATGTGGTGTGATCTATGTAGTCAATTTCGCTTAATGAGATAAGACTTTTGTTGTTATGTATGAATAACATAGTGTGATCTATGTAGCCAAGATTGCTTGGTGAAATAAGATTAGTCTTGTTTTTGTTGTTCTTTTTCTAACTGCACCATTTTGATTTTGGAAGATGGTGTTGAATCCGTGCTCATATTAACAACTATTTATTTGATTCTTCGTTCTTGTTCTCAGCTATGGATGTTCTCCCTGATGCCATTCTCCAATGCATCTTATCCCGAATCACCAATGCTCGTGACGTTTCATCCTGTAATTGTGTTTCCAAGCGATGGAAGGACTCCACCCCCTATGTCAGAACCCTTTATTTTCCTCGCAGCTCATTTGACTCCCCATCATCTTCTGAGGGTGCTGACAACATCATCAAAAGAATGGTGTCCAGAGTGGTGAAGTTAGAGGAGCTAATAGTGTATAGCCCCTTTTCCCCTGGTGGCCTTGGATCATGGCTCTCAGTGGTGGGGCAGTCTCTACTTCAGCTTGAGCTCCGAATGGACAACCTTAATGACAATCAGGGCTTCCATGAGAGCCCTTCCAAATTGGACTATGTCGGTTTTGCTAAGAATTTGGAGTCTCTCAAACTGTGGGGTGTGTTGATGGTGCGTGCCCCCAACTGGGATGTGTTCCCTAACCTCAAGAACCTTGAAATTATTGGTGCGAGATTTAAGGACCCTGTGTTGAGTTTGGTGCTTCGCTCGTGTCCGGTGCTTACCAGATTGTTGCTGCTTGGATGTGAAGGGGTTAGATCGTTATCTATCGAATTGCCATGTTTGGAACAGTGTAAGCTGGATTTTTATGGGATGGGGAACTGTTCTCTCACTTTGACTTCACCCAAAATTGAGTCCCTTGAGGTACAAGGCTGTAGCTGGATTAGGGTCCCTGAAACCAAGCATTTGAGGAAACTTACCATATCCAACACTGCAGGTAGTTAACTCGTTGTTGTTGTTGTTACTGTGTTTATATATTTGTTGTTGGCTGTTGTCTGTCAGTTATATAATGTCAAAACCATTGCGTATGTAATCAGAAGTACATATAAAACACCAGAACAAGCACGCACTAAGTAGTCCAGAATTTGATCCTTGCCTCTTATTGACAGTTCAAGCTCAAGGGCTCTTGCTTGAGTGGTGTATTAGTGATATGATATTTAGGATTGTAGGTTTCATCACATTGTCCATCTTTTTTTGTGTTCTTGTTTCCAAGTAATCACCAGAGTTTGTCTTTTAGACAAAATGTAGATAGTTTTTTCTAATTAGAATTAGTTTTACTTTGATAACATATACTGATCTTCTATGCAAAATTTTATTACTCATGTAAGAGTATATTGTTGTGGTGAAATTCTATTTTTGAGAATGTAGCAAAAGTACGTATGTATTTTTCCCCTTTTTTTCAGTTTAACTTACTTTACTTACAATTTATTGCTTTCAGGGAGAGTATACATGGTTGATTTTGGAAATCTTTCAGCTCTGGAGTTCCTGTGTATGAGAGGAATTCAGTGGTGCTGGGATGCCATATGCAAAATGCTGAAATTGGCAAGTGAGGTGAAACACCTTTATATGAAGGTTGAATTTACTGGGGACTATGATGCACTTCAACCCTTTCCAGAGATTGATTTTGTTGACTTCTTCAACAGTCATCAAAAGCTGCAAAAGTTTGATATCCATGGAGCCATGTTTGCAGCACTATGCCAGAAGAACAGTCTGAAACATGTAAGTTCATAATATTATTACCCTTCTGATTAAGGCTATTGTTTAATATTTCAATTCATCTAATGAAGATATTTCACAGGTGGATTCAGGATTTGTGATTCCATTTCTGGAGGAAGTTGTGATCACAGTGAGGTCTCCTCTTAATGCTGAACAGAAAATGAGTACACTTGAATCATTGCTCAAGTACGGGAAAAGTCTTAGGAGCATCGTTATAAAGATTCTTGAGATGAAGAGCTGCCATACTAGTGCTGATGATTTTTTTGATGAGATTTGCCGGTTCAGATACATGAACCATAACATAGTTCGAATAGAATAAAAGCTCACAAAGAGGCTATTATTATTTCTTGATGCCTTCATAATTTAAGACGATTTTCTTGTGAACTAATTATTTTGTTAACATTTTTATGGTTTACAATTTTGGTATGTGACTTTGAATTTCATTTGAAAATTGACTCTTGTTTTAGTAAATTTCGAGAATAAATTTAGCATCCATTTCATGGTTCTAGAAAATTGCAGAAGCTCACAATATTAAAAAATATACTCATTAGATCCATTTTTTTAATTCATTACCTTATTATTCGATAATCATTTATTTTTTTCTCTTGAAAATATTTTGTTCAGAATTTTTTTTATCTTACATTATTTTTTTATATATTCTCATCATAGTGATTTTTTTTTTATTAATTTTTCTATTTTTAACTTTTCCAAATCTACCTATAACATATTTACGAAATATGATAAATGTGGGGGTAGAATAATAAAAAAATGAAATTAATCATATAAATAAAAAAAATAAAGAAGAAAATAATATATCATTTCATGAAATTATTTATTTATTAATTATTAGGTAAACTAAAAATTACACTCTACTCGATTGCATTATTATTTTCTAAATTTTATGTAAAATTATTTTATCAATATTTTTTTTAATAATTTATATATAGAGATAAAAAACTATTATTTATTATAATATAAATCTTTTTTTCAATTTATAATTATAACTATTGACAAATAATTTTAAAAGACAATAAAATCATATGAGGATGAAGAGATTTTGAAACAAGGGAATAAATTTTTGAAAAAATAAAAATAACAATCAGTAAGGATAGAAGAAATATTGCATTTGAATATATTAATTTCTCATCAAAATCAAATAATTTTAATTATTATGACTTAATTAACTATAGATAATAATTATATCTTAAATTTTGGTGAGTAATGCATAATTCTCTTACTTTTCTCTTTCAAAAACTAAGATTAAAACTTCTTGTTCAACCTTGATTGTTATCTTCTTATGAAAGAAATTGAAACACCTATTCATTTATTTACTTATTGAAAATAAATAAATTAAATTCTAAAATAACAAGAAACTTGATTTTTGTGCACACTAATTTATAACTTTTGGTTAAGAAAAATAAAAAATACAATCAAAAGAAAAGAACTCTAAGATATAAAACAGTAGTAAAATGAATGGAATAGCTTGATGTTAAAAACCTTAAAATAATATCATTATCTCTTAATGAATAAGTTGAAATGATCATATATACAAATGATGGGAAGGAGAAGAAAAAATTAATATTATTCATATTCTAGACAATGGGTAATAATTACTATACTAATTTACAATTTCCTATTTCATATTTGGATTTTTTTTAAAACAACAATTTATCGTTTATAATACATTTGAATTTAATTTATTTTAGTATGTTCAATTTAAATAATATTTAGTAATAATATACAATAGCATTTATTTTATTCTATGAATTATATACATTCATAGTTCTTATGCTATCATATAGTATCTAATACTGATATCTTATCCAATGAATGAGAAATATCTTGAGGCATATAAGTATTCATAGTTTACTTTCTTCTCTAAGCCTTTCATCACTAAATTAACTTAAAAAACCTTCACATCGTGAACAGCATTAGCAATTGAAACACTCAGTCAAGATTCAACAACAAAATCCTCCTTAATGATCTTATCCTACCCAGTAGTCCCCTGCACAGAGATGGTAACTAACAACAAATAGATATGATAAACAATTTTAGTCCCCTCTTATCTGCCTCCCAATCATACAAGCAATTCATTGTAATAATCATCCGTGGATAAGAAAAGTTGGAAGCTCTACTTATGGTATAAAAAATTTGTCTAATACTTGAAGTAGTGTTCATAAAAATTCTTTCAAAGGTATTTCGCTGTATCACTAAGAAAATTAAACTATCAATAGCATAATCTATATAAGCTTCTTCTTCTGGAAGAACCGCTTCAGATACCATAGTTGCACACCTGAAACAGCAATGCAGATACCCAAGGACATAATGCTAAACCATGCCACCCTGGTATTTGTTTTTTCACTCACAATCCTCATCTCAGCTTCCCTAAACAAATAACCCAAAATACAAATATCATATATATATTAAAAGATTAAAAGGGAAATTGAACTAAACTCTTTACTGGGGATGATCTTGATGTGATTGGAATTACCTGCCCTTAAGATAGAGCAAATTCTCATGGATGGCCTCCACTGCTCCTTCTAGCTTTCTCAGCTCAAGCTCAACTCCCTAGGTGTCAATCACACGAAACACAAATCAGCAAAGAGAAGCATTCAAGAGGAAACAGAAGAGGTATAGATTTCAATTCAGATTTGGATCCTCTCATGTTCTTATGATATGAGAGAGAAAGATCCAAAAGCAACAATATTTAACTCACCATTGTTTGTTTGTGTGGGGGTCCATTAAACTTTCTTTAGTCTTTTTTCTTCTCATAATTTGAGAGGAACATAACAGGATCCAAATCTTTTCAATTCACATGCTTTACCGTATTTTAAAACAGTGCCTGGACACATTTCTTATTATACCTAAATGTATGCCAACAATTAAGTTCTATCTACATGATATTTCTAGTGGAATAATGCTTTGTTTTTGTATTAGATATTTATAGTATAGGTAGATTCAACAAAATTATACATATCCCTGGACATTTACCTCAATCTTCTCTTTTCTAGCAACCGAATCCCAATCCTTAGCTGCAATCCCAATTTTCCAATCAAGGTTTACGTTAACCTCACCACCTCCTTGACTATGGCTATCTATCCAGAAGCATGCCAGGTAATTCCCAGCCTCTTGAGTAGTAAAAGCGATATTACCATGTGTTGTGTTCTCCCCGTGATGAAGATTGTGTCCGTACGGTGATGTCACCTAAAGGAAACATTACTATTAGAAACCAAGAGACAAGTAATAGACCTTTTTAACAAGCTGAAACTAGAAGGTTGTCATTCAAGAGCCAACCAGAATTACATCTTCATAACACATAGACACAAGCAACACTAAACTGAGATTACACTATTATTACTTGGTACAAATGTAAAATGTTTCCAAGGAGTACATTTTTTTTTAAATTATTCAACCTTATTTGTGAAATTTTTTGTATGAAGTTATCACGCAAGGAATCCATGCATCAGTTAGCTAAGGTATCAAATAAAACAAGAATTCATAAATTAGTGGTTTTTTTATAACTGAATCGCAAAATTCACAAAATGTACCAAAAGGGTTTCTGTTGCCTAGTCTTATGACTTCTATAGAGATGATTCTCTGTTCAAATTTAAATTACCACACACATAACTCACTACTATACCACACTACATACTTCCAACATGACAGCCATTGTTACACTTATATCCAATGATACATAACTTCTATTATAAGTTCCCAACAGTATTAAAGTCTCCAACTTTGCTGTCGTCTTTGATCTTGGCAACCATTCAACATATCAAGAATACTACTCTGTGAACCATGCCATAGGACATTTTTAACATCATGTATGCAGCCATATATTTTAAGATGTTTTCTCCTTTCCATTATCACCAGATCTCCAGAAGCAAATTATTCACTTGAACCGTCTGGCAAAGAATCAGAGCAGCATAGCTGGCTGAGTACGAAACTTCCATTAAGCATAATGCTTAAGAGGCTGGCCCACACTCATAGACCAACCATCCACCCATTATAACTGACTCATCACATCACATCACAGTCTAAGACTCGTGTGTGTGTGTGTGTGTGTGTGTGAAATCAACACAAAGTACTCAAAATTCATAGCATTATAAAACCAGAGACGACTATAAACACGCATATAAAATATCACACAAAATGTTATGATCAACATAAGATAATAGGATAACAAATTCCCAAAGATAACACGTAAAATTAACATACATTAACCAAAATTAAAATGATCTCCCTATTAATCAATTAAGCAAGCAGCACCTCTGCAATGTGTCAAATACATAAATTTTACCTTTCAAAAGTACCAAAGACAGCAACCAACATAGACCACCGCACAACAGAACCAACCACAGACAATAATTTTCCCAAACCGAATAATAATAGCAAATCCACGACAAAACAAGCCCACCTCAAAACCCATCAAGATTCACAACAGACACACAAAAAGCAAATCAAGGAAGTAGATTCACTTGAACCTAAATTTTCTGGAAAACCAAAAAAATAACAAATTGGCAGAAAAATCAGGCAACAAAACATTGGCATGGAAAGTAACGAGTAATTGAAGAAAGGCCCCCTAAAGAAATCGGAAAAGGGTGTGAGAATGAAAGGGAAAAGGGGTACCTTGACGGCGATGGTGGGGTTGTGGGAGTGATCACTGGGGATAACGACATAGTCGGCCAAAACGACGACGTTGTGTTGGATTTCTTCGGAGACGCACTTGGTTCCAGTGGAAGGTAAGGTGAGCCAGATAGCGAGAACGGAAGGAACCAAATTGGTTGAGAAGAAGAAGAAGAAGAACAGGAGTAACAACGTGGACACACCTCTGTTCCCCATAGCCTCTTCTCTCTGCACAAAAAAAAAAAAACACAATCTTTTTTCTTTCTCTCTTCACTCTTTGGATCTGTTTGTGTTTTGTTCTATCATCTCACTTTTATTTTACTTCCCTCTCAATTTGTTTCTTTTATTGATTAATTCTTATCTTTATTTTTTATGTATTTCTCTTTCTCTTTCTATCTTTTCAAATTTATTGATTATATAAATTGTAATTCATTTTTAATGTGTTTTAGTTATTTTATATTAATCATATTTATTTCATATATCTTTAAAACTAATTTAATTAATCAATATTCATAAAAAACAATAATAAGATGAAAAACTGATAAACTACAGTTTAGATATGTAAATTTTATAATTAAAAGTAAATAATTATAGTTATATAACAAATATTAAGTTAAAATCATTATTCAAGTAAATTTCTCGTCTATAACTAAAAAATATGTTTAAATTTTAGAAAAATATATAAAATATGTTTAAATTGTAGAAAGTTAAAGTTAATGCAAAATTTTTAGAACATGTATTTAATATTTTAGAAATTTTACACTAAATAAAAAATATTTTGCCTATAATAACAATAATTTATGTGTGAATCACACATGTGAGAATTTTTTTTCTTTGATTATAATATAATATTTTAAAAAATTATAATCAATTTGACTTTTTTTTTCTTTGATTGTCAGTTTACATTTTTACCAAATTTGGACCATTTGACTAATTTTTACTCCATCTATTTAATAAAGTGTCCTTATTGAAGTAATTTTCAAAAATCATGATTATGAAAACAATTTAAAAAAAAATTATGATAAAAATTAATTTTTTATATTTCTATTGATTTTTATTTATTATTATTTTTATTTTAATCTATTTGACTTTTATTTACACCAATTATTTTTTAAAATGTCTTTTTGACTAATTATAAACCGTAATTGAAAAAAAAAAAGTAACATATTTAATATAAAATTAATTTATATGGTATCTAATTAGTTATTATTATTATCATGTTAGTATTTTAACTTAATTATTTGTTCTATTTAGAATATTTATATTGATACGATATTTTATCATAATAAATATAAAAATTAAATATCGAGATTTTAGTTTTATTTTATTTTAATTTGATATAAAATTTAAATCAAACTAAATTAATATTTATAATATAATTTACCATATCTTATTTATACCAATTATATTATAATTATTATTATTATTATAAAATTTAAATATGTAATAAAAAATTATAAAATATTTAAAAAATATATTATATATTTTATAATAAAAAATAATTAAATATACATTTATTTTATGATTTTTATTTTTATAATTATTATTATTATATTTTATAAATATATTATAAATATTAGACAAAATATAAAATATTTATATATTTTTATTTTTATTTTATTATTATTTTTAATAATTATTATTTAATTTTAAAATATAATTTTATATTTAACTATAAATAGTTTGGTTTTATTTTTTATTTAAAATAAAAATTTAAATAAATTATTTAAAGAAAACATATTAAAAAAATTAAAACAAGTTTAATTCTAATAAATTTTCAGTTTTTTAGATATTCATTTTTTTTAAAATATCTCTAATTCTATCACTTAACTAACATTATTTTAAGGTTTAAAAAACATTTTATTAAGTTTTTTATGATAAAAAATTTAAATTTTTATCATTTAAGTTTTTTTTCTTATTTTGTTATTATATTTTTTTAATTGTGAATATCTTAAGTTTTTTTTTTCTTATTTTGTTATTATATTTTTTTTAATTGTGAATATCTTATTCATTTATTATATGTCTAATGATATGTTGCCCTGCGATTGAAAAAATATAAATACATCAAAACAATTTTCTAGAAATTTATAATAAAATAAATTTGTTTTTAATTTTTTTACTTTATTGTCATGATACCTCACATTTATAGGTCAATAAAATATGTAAAACAATTGAAAGAGGATGACTAATTATTTTATGAAAGTAGAATTTTTTATAATGATTAATAAAAAGAGAATTTGTATAAATTATTTTAATTTATAATTTTTTATTTTATTTACTATTATAATTTTTTCCTTGTTATAGAAAAGTTTATTCAACTATAATATATATAAAATAAGAATAAACTTTGTTTTTATAATATACAATAATGATATTAAATCTAACCTACATGGAAACTACCCAAATTATCCTATTAAATAGAAAAATTTATCCAACCATGATTTGAATTGATCTATTTGTATATTAGTGTCTATGCTAAAGTGTTTTTACAAAACTTAATTAATTTGTTTATGATTTTAAGAAAAAGTAATTATATAAATAAAATATAATTTTATTAATATTTATTTATATAATAATTTATTATCAATATAAAAAATAATTATTAATCTAATTTATTTTGAAAATCGATTCAAAATTAGTTTAAAAGATAAGGTTTATACCTTTTTTATATATTATATTTCAATCTTATTTTTTAATAAAAAAAAAATTTCCAACAATTTAACGTATTATCTTTTATATAAATGTTTTTTTTCTTATTGAAAAGAAGGTGATATAATACAATTTTATTTTGTCATTCTGCTCCCAGACACCTTAACGGTAACCTATTTGTGTTCCTATTTCGTTTTCACAACAATATATTCACAACAATTATTTTCAGGACAAAACATTAGAAAAATTACAGATAATTGACAACATTCGAAGATAAACATGATCTTGTGTTGATGTTTACTTGTAAAAAATCAGTCATATACTTGATTAATTTTAGGTGACAGTTTTAAGAATAACACCCCAATAACATTGAAGATTTTAATTTGTGATGATGTTAATGCTGTTGAAATCAATATTTCTTTCTAACATCTGAATCATATTTTTCAAATTAATGATTCAGAAATGATAATTACACAAGATTTTCAAAGCAAATAGTCTCATTCTCCTTCCAAAGTTAAGAGATTCCATGACTTTAATTCCTCTAATGGAAAGTAAAGTAACTCATAAAACAACTCAAAAAATATAAAACCGTTAGAGCATCTAAAACAGTTGTTGAAAAGAACTTCTTCAAATTTTCTTCAGTACCATTGTTAAATTCAAAATGTAACTTTATCTTAATTTATGTATTTCATTTAACATACATTTTAGAATCGGTGTTTAAGTAATTAATAACAGATATTGTGAGAAGTTATAAAAGATATTTCATATCATGAAAATTACAAAAATCATAACATATTTTATATATGTTTTAACTTTTTGAATCAAATTGTTCTTATATCAGAAAACTGACAAAGTCTTGCAATGAATATCAGAAAGCTTATTCTTTAGCCTTATCTTGTTCCAACGGTTCTCTAAGCCTTTTTCACTTCATAATGATTTCATAAAAATAAAAAACATTATCTAATCTAAAATGAGAACTCATGAAATTCTCTTTTCTTATAACACCCAAATAAAAAGAGCTAATGATTATGTCTATGTTACTGGGTTTACTGTCCCCACAAGAAATTTCACTCAGATTTGGTCCAACATGGATTAGGAACCACATGATTACATCAAGTTCCTGCCAAAAAAAAATTTTTAACGTTGTAAAAAGCCAATACTGTCCTATATATGCCTCACCAATGACATTTGCTTCATCAATTCACTCTCAAAAGAAAAATGGAAACCCTCATTTCCCAGTTCACCTTCCTCTCAGATCAACCTTTGCATGACAAAAGTTTTGATCTTTTCACAACGGAAGACCTAATGAAGCTGTTTGAGATTGAGTCATACAAGGCATGGGTAGCTGTGGAACTTGATCAAGAGATAGAGGTGGAAGAAGCAGAGGCTACTATACAACCAGCAGTGGATCACTTTGATTGGATCATGGAAAGTGCCATGGAAGAGTTTAGGTACTTTGAAGAAGAGGTTGAGAGAATGTCAAGAACTGGAGTTGATAGCTTTATTGAGACTGCTGATAGTGGAAGAAAAATGGAGGAAAATGCTGCTTCTGTTGCTTCCAAGAGGTACATTATTGAAGCTTCAGTTAACTCAGCCATTGCTTGTAGCAAGGTTCATCCTTTTTAGCAACACATGTGAAAAGGTATTGAAGTAAGACAAATGCAAATTCTTTACCACATTTTATATTATTTACTAAAATTTATTAGAAAGTATAAAATTTTATATTTCTCACTATTATTTAACAAACCTCATTTATATTTTGTAATATTTAAGCAATAATAAAGAGTCTATTGAAATGAATGTGTTAAATAGCAAAGTTGTTTGCACACAAATTAGTTTATGTTTGAACTAATTTTAATTTATAAAGAAGTTAATTTTTCTTTTATCTACTAGAAATTCTTATAGTAAATTGTAAAAGAATTTGCATTTGTTTTTTCAGTTCTTGTCCTGCTGCTTTAGCTAGAAAAGTGGAGGGGTTAGATCTGAATTGCATCAAAACTGAGATGAGAATGAAGAGATACCGATCATTCAGCAATTACTGAAGAAAGGAGAATAATTATTCTTGTGAAATGGAATTCCAGATTTTTTTTCTGGTGGATCTTAACAAAGGCTTAGTATGCCAGTAACTTAACCTGTTGAACATTGAGCACTGTATTTAGTGGTTTAGCCTTTTTTTCTTTTCTTGTTTGTTATTACTTCTTCAGTCCCTATTCTTTGACAAATTCATGAGTAAACAAATATATACTATATTCATGCTTAGTTTCTTCTTTACTACACAGTTGTTTCCTGCAGATTTTATTGTTGATTTTTTTTTTTTTACTTCTCCCCTGCCCACTTGGCCTCTAAGATTATGCTACTCTGTGGAACTTCTTTCCCTTGTAGCAATTCTATGAATGAGTGTAATTCTCTTAGATGTGACATTGTAACAGGGGTATTGATGATACCACTCCTGTCATCAACCTGGCCCTGGTTAAAGGGATTTTTTACCGATTCACGTTTAAGAAATTTAATTTCATATATTTTAAGAACAGATTTAGATTATATTTTGCATCATCAATACTTGAACAACAATAAACGAATCACACTCTTATAGCCCCCATAAATTCCGAGAAAAGAGCACAATGATAACCAAGATTCATAGAAAAACACTTAGTAATCCCAAAAAATCCCACTACATCCAATCTTAAATGGAGAACCTACAGTAGTAACATCAGAATTAGAATTCATCCAAAAAAACTGTTGGAGGCAACCATGTAACAGGTATGATTCACAATGCCCTCATAATATGTGAAGTGGTTCCAAATGCTTAAAGTATAATGAATTACTTTATAGAGGACTTCATAGAAAGAGAAAAATGCTGACCAGCAACATGTTTTAGCATTATTAGAAAGTAATACAAAAAAAATAATTTAATTTATTCTTGACTGAATTGCAGAGCCCTTCTGTAGAAAAAGAAAAAGAAATCTGAAAGAATTATATAAATATAACTAGACCAAGTTGGTAAGACAAAATACTCTTCCTTAAGAACAAATGATTACAAAGAAGTATTTAAACCAAAAAATGAAAGGTACATATACATATTCAAGGAGTCTCTGGCTCCGGGAAAACTTTTTTCTCCATGAAACTGATGAAACGTTGGGCATAAATCTTGGGTTTCACGACTGATATAGTCAAGGGATCATATTGCAGTGATTTGCAGGCATGCTCAAGTTTCTTTTTCACAGTGTATTCCTGCAATATATCAATTATTCCCATGTATAGGACTACATCATAAACCTCAAAAAGCTCTACTTCTGACTCCTCCACCTTGTCCTCCTGAACTTTGCGTGTTGCTTGAGCTGGCATGTTTACTCCTAATTGCACTCGCAACCTGAGTAACACACCATTTGATATATGATATGTATCATTGTAATGCAACACAACAAAACAAATGATTTCTGCTAAGAATTGTTATTAAAGAAAGTGACAAGAAGTACACTGCAAGAAGATACTTGTAAAGTTGAATATTGAAAAAGGAAGCATACAGAATAATGTTATAGAGGATACCTTGCAGTACCAGGAAGTAAAAGATCAACTTCCTTGTCACCTATGGAGTATGCTCTCAACGTATTTCCTCTAATGTGGGGTCCAGGTGCAGTGTTGACAAAGCTGGGTTCATGAGCAACTAGTAACAAGCCTTTAGGAATGATCAACTGCTCCCCTTGTTTGTGTACATCTGGCAAAGCAAAGCAAGTCAAAAAGTGCTCAATAAGAAACTGAGGAACAAATGCAAGAAGAAAATAGAGACAAAAGAATCATTTTAGTGAACTTGTATGATGAAAAACAAGCTTGCATATACGAGGTATCGCTAATAAATTACAATCAAAAGATGGAAGTATATCATTGAACAAAAGCTTAGTGAACTCTATCTGAACTTATGGAGTAGGGGCAAATTTTTTCTATCCATATCATGGATGCTTAGATTTGGACAAGCTTCTTCATAAGGACTTCTAGGAGAGAAAAATAAATGAAATGAGTTTCTCCATAAATTAAAATGAACTTATAGTTTATGTATAAGCTAATTTGTAAAGTTCTATAACTTCTCTAAATTTTTATTTTCTAACTTGTGTCCTAGGTAATTTTAACTAATGCAAAACTCATTTTATTTTATTTTTTCTTATTTTTCTCTCCTAGAATATTTTTGGAGAAGTTTGTCCAAATAACCATGCTAGTTGCCTTCTAAGATCACTAATTTTTTAAGGAAAACTCCCATATTATGCTCTAAAATGACAATAGAGGAGGTATTTACCATCTTCAGAAGGTAAGCTAAATTGAGGCTGCATTAGTCTGGGAGGTTCAACTAAGGCCTTCAGGTTCTCCGGAGCTCTAAAATGCAATCCCAACAGAAGACTGTAATCAATTATGTGCTGAGACTCCAAGAACATGCAGTCCAGAGAAATTTGTCTGCACCAGAAAAACAGATTTGGGTCATAACCAGAAGCTAAACTTCTAATCCTTCAGTCAATAAGGATTCCAAATCGATTGTCCTAATAAATATTTTAGTGCATATACATTCAAGCAACACAACTCAGTTTTATAACTGCCAGGAGAAGGAGAAGTGCGTATGGAAGTAAATCAATCATAAAACCCAGAGATCTCCCAATGATTCATAGTTAGGTGAATTCCATTTATGAATTATAACTTTTAGCGATATATAGATTCTCTAATAAAAAAAATAAGAAAATTCACTGAAAGAAGTGGAATCTTGGATAGCAGTTTCATAACAAATTTAATCATCCTATCTAATGCAACACTTCTATGTTGGTCACAAACTTTCTGAAGTTCTTAACTGGGAAGTTAACCAGATATTAATCAGTAAAAGCTATAAAGAAGGATGAAACAAGAAGCTTGATTCAAACTAGAGATAATCCAATATATATCTTACCATTAATACTTTGAAAAATCACTTTTTAACAGAAATAGCTTTTAAAAAGTAGGAACTCACTTGAATAGGGATTCTCGTAATTTTTTATCCATATGAAATTCATATTTTAGATCAAGATCTTTCAATGTGGTATTGCTATTTATTTTTTCTTCCTTTGTATATCTTCCTTGAGTAGACCCCTTCAGATCATAACGACGGTGAATATGCAATTCTGTGCAGAACATGTTCCCCATGACCACAAAGCGCACCTAATGAAGAAAAAAGGAAAATTTTATCCAACGGTGACAACAACCAACCCTTTTCTCATTAGCAGTGGTAGAAAAAAAAGGATATTTATAGCTGTAGTACTAATTAAAAAGAAGAAGCTGGAGAGGGATATTTGGTAATACCTTTTTCCCACCTCTTAGTGTTATTCGATGGAGGCCAAAGAATTTTGTAATAAGAGTATTCTCATAACTTCCTACGTGATGGTAGTATTTAGGAAGCATATTGAGCATAACCTACAAGAAGAGAGAAAAAACATACGTACGTAACCATGAACTTTGGAATTGTCATTTAATTGGGTAAATCAAATTCATCATTTACGGTGAAAATGGAAACATAAGCAATCATTAATTTCTCTGTAAAAGTGACATTTTAACAAACATACAAACAACTTTTCGCCAGAAGAACCCATCTAAACACAGCCTTTGATTAGCCATTTTGGCATTGGATTTCATGAACTTTGCCTTTAAAAATTGTCATCAGATTATAGGCACTAGAACTAGAAGTATTTTCGGTATCTATGGAACTACAGGAGTCAGAAAGATAACCGTCATCTTTCGGTCTAGAAGCGTTTTTCATCACAAAAACATGCTTTCCAGAACAAGTGCAACATAAGTTTGGCAGTGGATTTTACGAACATTGTCCTTGAAAATTGTCATCAAATTACTTGCACTAGCAAGTCCTACTGGAATAGATGAATTGTCAAAGATGGTCGTCTTATAAACAATTATCTTTTCTCCATATAACAAAAAAAATACTTCTCTCCAGAAAATTTCTGTCCAAATTGCCTAAACAAGCCATTTTGGCATTGGATTTCACTGAACCTTGTCCTTGAATTTTGTAGTCATATTAGTGGCACTATTAAGTATTACTGGTCTCTATGGGGTTGGGTAGTAGGTAGCAATGGAATTGTATACCACTCTACTGCCTATATTCCCTCTAATATGCTTATGTATACAACTACAGAACTCTTAAAAAGTTGAACTCATGTACCAGTTGTTGAATTCAACACAAGACAACTAATAGAAAAATGTTTTTGATCCATGAAGGAAGAAAAAGGTGATTGCAAACCTTTAGTTCATATTTTTTCAGTGTCTTTATCACGAATCTATCATCTTGAGAAAGAAAGAAGATGCTGCCACTTTTTCCAGGTGAAGATATGTCCCTTAGACCAGAATCACCACAAATAGACATCATGTACTCTGCAGCATCTAATTTGAACATCTCTCTCAAATTCCTGGAAATATATGTTAATTTAATTATGCAAAGAAAGAAGAAGAAAGAAAATATGGAGAGGCATACATAAATCAAGCACATGAAACCTTCAATTCATTAATGCACAAAATGCTAATTAAAAAATATGGAGTTGCTTATGTTGAGTCTGCCAATAAATACATCTTGAAAGATCATGTGCTTCTAAACCATAGCCCTGAGTAAGCACTCTATGACTCTAATATACCACCATAATCTCAAATTCATATTATCAAGAGTTCATGTATATTGTTGTATAATGACAATTTTCACATTTAAAATTGGACATATTTCCTTCCTTTATTTATACCTAAGGAAGAGGGTTGGGCTAAACTTTCAACATTGATTCTCCAGTTTGGAAGTTCTTCATAGGAAATAAATTAAGATGCACTATTAGGTTTATAAGCAAACACAGCAAACAAAATTGAAAAGGAGATAATGCTTTCATGTCTCACAACTTTGAAATAAACCAATCCAATTGTAGCCATATGCAGAAAGGTTCCAATAAATTATGCTAAACATATAACTCTTCAGGAGCACATGTAGTTAATAAATACCTGAAGACCATAGGGCAATAATCTTTCCAGTAAAAGTCTATAGAATTATGTGGAGGAGTCAACTGTGAACCCTCCTTGGGAAAGTACATCCTTATCCTAGCTCGATCTCCAAAATCAGATGACCGAACATCACGTGCAGGCACTGGTGTAATCTTTCCAACAGTGTACCTGACAATTCAGCCAAATTTCCTTAACCAAACCTTCATATTGAGCAAAATACCAAATGGAATAAACCAGACACATTGACTTTGATTTAACAAGACAACCCCCCTCCAATTTTCTTTGTCTTACTGCTTCCCAACGATAATGTAATTTCTTTGTCATTGCTTTTTCTTGTTAACTACTTAAACAAAAACTGCAGTAAAACTACAAGAAATATAATGGAGTTTATGGCCCTTAAGAATGAGGTAAAGAAGGAGGCCTTTAATCTTTTAGTTTAGCTTCTTCTTTTTCCATAGTTTTAGTTTGTTTAAATAAAGTTACAGATCAACATCAAACAAAATCTCTACATGCTTTCAACAGAATATATCAGTCTGTGCTCCTATTCATTCATCTTTCTGTCTTTTTCCCTCTCGGATCATCCTAATAATCACAATACAGCATCGACATTATCAGTGTAAAAAGTACTATTGTCGAAGGTGATTTAAGCCATTTTCTGCAAACTAAATAATCTCCCATCTGCCCTAAAAATAAGCTTTTTAATGATGATGACTCTAAAAACCCTTGGGATAGTAACTCTGTTATCTATATATTCTTTTGAAATTCTTGTACTTAAACGTCCTTTATATTCTCTATCATGCCCAAATATTTTTGTCAGTATTGCTGTGAACAACGTGAAACAAATCATTCCTTATCTTTCATTTGTAAATCAAAGAGCAAGTACGTATAGTACACTCTAATGTACACTAAGTTGCTAACTTCACGGAAACTTGTTGCATAGTTCTCAGTCATTAATTCGTGGATTGAAGTCATCTAATTTATTGGTTGAATCACTTTCTACTCATGGTCTTGATTGAAGTAATACTAACTATAATGCAGTAGAAAGACTGGTGATAATACTGTTAACAGATACTATATCAATTGTTTCAGAATAGGTTAGAAGGATGATGTTAGATCATGTAATTTACCTGATGCCAAGCTGCAAATTAAGCTTCAAATAATAGCTTCGGCGGCCCCCAAAAATATCAATCCATGATGAACTCTTCTTAACCTGCTTCACACTAAACTTATTTTGCCGTTTGTTTTTATGTGGCATTTCAGAATAATTCCTAATTCTCTCCATAATTAGAACTCCTTGCATATATTCCCTTTCATAAACCAAAGAGGGAGATATTGGGGCCTCAGATTGACTTTCATTCAAGGTCTGTGACAACGGTGCAGAGTCACGACATATGCAATCTACAGCAGGATTTTGAAGGCTAAAATTTGCATCCAATGATGAAGTCCTGTGAGATATTTGACGTGAACTTTTTGATCTACCACTGACAGAAATCTTTTCAGAAAAACTACGTGTAAATTTTTGTTTTGGAGGCGTATGTTTTTCTGTATTCAATAACAAACTACTATCATCACTGTTAAGAGAGCACAACTTCTTCAGAGATGGTTGTTTACTACCAGCAGGATAGAATGTTCCTTTTCCATCCTTTAGGCCCTTACTCCATGTCCCAATATAAAGCCCCCCATCTGCAAATCTATATACTCCAGATCCTTGTTTAAGCCCATTTAACCAACAACCATCGAAAATATCACCATTAACCCACTTCATAACCCCTCTTCCATTTATTTGACCACTTTTCCAATTCCCAATATATGTATTTCCATTCTCCCAAGAATACCTCCCACAGCCTTCACGAATTCCTTCTTTCCATAAACCATCATATATATCTGAATTGGAATACTTCTTCCTTCCAATCCCATGATGAGCATCCATCCTCCAGCCACCTGTATAAATGCACCCTGTAGAATGTGTAAAGGTGCCATGACCATGAAGGTAACCCCCAGAGAATTCACCCTCATACTTTGCTCCTCTTGGCCATGTAATTAGTCCTTTCCCCATCATTTTTCCATCTACCCAATCACCTTCATAAACTGTTCCATCTGACCATGTGTACTTTCCTTTTCCATGGGGAAGTACGCCCTTGATTTTACCAATGTAGACGTCCCCATTCGAAAAGAATTTCTCTTCAAACCTACACTTTACAAGACAGTGATAGAAAGTGCATGCAATCAGAACAGAGTACACTTTATCAGAACAACAAAATATCCATAACACAAGAGCATAAATGGGGCAGAGAAGGAGTATCTATGAATATTACCTTTCACTGTCCTCCATGACTAGCAGATTTCACTGAACTATTTGGATAACTCCAATAAAGGTTCCATTTCCCTTAAACGGTTAAATATTTCACTAACCGATATAATAAGGAAATTCATCTCTGCCTTCGGCACCTTTATGACACTATTGTGCCCGGTGGTGAACCCTGAAACTGGTACAACCATCATAATGAGTCTTAAAAAATACAACAGAAGAAAAAAGTGCCAATAAATCCTTTAGCAGTATCTGCAGATCACAACATGTTATAATGTATTGTATAAACTAAATATCAGGTAAATGCAAACTCTGCCTCTTTCATCATCATTGCAAATCCTCTAAATTTTACACCTGAAAAGATATGTTCGTTCTTTCTAGAGCTGTGACAACCCAGGAATTTTCTGTATTCCTTGTCAAAGGAGCGGAATTCACATCATATCATACAACTCAGCAAAAAAAAATGCACACCCCATATGCATAATGTGAATCAATACCCCATTAACATACTACCAATCAATACCCCATTTCCACTATCTACGTAAAACAAGCAACTACGCTTATATTCTTCAAAAAACACTATCTGGGTCCGTTGAATAAAAGGGCATCCAATCCAGTAACAGAACATCCCATTTACGCGACTAATCCACAACACAACACACAAAATCCTAAATTCCACCAGAACAAAAACTGGAGATAAGATTGAGAGGACTAACCTCGGATAGATTGAAGTGACAACGATGAATACTAAATTTCCTGTGATGTGAAGCAAAAAACAAAGTGAAACCAAGAAGAAGAAGAAGAAGAAGAAGAAGCCCCCACCCCAATAATCAAAACAAAACTGAAGCCCTTGCTAAAAGAGTCTGAGACAAAGCTCACGAATCCTTGTCCAACTGCCTTAGCCGACAACTGCCCCACCACCCGAAAAATTGATTACTCTATAGAATAGTTGTAACTGATTATCCCTCCAGCTACTATATATATACTGTGCTCAAATAGAGACACATCACCTCTCTCTCTTTCTCTCTCTAGACTTGTGAATGTGAGAGACCGATAAACGAGAACAGTAAACATGAAACGAACTTAGTCTTATATTATATTACTTTTGTTTTGTGCTTTAACTAACAAAAAAACATAACTACTGTACTAAATAGTGGCTGTGCTTGTCCTTCCCATGCAAAGAAAAAATGTCCCTTTTAACCCACCTGAAAAGCCTATGGTCTGGGCGTAGTTTCAAGTTTCGAATCTTCTTCACGTGTCACTTCCTCACTGCATCGGAGAAAAAAATTCAAAACAATTACTGTAATATACACGGGGAAATCACATATTTATTAAAAACGATGTGGAATTATAATATATAAATAGGGTATAAACCTTATTTTCTTAACGAATTTTTTGGATGAGTTAGGTCTATAATTACTTTCTTCATGGTATCAAATCCTGTTTAACAAAATTGTTGGATTTAGATTCGACCACTTATAATATACCAACCTCGATTATGATTCCCTTAAGGAAAAATAAGGTTGTATGATATATAAATGAGGTGTAAACCTCATCTTTAAATTAAGTTTTATAATCAGTTTCTACGTACCCAAATTCAAAAATTTATTAAAATTTTAGAGAGTCAAAATGTTTTTTTTTTCAAGTTCAGTTTTTGATATCTTGAAACAAACACAATTTTAGGTAATTTTAATCATTGAGTAGAAAGTTAATCAATTTCAATCATTGATTGACAAGGTAATTAATAAAGATAGAAAATTTTTATACAACAATGTGAAAGTCATTTTCTGATGATTACAAAACATGTAAATGGCATTGTTAATATGTGATTATAACAGAAGAAGAAATAGAATTGTGAATACATCACACAGCTGTTGGTGATGGAAGATACTAACAGTATCCGTCACGAAAAGGATAAAGGCCCACTGAAACTATTGGATGTTGAATAACACTGCAGAGTTTTCTTTCAATGCACATAAAAATATTAATTTCGTCTAACTTTTTAATTGTTTGAAATTTTGAATGATGAACTTTCTTCCTCTTCAATTTTTCCTTTAAAAGATGGAGTGGTTTTTAATTAAAACGATTTATGACAGAGTACGTGGGTTCTGGAATTTTGGTCCCACTTTGACCAGAAGAATAAAAACTCAAAATTAGGGTTTCCTTTGCCTCTGAAACATGTAACGTGCTCACATGCTGCATTATTGGCATTTGCATCTTCTACCTTTTTCAATTATCAATCAAAGTAATGAGTTTTACATTAACTCGTGGAGAAACTATTCAAAAACTTCACTTTACCATCTCAATCATTCTTTAAAACCCTCAACATTTTCTTAATGATGTATCAATATCAATCCACCACTTGATAATATTGGTGAACAAAAATTACATCACCAATGGAATATGAAAAACTCCTATTCTTCAAACTTAAACATCACAAATCGACATTTGAGTCAATATAAATGCAAAACTCCAATAATTGTAATAGGAAACTTACAAGGTAGAATTTGTGTACTTAAATTAATTTTATCTTCATTTTATGATTTTATAATCTTATATCAAGTTATATACTTTATATAAAAAAATTATTCTAATAATAAGATCATCTTTAATATTATGATTAAATATTTTATATCAATTCAATATAAAATTAAATTAATATATATAAAATGGGTGTAAATTTTTTTTATTAAATCGAGAATGAATTAGGTTTAGAATTCATTTTTAGATGATATTAGAATTTATCCTAACAAATTTGTTAGATCTATTGTATCAAATTTTTGTTAAATCAGTTATATATTAACTCATATTCGAGTTGGAATATTTTTATATATATAAATTTAATTTTATCTTTCAATATAAATTTCTAATAGAATAAAAAGAAAATGAGAATGAAGAAAAAGTGGATGGAGAGATTCTTGCCCTAAGAGAGAGGTAGAAAGTGGGGCTATGACCAAAGCCTGCCAAACATCTGGAAGAAATAGTTAATTAAATAGATTGATTAATTAGATAGTGCCCTAATCTTCAAGTCATGTTGGAACCAAGATTATAAATATTATTATTATAAGACAAAAAAAGTGGCTAATCATGTTTATATGAATTGCCTTGTGACAACCTATTTATAATTAATTTATTGCTTGCTGATTCAGAAAGATAATTGGAATATATATTATAAACTAAAACTCTTTCTTTATCAATAGCATCTTATTCTTCTACAATAGACACCTTCATGCTCTCAAAAGTTAACCAAAATATCATTATTTAATCCACTAATTAACAACACCATTTCTTCACAAAAAAACTAATCATTTCATAACAAAGTGTGTCAAAGTGTGTATGTATGTCTCATCTTAATTATTCTCCACACACAACTTGATATATTAATACCCAATTAAAAATTGCAATGTTTTTTAATATATCTTTGACTAATTCACTAATTAATCATTTCATGCCAAAAGTGAAGCAATTCAAAAAATTTCTTTTGTAATAAAATAATAATGATGATATATTTGTCGGTCTGGATAAAAAAAATATTTAACAGGTATTTATGCTTTGTAGAAATGTTTTAAATTAATAAAATTCAAAAAATATAAATGAGGTATATGCAATAATTTACGAATAATCTTGAAAAACTAAAGGTTTGAAATGTAATACTGAACAAAATATGTATATTTAATTAATATTTTCAAATTTTAAAATTGTAAAAATTATGTAAATTTTCAGGGACAATATTGATATACAATTCAAAAATATAATATTTTCAATAACTCTGTAAACAATGATAATAATAAAAATAAAAACAAAAACGTGTTAACAAAGTAGTGCATAATTTATAAATAGATAATAATAAAGTAGTATTCTCTTTCTTTATTGAAATCAACACGAATATTTTGCACTTTTCATTAAAAAAACAAAAAACATCTTGGATTCTGTTTTATTAGATGATAAAACGCGCCAATAAATTCTCTCTAAAAAAACGCGTCAATAAATTTAGTAAAAGTGCTTTTGAGACATATAAGCTCCTTTTTGTGTCGTGCAAGGGAATAAAAAAGCTACTTTCACACTCATTTGAAATTAAATGAATAAACGTGTTTACTTGTATTTGATTTTTTTTTTAGTTTTTGAAAAGTATATAATATAATTTTTGAAAATTAAGGTTTAGATATAGGGAAGTGAAGAAGAAGACCAGTTATTTATAGAAAATAATATTATATCTCGAAAATATATTAATGAGATTAGGTCAATAAATTTGATCTAATAATTATATTAAAAAATTAAATATATTAATTCAAATTTTATATTAATATATATATATATAAACGAGTCTATTTTATAAAAATGAATTAAGTTTAAAATCCACTACAAATATAATATTAAAGTCTATTTTAATAAAAAAATTTAAATTATTATTGAACTATCTATAAATTTTTTGAACTATTATTGGATTATTTATAAATATTTAATTTTATATTTAAATTTAAAGAAGTTTAATGTGATAGAAATATATTAAAAATCACACATCATCTAAATATAGGACCAAATTAATATATATATATATATATTCGTAAATTTTTTATATTACTATTAAACTATTTATAAATTTTTAATTTTATATTAAAATTTAAAAAGTTTTAACGTGAGAAAAGTATATTAAAAATCTTACCTCATCTAAAAATATAATCAAATTAATATATATATATATATATTATAAGATTGAATTATATCTTAAATTTATTATTAATAAATTTACTTAATAATATTATAAAAAAAATGATATTTATAGTATATATATTAGCTTCATTATGAATCAAGAAGATTTTCTTCCAAAGTAAAAAGATGAATTGAAAACCATAATTGAAAAGCAATAAGTATGAAGATGCACATAAAGTCAAACATGAGCATCAATGGAGGTGTGGAGCAAAAGAATGAGATGCAAAACGAATAGATGCCTCTAAACAGATTTATAAAACATATATACCATACTATTAAATTATTTTATTCATAATTATAAAACATATATTTTTCATACCATATTTTATAATTTTAATCAAGATCAGGTTTAGATCTAATAAAACATTATCTGTTTTCATTCCTAATTCAAATGTTGAAGTCAATAACAGTTTTATCACGCTATCAAAAAATAAAGAGAGTGATATTCTCATTCTCCATTGTTACATGACATGACTAAAAAAAACAATATTTAATTTTCTTAAATTTTAAAATTAATATTTTTAATTTGATATCAATTAATCCTTAATTTCTATATTTTCATTAATAAATATACAAACTTTAATTTCACATCAATTAAATCATGAATTTTATTCTTTATTCTTTCCGTTTGTTATACATGGCAAGTTTAAGATTTATCTACACAAATTAATAAAAATATTAATTTTCAGAATTCAGAATAAATTTAATAGCTTTTTTTATAGCATTTTATCTTTTCACATTCCTTCTCCAAATAATTTATTATTTTCTATAATAAAATATTAATTAATAAAAAATAATTGATATAATCTTGAAATTTAAAAGACTACTGATAAATAAAAATAACAATTGTTTGAAAAAAATTATCATTATAAAGAAATAGAAGTATTATCTTCTTCTCAACAGGACATTATAATTTTTTTATATATTTATTATTTTAATTAATGTAACGTATTCGTATTCATTTTATTATATTATTCTGTCAGTAAATATTTTAATATTTAAGTGCTAAATATATTATATTTACAAAATTATATCTTAAAAAGTCAAATAAAAATTTTTCAAAAGTCATAAAATATAATATTAAAGTCCTATTACAACATCTTAAGACTACTGTCTCTCCTTTTGCAGAGGAGCCTTCTCCTGACCTGATATCTGCTCCCGTACAATAGACACATCATAACAGTCAAAGCAAAGACAACAAAACAAGCAGGGTAAGCTAAATATACAAAAAAAACATACATAATTAAAATAAATTACGTAGGATTAATTACTATTATCATATTCAAATGTAAGGGCCTACTAAAGACTTACACAGATAATTACATTCACCCATCACAATCAAGCCCGACACCTTCCGGAAAACTGTATGGATATCGGACATCTAAGGCTAACACCTAATGTATCAAAACATGGATCAAGGGTCTTATAACGACCGGCTAACTGAGTCTTTTTCATCTCAGTGTCATCCTCTCACTACTCATAACATCAGGGTAACCTCATCTAACTTCCTCCTCTAAGTAATTGATGGGACCTTCATCGACCTCTCATCACATGTGGCCTTAATCTATGTGACCAGGACTCACACTGAGGTCTAGATACCTTAATTGATGTTCCTAGATCTATACACACTAATCTACCACATCACATTTTATTCATAATTATCATCATAACTACTTTTTTCTAACATACATAGCCATATGCCCATTATCACTTCTATTCATCAAAATTACATTTCATGCATCAAATACATTTTTCTAAGAATATCATGTATATATATATATATATATATATATATATATATCAAGTTTCATCAATTCAAATCAAATAAGGCAAAACACACGGAAAATTCGCTCAGCGCAGTCCAGATTTGTTCAACGGATTTTTTTAGTCTCCTACGCTGAGCAAACCGCGCGCTCAGCAAATTTCAACCCGATTTCTTTATAACAAATCCGCTCAGCGAAGAGGTTCTGCACTCAATGGATTTTTGCAGACAGAGCTCCAAACAGACATGCAAACACAGATCTGACACCCAAACAAGCATTAAAATCCAATTATAGTTTCCCTTACCTCAGAAAACTTCCAAAATCAGCTCTTTCTTCCTCCCTGTACAAAGCTTCCAAAATGCTTCAAAAATACTAAAGGTTAAATTAATTCCATCATTAGGTGCTCAATCTAGTATAGAATTGAATAGAGGAAGCAGAAAACGCATGCAAAGGCCGCAATACTCCCAATTTCATAGCCCCCAATTCAAACCCTAGAAGAAGACGAAAAATAGAGAACTTATCCCAAATCAAAATTCAATCGGTTCAAATTGATCTATTCTTTGCAAACTTTACAATGGTATACTCAGATCTTGAAATAGATGAAAGATGAAAAAGGTTGATTAGAGGGTAGGTAGAGAGAATTTAGAGGAAAAGATTTCCTAGAGAAATGATAAACTTAAAATAATGAAAGTAGAAATGTTAAATTTTTCTATTTAAGATCTTTTTTAAAACTTTACCCATCAGTTACACCCTTCACTACTTAAATTATCATCTTACTAGAACTATCATACATGGGTCCTTATAATTAATATTTAAATTTATTTTTTTTACAAAATAATTCATTTTTTTATAAGTTTTAATCATTTTTTCGATAAACTTGTATATGAATGTTCATTTTTTTTTTCTTTCTAAAAATAATTCAAATAAAATTAAGTTTAATATATTTTTTAAATGAAGAGTAATAAAGCAATCACACTTTGGAATATAACTGTTAGAAGTGAAATGCAGATTCATTACTTATGGAAATTACTGATTTAATTTTAGTTGAGAACAAAAATAGGAATATGTTATCTTAAAAGAAAGAGATTTGAAAAAGAACAGAGAGTGAGAGAACTTTAGTTCAGTGTTCACTAGTATCTCACTCCACTCTCCGAGCCACCACCATGGGAACGCCGTACCCGAACCCGATTACGCCATCCGAAACCCGAATCGGGTGGGTCGGAATCGGAGTAATGGGCTTCGCCATGGCCTCTCGCCTCCTCTCCGCGGGCTACAGCCTCAGCTTCTACGCCCGAAACCCCTCACACCCAAACGCCCTCGCTCTCCAATCCCAAGGCGCCACCCAGGCCCAATCCCCGGCCCAACTGGCCCAGCACTCCGACGTCGTCTTCACCATGGTCGGCCACCCCTCCGACGTCCGCGCCATCCTCCTCGACTCTCTCCTCCCCGCCCTCCGCGCCAACTCCGTCGCCGTCGACACCACCAGCTCCCACCCCGACCTCGCCCGCACAATCGCCTCCCAGGCCCGCGCCCTCGGCGCCTGGGCTGTGGACGCCCCCGTATCCGGCGGCGACGTCGGCGCTCGCGAAGGCACCCTGGCGATCTTCGCGGCGGGGGAGAAAAAGGTGGTGGAGTGGCTCCACCCTCTGTTTTCGATCCTCGGGAGGGAAACGTACATGGGCCCGGCGGGGTGCGGGCAGAGCTGCAAGATCGCGAACCAGATAACGATCGGCGCGAATTTGGTTGGGCTGAGTGAGGGTTTGGTTTTCGCGAAGCGCGCGGGGTTGGACGTGAAGGGGTTCTTGGAGGGTATTAGAGAGGGTGCTGCGGGTTCTAAAGCCTTGGAGATATTTGGGCAGAGGATGATTGAAGGGGATTTTCGACCAGGGGGGTTTGCAGAGTACCAGGTTAAGGATTTAGGAATGGGAGTGGATGTTGTTGAAGGAGCCAATGATGATGATGTTCTTGTCTTGCCTGGTGCTTCCTTGTGGAAACAATTGTTTTCTAGTATGGTCGCCAATGGTCAGGGGAAGCTTGGCACCCAAGGGGTTATCTCTGTCATTCACAGGATCAATGGCATGAATGAATCAATCAATCAATGAATCATTGAATGAAATTAGCTGTTCTATGTAATCAAATAAAATGCTGATGATGTAACTTTGACATTAGAATGTTTATGGTGGAGTGACTGTGTTGTGTTTAGTTTAGTTTAATTAGTGCTGTCTACAACTCTGGTTTGCTTCTTTAGTTATGAACTTCTGATGATTGTATTTGCATGAAAAGCAACCTGCATGTTAATGAATTGGGATTTGGAAGAATGGTCTCAATTTCATTGAAACAAGCTTATTTTTTTGGTCTTGCGGGTTTTATCTATCTCATGGAAGAGAGATTGATATGCTTTATAATTGTCACTGATCTAAAAAGTTCATCTTTCAGGTTGTTTTTTGGTTACAGAGAGTATTGATTGAAGTGGAGAAAAGGATAATCAGATGGGTACATCTGGTTATACTTCTTGGTGTTCCAAAAGGTGGAATATGATGACACCAACTTCCAGAGACAAAATGTGTTGAAGAACTTCTATATAAAACATTTCAGAAAGTGAACTTTGTTCTACAATGTATAATCCAGAACCTTATTAAGTGCATTCTGAATTATGCATTTTGGAATTATGTAAAATAAGTACCATTTATGTAATTCCAAATAAATCATTCCAAAAAATAAATACATTCAAAATAAGGCATTTTGGAGAAAGAAAGCTAAAATGTGTAGTTCAGAACTTATTTTAAGTATTCTAGATGTATCAAAACAGGAAATTTTTTTGAAGAAAAATAAAAGAGTGATAGGTATTATCAAACATCATCTTAGATAGGCATGTTTTCCACAATGACTATTCCATAATAATGTTCAGAAATGACTATTTAAAATAAGCACTATTTATATAAATTTTTTGTATAAGAAATTTCAACAAAAATGTCTAATTCAGAATGATATTTTCATTATTCTAGACATGTTTAAAAAAAGGGAAAAAAAAGGATACAAGAAGAAAAGTGTGGGGTACAGAAAGAAAAGGTAAATTTTCTAAACTATTATTACAAGCCCAAAATAATTGATAGAGTCTTTTAAAAGGCGAATGAAATATAATAAAGTTGGGCCATAGCATCAAATTTGTCAAATTGCTTTTAGCAGGCCCATTATTGTTTTCTTGTCCTCTCCTTGACAATGGAATAACAAAATTGATTTATTATTGGACACACCTCTTATCAAATTATTGAAGACACATCTTATCAAACATTCATATTTGTCAGTGTCTGAGATCAAGGGCAAGATGCATGTTATGAACAAAAGACCCATCAAAAATCCATTTTTTTAATACACCAGACACACCCAACAAATTAAAGTGAACGTCTTGGTCATATTTATTTTAGATTTTTTTTTATATTTTTTGGTATTATTTGGGTATTATTTGGGTATTATTTACTTTATTGGGTATATGGTTTATCTTTTTTGTAGAAAAATAAAAAAGATTTATGTATTGAAAATAACAAACATTATATCTCTTAGTGACAATGACAATTTACAAGTAATTAATATATTATAACTCTTAACTCACATAATACAACTTTTTATATTAACGTAGGAATTTAAAAAAAAACTTTACAAATTCATAAATATTCATAAAAAAGTTAATAATTTTTAGAAGATAGTATAAATTTCAAATATCTATGACTAAAACCTGATGACAGACCTAATCGGTCAACCATTTAGTCTTTTTTATCCCAAAGTCATCCCAAAATTCTTCACACTCTATATCACATCAAAGTAGCCTTCATCAACTATTCCTTAAAACAGTTGATAAGACCTCCATCATATGACATCTTAGTCTATAGGACTTGGACTTAGATAATCATTAAGGTTTAAATACCCTATAACATATCCCTAAATTCATATACATTAAATTATCAATTATTATATTCATAACATGTTAGGTATCCAGGATGGGGATTACACCGGGAGATTTTTACAAATGGAGAGAAACCAACAACTATATAAGTGAATACGACTCCACTTCTTACCCAAAACCTTAAGGCTAAGGGTTTGTGTCTTTCTCATTTATATGTTATTAAACCTTCTCATTTATACTTGAGATTTCAACTCACTTTAAACTCCAACATAACACATACATCAAACCTCCCCTCAATAGGAATACCACAGGCCCCATTGCCGACATGAATTCATCATTTAAATTCTCATATAAACTCTCAATCAAATACATCAATGTACTTAAATTCTAATCATCAATTCATTTTCCTAGGACAAAGCCAATTCGCTAAGTAAATACTTAATTCGCTCAACAGATTAAGACCTGAAAACAGTCCTAAAACTAGGATCGATCTGTTTAGCAAACAACTAATCTGCTCAACAAAATGATAAATTCGCTAAGCGGAGAACAATTCGCTCAGTAGATTAGAACTAGAGAGTACTCCTCCCACTAGAATCAATTTCGCTGCCCGAAAAAACCCGCGCTCAGCGAATTTTATTCAGATCAAAATTTTGCATAATGGCTAGTCCTAGTTCAGCTTGACCCAATCCATCATTTAACACATTTAAGTTTTCTAAAATGACTAAAACAATGTCTCATTTCTAATCAAATAAATCAAGATAATCCTTCTCCACAATTCACAATCAACCGATTGTGCAAATGAATCTCTACCACTTGAAACCAGATTCTTACTACTATAAAACCTAAACACATCCAATTAACACAAAAAACATACCATTATTAGATCACTCAGTCACAATAATTCAACAAACAAATTGCTCAAACATAGAATCCAATCCAAACTACACAAATTCATCATACATTCCACAACATCCAAAATTCAAATTTCAAACCATTTGGAATTAAATTAACAAACTAGTCACATACTCAATTCTTAATATATTTTTCTATGGTTCTATCAAACTTAATCTAAGACTAACTTCTCTTTCCTTATTAAGTCCCAAAAACTTCTTTGTTATCTCCAACTAAGCAAAGTTTTTAGTGTTCTAACTAATTCTTTGAATACCTAATTTACAAATTAAATACACTTTTAAGAACTTAAGCTAACATACAATTATATCGATAATAAAAAATCACATACAAAAAAATTAGGACCCACAACAATAAGATCTAGTTTAATTCTTAAAATAAATTTAGAGTATTGAAAATTTATCAAAAACATAATTTCAATCAATTAAAATGATATTTTTTTTACAAATTTCAACATAATATTATGAGATTTTGAAAAGGATAAGAAATATGAAAAAAAAAATTAAAAAAACAATAGAAATTTTAAAGAAAAATAAAATTTAGAAAGAAAAATAAAAATTAAAAAAATAATAAAAAATAAAATATTAAATTTTTTTATTTATATATTTTTAAAATTTAACTTAAACAACTTTATATTCGAAAGTGATGTACCATGTGCCAATTATAGAAATTGATGTTACTACTTTGAAATATCCAAATTAAATGGGACCTCGAAAATGTGTGGGAGTAAACAAATTCATGGCTTTTTCTTATGCATGTTTCACGAACCCCTATTTATTATTTAAATAATCAGTGTATGAATAGAATAACTTTATTAGTACTATTTTCATATATTTCCTTTGTTTCAAATAGTATTAAGGTTTTTCGCAACAACTTAAAATAACCATAAATAAACAATTTATTATTGTAATTTTATTTTTTGATAAATATTATTTTTAAACAAAGGAAGTAATTTACATAAAAATAATAACATTTCATTAAAAATAAATATCAATCAATTTAACTTTTTAAAAACTAAAATTTCTGTCATTTTGATATGGAAGGAAGGATTAGGGTTTAACAAATGCAAAAAAATATGTCAATAATATTATTAATTAATGAAAAATACTCACTCGTTTTGATATATATTTTTTCAAACTCTTATTTCGATTAATATAATAAATTTTAATTAAATTTAAATATATTAAATGAATATAAATATTTTATGAATTAATTTTATAAAAATGAATTAAAATATATAAATATATTATAAATTATATATTAAATTATTATATTTAAATTTAAATTAATTTTATTAATTATTTTTTAGACGGATAAAATATTCATCCATCAAACTTAAAATATAATCTATTTAAAGATATCCAACTAAATCAAATTTACATAATTCTTACTATTCGTTTAACGATGATTTGTCCAAAATAAAATTCAAAATAATATTTTTTATTTATTTAGGAAAAACAGTTTATTATTATGTTCATAATTTATTTAAAACCTATAGTTTTAAAACTGAAATACATTGTCTAATTAAATTATTATAATTATTTTTTTTTAATTTCTATTTGAATTAGTAAAATTTGTTCTTATTATTCAATGGAAGAAAATATAAAAAAAAAAGTAAAAGTGGGGGTAATAAGTAAGCGAAGAAAATAGGAAAAAGACGTTAATTAAGAAAAAGGAGAAAAGACAGGAAATAATTTTTGTAGAAAGAAAAATAGTAATCATAAAATAAGAGACTTTACACGTCAAAGATTATTATTATTTTTTAACTGATTATTATTTTTTTTAACTGATTATTATTTTTTTTAACTGATTATTATTTTTTCATACTTTTAAATATTATATTAAAAATAATTTTTAGACTCAAAATCGAAATCTTTGTTTTTTATTATAAATAGTCTTTATCTTCTCTGCCTCTGGACGCATATCAGTAGTACACTTCCTTCCTTTCTGCAGATCACAGGTTTGTATTCATTCATACATGTCTTACTCAATCTTTTCGTTTTTTACTGAAAAAACAAATCCACAAAAGTTCTTCACCTACACTCTAGATCCCTTACATTTTTAAGGGTCAATACCCAAAAGAATGAATGACCTTAATATTTTGTTTCTCAGTGACTCATGAGTTCAAAAATATCAAGAACTTGGGAAATTTTCATGGTATGTTTAGTGTTTTATTCAGTAAAATTTAACTCCTGTAAGATGATTAAATAAGAAGTGATGAAGAATATAAAGTACATATTCTTAATTTTAGATGAGTTAAGTTGAGAAAATATTTATTAAAGCTAGGTGTACTTTCACTTTCTTCTCATGTTTGATTGAACTGGTTTTGAAGGGAACATAAAATCCATGGAGTTGGACTTGACACCAAAATCAGCAGAAGTTTTGTTTGAGGGAGATGGTGGAGGTTACTACACTTGGTGGAGTTCTAAAGTGCCACTGCTGGCCAAGACCACTCAAGCTGCTGGTCGGTTTCTGCTTCAACCTCAAGGCTTTGCTCTTCCTCATTATTCAGATGCAGCCAAAGTAGGTTATGTACTTCAAGGTTAGACCCTAATCTTATAGTTCTTTCAGAAAACTATACTAATTATCTCTTAAATTTATCATTAAAAGGACGAATAAACTATAATCCTAGATCTGCCATTCTTTCTGAAATTGAAAATCTAACTTCAATGCATTATCAGATTAAAAAGTTGATTAGTAAAAATAGTTTTTCTATCATGACAGTTTATGATTAATGATGTAGGGGAAGATGGTGTGGTTGGATTGGCACTCCCAAACACTAAAGAAGAGGTGGTTTTGAAGCTTAAGAAGGGAGATGTTATACCAGTACCAATTGGAAGTGTCTCATGGTGGTTCAACAATGGAGACTCAGATCTCATCATTATTTTTCTTGCAGACTCTTCAAAGGCTCTTATTCCTGGGGAGATAAGTTATTTCTTTCTAGCTGGGGTTCAAGGAGTTATAGGAGGCTTTTCTACTGAGATCACAAGCAAAGTATATGGCTTAGACAAAGATGGGGTGGAAAAGCTCACAAAAAGCCAAACTGGTGTTGTTATCATCAAGTTAGACAAAAGCCAGCCTATGCCTAAACCCCAATTGGACCTGACCAAAAAGCTAGTGTATAATATAGATGCTGCAAAGCCAGAAAATGCTGTGGAAAATGCTGGATTGGTCCAAACCTTAACACACAAAGATTTTCCTTTTATTGGGGAAGTTGGGTTAAGTGTGATTAGAGTGAAACTTGAACCTGGTGCTGTTAAGGGACCCTCATACCAAATCAATCCTTCAGTGCAGTTGATTTACATTGCTGAAGGAAGTGGCAAGATTGAAATTGTGGACTTCAGTGGAAAAAGTATATTGGACTCTCAAGTTGAGGCTGGTCATTTACTTGTTGTGCCACAGTTTTTTGTCACTGCTGCAATTGCAGGAGAAGAAGGATTGGAGACTGTCCGTATACTCACAACAGAGTAAGTTGTTTTGAGAATCATGGAATCAATATCTCAAGTTTTAAAAATGGTTGATAATTATTTTGAAAGCATATGGACAAATATGAATAGTTGAATACTGACAGAAATAATTGATTACATTATCTGCAGGCCATTGTTTGAAAAGTTTGGTGGAAGAGAATCAATTTGGAGCGTCTTGTCACCTTCTGTGCAGCAGGCAACTTTTAACGTGGATTCAGAATTTCAGAGGCTTTTCATATCCAAGATAAAGAAAACCACAAATCTCATTCCTCCCACTACTTAGTTGCACTTTTTGTGCATATGTTTATGTATTTCTAATGCATGATGTTGAGTGTTTACTTGCCAAGGTTGGCTTTATGTTTCAATCCACCAGAAATGTTGATTAAAATAAAGTGAGGTGTCTACTCATTTGCAATAATTTCATCAAATGTGTGTAATTCAGGATTGAATAAATTCTAGTACTAAGAATATATTATTGCCAAGATTATATTTTAAGATATTGAATGATGATGATTTTCTACATATTTATCATTATAAAATTTTTTTATTAATTTATTTGTGAGAATTCTTTTATAAATTTATTTATGAAAAAATTTTTTGGAAAAATTTTCATAGTTTTATTTGTGCGAAATTTTTTTATGAAAAATTTTTTATTATTTTTTTTATCCACAAATTTTCCATCACCGCAAATTTATATATAAAAGATTAATAGAAAATTTTCTAAAAAAATTCATAAAAAATTTTTCACAAACAAATTCATAAAATAATTTTTATAGACAAATTTATAAAAAATTTTCCATAAAATTTTCATAAAAATAAATAATTAAAAAATATTTAACAAATAATTAATTTTTTTCTAAAAAAAATACGTAGAAAATATTTTATAAATAATTAAATTTATTTTGTAATGTTTCATACCATTCAATATATATTTTATTTAATTTTTCTTCTAATAATAAATTTTATTTGAGATCTTAAGTATTTTTTTATTTTTATATTAAATCTCATAATTTAATATTTATTTAAAAATTAATTTTCAGATATTAGTTTGAAAGGATATATAAATATATTATATTTAATTTTAATTTAATATAAATATAACCTGTTCAATTATTTAATTAGTGTTGAGATGTTTAAGAATCTGAAATGTCTTTTCCAAAAGTACAAATGGAGAGTACTTTAAAACTAAAGCAATACAATGACACGTGGCAACTTCATCCTTGTCTATAACATCATCATGACACTAACGTGGGATCAGATTAGAGAATTTTTTTATTTTAGATAATTTTTGGTAATATTTAGTATAATAAAAACTCATTTTTCTTTCTCTATTTTCTATTATTAAAAATTAAGCTTCATTTTATTTTTTATAGTAAATTACATATTATAATAAAGAATTAATGAAAAAATATTGCAATTTAACATTTTATTCTCAAATTAGATATCACAAAATATACCAAAGTAGACAACGTATTATTATAAGATTAAAAAATAATTAAGTTATATTAAATTAAATATAAAAACCTTCTTAAATTAATTTTTATTGTAATTCCATTCTTCTGATTCTTTCATAAGGATACTTTTGCATAAAATTGTTATCTAAAAACAAATTCAAAATATATTTAAAAATTAAAAAAAATACAACACAATTCAATTAAAAAAAATAAAATCGTGTTATATGTCACAAATTTAGTAAAAAAAATTCAATATTCTACACAACACCTTAGATAAAAGGACTTCTTTTTCATTGAATCATCTTCGAAAATAGAACTTTCTTAAATACATAAAATTACAAAAAGTTTACCTAAATTCATAATGAAGAAAAAGAAATATCACCAAAAAAATTAAATAAACCTAATGATGAAAAAAAGACAAAAATCACGAGGCTAGAGCAGAAGAGGACCAACAGCGACATTAATACTAGTCAGAATTAGCATTTGACAACTTGACAAGTGTAGTAACCTCATAAAAATTATTTCTATAAATGTGAATTATTATTAATTTGTTAAAATATTAGAAATATAATAAATAATTTAAATTTATTATTATTATTATTTATATTTTATTTTAATTGCGATATTTGTTATTATTTATAAATAAAATTATAAATAATTATTATTAATTTTAATAAATATTAGAAATGTAATAGGTAGAATTCCATAAAATTTCTTTTATTCAATAGACTAAATACATAAATATTAAATTTTAGTCACTTTGTAACATTATATGTGGAAAAAGTAACAATACAATTACACGTGAGCTATTTCATCTTATTTTTATATCATCATTATTGATTTAAGAACATAAGTTAGTAGAAATAATTTAAATATTTTAGTAGAGACAATCGATAATATATTTCAAATTTATAAAAAAGAATTAGTTAAACAAATAAAAAAATATAATTTATTAAATATGAAAGAATGGTTGTACCTTAGAATTTACGTGCGTCCGTCATTTATCATCATCAAACTAAACTAATAGGAGGGTGGGATGAGATTACTGGATTTCTTGATCTCAGATATGAATAACTTCTGAAATTCTGAATCCAAGTTAAGAGCCACTTGTTGCACAGAAGATGACAACGTCTCCTAAATTGAACCCTTGCCACCCAACTCTTCAAACAAAGGCGTGCAAATAATATAATCAATCATTTTTGGTAGTAATTCTCGTGATTAGATAATTAGATTTCAATTTAAAATTAAATGATATTAAATAAAATTATTTAATAAATATATAAATTATATTTTTCATATTATAAGTTTTCTTTTAATATTTCTTTTTCATAAATTTTTTCGTATCAGAAAATTTTATTCTAATTAATATTTTAAATTGAAACTATTATTATTAGGATAAAATTTAATATAATATTAAAATTTATATCTCATTTATTTTTTATTCTAATAAATTTAGATAGTTCGACAAATATTCATATAAAATATATATATTAAAAAAATCTTACATTGACAATCTTAATTTAAAATATTTATTAAAATATAATTATTTATTTCAATTTAAAATATTTATTAGAATATAATTATTTAGTTCATCACGTATTTTTTAGAATAATAATGTTAAGAAAAGACCTAATTTAGTATAATTGTTGTTTTTAGAATAAAATCTGATAATCATGTAACTATTTTCAATGTTAGTGGATACTAGACAAAAATATTTTACATAGAAAACTCACTTTGTAGTTGTTACAATGGAGTACTTGCCAAGATCCACCAGAATGTTGATTAAACTAAAGTGAGGGTGTCTAATCATTTGCAATAGTTTCATCAAATGTGTGTAGTTCAGGATTGAATAAATTCTAGTATTAAGAATATATTATTGTCAGATCATATTTTAAGATATTGTATCATGTTTGATAAGTCCTTTCATATTATTCAATAGATATTTTATTTAATTTTTCTTCTAATAATAAATTTTATTTGAGATCTTAAATAATTTTTTATTTATTTTTATATTAAATCTCATAATTTAATATTTATTTAAAAAATAATTTTTAGATATTAATTTGAAAGAATATATAAATATATTATATTTAATTTTAATTTGATATAAAAATAATGCATTCAATATAAATATAATAAGTTAAATATAAATATAATTTATTTAATTATTTAATTAGTGTTGAGATGTTTAAGAATATGAAATGTCTCTTACATAAAATTATTATCTTAAAATAAATTTAAAATATAAAAAAAATATATTTAAAAATTCAAAAAATACAACACAAATAATGCTTGAATTCAAGTAAAAAAATAAAATCATGTTATAGGCCACAAATTTAATAAAATAAATTTAATATTCTACTTTTAAAGCACAACAGCTTAGATATTTTTGACTAAGTTATATTTTAAAAAAACGAGTTTTCTTCTTCATTATATCATGTTTGAAAATACAACTTTCTTAAATACATAAACTCAATAAAAAAAATTACAAAAAATCTCACGTTAACTAAAAATGAAGTCGAAATGAGATATGAGATATGAGATGTAAACTTTACCTTTTAAATCGGTTTTAGAAATAAATTAAATATCATAATATTTTTTACATGATATCAGAACAAGATTAATAAGTATGAAGAGTCTAAACTAGAAATGGACCACACCCACCTTAATACTAATCAGAATTGGCATTTGAGAACTTGAAAAGTGTAGTAACCTCCACCATCTCCCTTAAACATTGATTTTACTCCTTTTTGTGTTAAATTGATTTTATTTTTCCTTTGCTCATAAAAATATTTCTATAAATGTGTGTGAATTTAGTAGGTCCTTATATTATCATCGAAACATATATTATATTATTTAAAAGTTTTAATATTTTAATTATTTATAAATTGTGACTAATTTATCCAAATTTGTTAAATGGTTATGATGATGTTTGAAAAAATATAATAAATTTTTAAGAAAGTTATATGTAAAAAATAAATTTAAAATTTAAGTTTAAAAAGTAAGATTTAGTATAGTAATAAATAGTTAATTAAATTTAAATTTAATAATTTTATTAATTAGGTTCTGGATTTATAATTCGTTTATATATTATAATTAAATTTAATTTTTAATTAATGGAGACTTTTTAAAAAAAAAAAATATAATTAAAAAGTAAATAATAAACTATTATTATATTTATATATTTTGGTAATGTAATAGTGATAGAATTAGTGTAAAAATTTCACTTAATTAATAAAAATATGTGGTATGTTATAATATTTTTTCATAAATAATTATTATTAATTCTTTTGAAATATTAGAAATATGATAAATAATTTTATTATTATTATTATTTATATTTTATTTTGATGAAGATATTTATTATTATTTATAAATAAATAAATTTATAAATAAATAAATTTATAAATAATTATTATTAATTTTTATAAATATTTATAATTTAAATTATTATTATTTTATTTTAATTAAAATATTTGTTATTATTAATAGATAAATAAATTTATAAATAATTATTATTAATTTTTAAAATATTAGACATATAAAAATAATTTAAATTTTTTATTTTTATATTTTATTTTGATTAGAATATTTATCATTATTTGTAAATAAATTAATAAATAATTACTATTAATTTTAATAAATATTAAAAATATAATAGGCAGAATTCCATAAATTTTCTTTGATCCAATAGAATAAATACATAAATATTAAATTAGATATGCATTACATCATTTTAGTCACTTTTGTAACATTACATATGGAAAAAGTAGAGTACTTCAAAACTAAAGCAATACAATGGCACATGAGCAACTTCATCCTTGTCCCTGATATCATCATCAAACTAAACTAATAGGAGGGTGGGATGAGATTACTGGATTTCTTGATCTCAGATATGAACAACTTCTGAAATTCTGAATCCAAGTTAAGAGCCACTTGTTGCACAGAACATGACAACGTCTCCCAAATTGAACCCTTGCCACCCAACTCTTCAAACAAAGGCCTGCAAATAATATAATCAATAATTTTTTTTACTAGTTCTCATATCAACCATTTTCAATGTTACTGCATACTAGACACAAGTATTTTACAGAAAAAACTCACTTTTTAGTTGTTACAATGGAGTAACTTTCCATTCCTTCTTCCCCTGCAATTTTGGCCACCACAAAAAACTGTGGCACCACAACCAAATCACCAGCCTTAACTTGAGTGTCTAATGCACGTTTTCCATTGAAGTCCACAATTTCAATCTTGCCACTTCCTCTAGCAATGTAAATTAACTGAACCATAGTATTGTTTGGGTATGATGGTGCCTTTTTAGCACCATGCTCAAGCTTCACCCTGATCACACTTAACCCAACTTCCCCAATAAAAGGAAAATCTTTCTCTGTTAAGGTTTTGACTAACCCAGCTTTTTCAACAACGTTTTGTGCGCATGCAGAGTCTATATTATAGACTAGCTTTTTGGTCATGTCCATTTGGGGTTTAGGCATTGGTTGAGTTTTGTCTAGTTTGATAATCAAAACCCCAGTTTGGCTTTTTGTTAGCTTTTGAACCTCATCTTTGTCAAAGTTATATACTTTGCTAATGATCTCAGTTGAGAAACCTCCTATGATTCCTTGAGCTCCAGTTAGAAAGAAGTAGGTGAATTGACCTGGAATAAGAGCCTTTGAAGTTTCTCCAAGAAAAGCAATGATAAGATCAGAGTCTCCATCGTTGAACCACCATGAAACAGCTCCAATAGGCACTGGTATAACATCTCCCTGCTTAAGCTTCAAAACCACCTCTTCTCCGGTGTTAGGGAGTACCATTCCAACTACTCCATCAGTCCCTGCACGTGAGCCATGCAATGGAGGTATATTGAGTCAATAACCAACAAAGTTTTAACACGCTAAGAAAAGTTCTAAGAAGAGTAAAACCAGAAATATGCTTATATCCAAATCATTAATACAATGATATGAATGAAACTCAAGGATGTTTTTGAGAAGTTGGTGAGTGAACCTAAAGAATTGGAATATGAAAATGGCTTTCGCTTTGATACAAGAAATTGGAATGAGGAATTTATGCTGTGGCAAATACAAAAATATGTGCATGGACCTGTGGATGTTCTTCATATGATGAATTCTTTTAACTGCTAGAATAGTTTTATTTTCTGTCAAGAACTAAGTACATAATACAATAACTTCCTACAGTAATAAAGATATAGAAACATGAGTTCTGACCTTGAATGACATAACCAATCTTGGATGAATCAGAATAATGAGGAAGAGCAAAACCACGAGGCTGAAGCACAAGTCGACCAGCACCCACATTAGTACTAGCCAGAATTGGCATTTCAGAACTTGACCAAGTGTAGTAACCTCCACCATCTCCCTCAAACATTGGTTCTGCTATTTGTGGTGTTAAATCCAACTCCATTGATTTTGCTTTTCCTTTGCTCATGAAAAATAGTTCGACTAAATCAGTGCATGCATGTTAGTTAAAAGAAGTAGATATGCTAAATCAAATAACCAGAAGTCACATGCTAAAAAACCAACAAAATACTATTAGGCTTACTATTCTTTTTGATATTGTAGAACTTAGTTTTCAACATGCATGCATATCAGTATATATTCTAATGCTTGAAAATGTGGCACTCTATTGTATATATCTAGTAACTATCCCATTCTTTTACAACACAAAAAGTCACAAAATCCATGTTCATAATAAGTTGTATGTACCTGTGACAAATAAAGAAAGAAAGAAACTAAGAAAAAGCAAAGAACTCTGCAATCAAGGATCTGGGAAAACATATGAAGAGCAAGGACTATATATAGATATGGCTGTTGACAATTAATTTGGATTATTCTGTGAAAGAAGAGAAAACGAATATGAATGTTGATGTTAGAAATATGAACGAAACAACTGATCTGGGATATGCCTCGTGCTGATTTGACTTTTATTGCGAGTTACGTATAGAGAAACAATGATGTTAACCACACGCAAATATTCACAACTAATAACTATCCTACCCTCAAAAGTCAAAAGTCAAAAGTCAAAATTAATTTATAGATAGATTGAAGAGATAAAAACTTCTCAAAAAATTTTATTTTATTTTAAATAAATCTTGTTTATAAAATTTGGAGTGAGTTAAAATATAAATAACAAAATTAAATAATTTATGTATATAAATAAAAAGAATATACAAATTTTTAACGTTAAATTTAAGTAAAAAAAGTAAAATCATATCTTATTATATAAATATTATTTATTGTTTATTGATGAAAATATTTTGAGATTATTTAATATTACTTAATATAATTTAAATAATTTTATTTTTATAATATTTTTTACACTTCATTTTTATAATTTAAAACATTATTTTAATTATATAATTAATTCTTTTAAGATGAACATATTTTAAATAAGAATGAGAACATTTTTAATAAAAACAATTCATATAAATTATTTTTATATTAAAAAATAAAAAATATAAATTTTATTATATCACATTATCATCCAATAATTTATATTTAATTTTATTTTAATAAAAAATTTAAATAATTCACTATTTTATATTATATATTTTTAATTTAAATTTAATCATAATATATGATCATATTTAAGAGTTTCTTAATAGAAAAACTTTCAATGTTTTTAAAATAATTTATTATGTTATCTAGATTCTTTCAATAATAAATTATTCCAAACAATTTATAATGTATCCAGATATTTTATTAAATATTTTCATTAAAGATGCTTTTAAATTTTAAATTTAAGATCCCAGGTGAATATACTCTAATAGATTATAAAATCTAGATTCTAACAATGATATATGCTTAGAAATTATCTGGATAATAAACAATTGTTGCTTGAATCTACTCTTTTAATTAGAGCATAATTGAAAAGGTGTTTGGAGTTCTTTTTAATTTATTTTATTGAAATAAACTTGAATGAAAATTATTTAAGAATAATATGATATAGAAGATATCACAAATAATATTTTTTAATATATGAATAATTTATGTGAATTATTTCATTTCGAGATATTATAATAATATATTTAGATGCATAATTTTTATAAAATAATTTATTATTATAGAAAATTTGAAGTATTTTATCATAAAAACAAGTTATTTCGATAAAAAGAAATATATAAATTAATTTAAATACTTAAAATAAATTTTTTAAATTTCATAAAAAAAATAAGAATCTGAAATATTTTTATATTTTTTTCTCAGGTTGACATATGATTATTTTTCAATCATTATTATTATTGTTTTTTTTTTACATATCGCAAGTGCTATTCATGAACATTAATTATATTTTTCTTTTAAAATTCAAACTCTTTTTTTTTTATTGATAAAAAATTGTGATATTTATGAGATATAATTTTTTTTTTTAATTCAAACTCTTTCACTATTAATGTAATATAAGAATAAACGTATACAATGATAAATACTATTTTTTATGTAACAATTTTTCATGTAAATTCAATATGTATAATTTAACTTGGTAAATTGTTTGGGTCTTATTATTTAAGAATTTTAATTTTTAAATGAATTTAGGCGATTATATTATTAAAGCTGTTCGTTTGTGATTTAAAAAATATTTGGAAAAATTATTCATAAGAGGAGAAATTTTTATATCAATTTTTGGTTAAATTCTTAGAAAAAAAAAATTGTTTATATTAGAGAACATGTTACCACACCACATTCCCCTTTCTTTGGTTTATCATTGAACAAAAGTTAAACATTTTTTTTTATGAAAATATTTCCTTTAAAAAAAATAACATAACAACATATAGTGTTCAAAAAACCATATAATCTATAAACCCTATATCGAGGATCAATACATGAAGCTAATAATTTTCACATAAAATGATAAATTTCGAATTTCCACCCTTATCATCATCATCTCAAAGCTATACACACACAAACAAATACATCAACAGACACACATACATCACACCTATCGAACTAAGAAGTAGGTGGGATGAGATTGGTAGATTCATTGATCTTGGATATAAAAAGCTTTTGAAAATCAGAATCCACATTAAGAGCCACTTGTTGCAGTGTAGCTGATAAAGTGTTCCAAATTGATCCTTTTCCAGCCAACTCTTCAAACAGAGGTCTGCAAAAAGGATAATCAACCATTTTTTGTTAGTATTGATGATGCATGTGTCCTACTTTAGAATACTATAATCAATCAATTTTAATGTTATTGCATGCCATAAAAATCATATCCCAACAACTTACTTTGTAGTTGTCACAATGGAGTAACTCTCTATTCCTTCTTCACCAGCAATTTCAGCAACCACAAAGAATTGTGGCACCACAAGCAATTGACCAGCCTCAACTTGAGTGTCTAACACCCTCTTTCCACTGGAGTCCACAATTTCAATCTTGCCACTTCCTCTAGCAATGTAAATCAGCTGAACAGTAGGATTGACTGGGAATGATGGAGCCTTAATAGCAAAGGGTTCAAGCTTTACTCTGATCAAGCTTAACCCAGTATCCCCAATAAAAGAAAAATCTTTCTCTGTTAAGGTTTTGACCAATCCAGCCTTTTCCACAGCATTTTCTGGGTGTGCAGCATCAATATTATACACTAACTTTTTGGTATTGTGTATCTGGGGCTTAGGCATAGCTTGACTTTTGTCTAGCTTGATTATCAAAACCCCAGTTTGGCTTTTTGTGAGCTTTTCCACCTCATCTTTGTCTAAGCCATATACCTTGCTTGTGAGGTCTGTGGAGAAGCCTCCTATGAGCCCTATAGCCCCAGTTAGAAAGAAATAGGTGAATTGGCCAGGAATAAGAGCCTTTGAAGTTTCTCCAAGAAAAACAATGATGAGATCCGTGTCTCCATCGTTGAACCACCACGAGACAGCTCCAACAGGCACTGGTATAACATCTCCTTGGTTAAGTTTCAAAACCACCTCTTCTCTAGTGTTTGGGAGAACCAAACCAACTACTCCATCAATCCCTACACAGTGCCATATAATTAAGGAAAAGTCATTGACTTTTGTATCAACTAAATTAAATATATATATATAAAAATTTGACTTTTGAGAGAGATGATATAGAATTTCCTAGACACATTATATAAAACTTGCTTAACATCATCCTATACAAATATTTACCCAGTCAGATATATCAATTAATAATAAACAAAACAAAGTGACTCAATATTTATAAGTGATACTTTGCAAATTGAAGAAGACGAGTGGATCTTTCTTAACATTTTTTTTATAAATATTGATTGAACTAGACGAATATTCTCATAAACATTACTTGATTGAGAGAGAAGATAAAGAATTTCCTTAACTCAATCTATAAAACCATTTTAAAATTAAGATTTATATTTTGAATAGACTATGTACATATTAGTCTAATCTTATGAAGATGAAATTTTCAGTTTAGATTTAGTCTCATTTTTAATCTTTGTAACTTGCTACCTGAGGAATGAAAATGGAAAACATATCAAGGGCTCTGACCTTGAATGACATAACCTACTTTGGATGAGTCTGCATAATGAGGAAGAGCGAAGCCACGAGGCTGAAGCACAAGGCGACCTGCACCCACATTTTTGTCGGCCAAAAGTGGCACTCGAGAATTTGACCAAGTGTAGTAACCTCCACCATCTCCCTCAAACAATGCTTCTGCTGTCTTTGGTGTTAAGTCTAAGTCCATTGCTTTAATTTTCCCTTTGCTCACAAAAAACCATTTCAAATAACTAAGTTAGTGTCACTTAGTTGAAAGAAAGTAATGCTAAATAAACCACTCTACACATAAAAGCATTTCAAAAGTTTTGCTTAGACATGTAAAAAAGATTGGGAATTATCAGAATAACTACAAATACATGGCATGCATATGAACCTGTGGTAGGAGAAAAGATATAAAATGGTGAAGAAACTAACCCAAAGAAAGAAAAAACAACGAACTGAGATGCATAAATACATGGCCAACAGCTATATATAGAATTGTAGATATATGGCTGTTCACAATTAATCATGCAATAAACACCAATAAAATATGAAATTATTGCCCAAGTGAATCAATCGACCCAATTATTTCTACTTTAACAATATTAAAAAATATTATCTACAATAGTCTCATATAGCTTCTACAAGATTATGTAAAAAAAAAAAAACATTTAGTTTTAAAAAGTTTAATTTATAGCCTCTAAATTTTATAATAAATCCACTTTTAGTCTCCTAAATTAAAAAAACATTTTGTTGCATACAATTTGTAAAAGTTTGCTTTTAATATTAGGGGTAAATGACAATCTCAAACTATTTTAGCTTCACAAATAATTGTATTGAATACCAAAAAATATTATCTAGAATGATCCATTTATCTTAAAAAAAAAATATATTTAATTTAAATTTTTTAATTATATTTGTCGTGTTTGAAATTTATGATATATCATATTCTATAACCATAAATTATAATAATAAACTCACATGATATATCTATATTTTTTTTTATTGTAAACACTGATATATCATATTACATTTATTATTTTTCTCTTTTATTTTTTCATTCATCCAAGGATTTATTATGAGCATATATATAACTGCTCACCAAATCATTTCTTTTATGAAAATTTTCCCTGAAATGAATAAATCAAACTTTGGAAAAGTACATAAAAATATTCATTATATATATATATATATATAGTAGTATTAAATATTTAACACTAAAATCATGATGAAATCAAATCTTAACATCATTAGATCTTCACTGATTAATAAATTCTTCAAGAGATTTTGAGGTTAATTAAGTGTTCAGTCTTTGTCATGAGAGATTTGATGATTCTTTTAAGAGATTTGATGAATTTTTAAGAGATTTCTACATTTTCAATTAAAAAAATATACAAAATGAGGCACGTTTTTGTTTCTGAATATTACAAAATGACACAGTTCAGAACAATTATTACAGCTATAAATTACATATATGCTATTTGTTATAAATTTCATACCAAACCTGATTTGGACCCCTATTGGGTTCAGTAAAGGGCCTCTAATCCTCCTTTTGAATGAAATTATTGGGCCTTTATTGCCTCATGCCCAATAAAGGCCCAATAAAATTCATATCTAACTTGAAATTTGTTTTATTTGGAAGAGGAGTAAAATTGAAAGAAAATGAGTAAGAATAATATAATTTTTTACAATCAATCATTGGATTGAATAATCCTTGAAGGATAAACTTATGTATATTAATTTTTTATCATACAAATTATTTTAGGTTATTTGTTATTGATATTATTATATAAAATTATATAATACTAATAATAATAATTATAGATCAACAATTTTTATCTAGTTTTATTCATAATATTTCTGCATGATTTTAAATATTTTTTAAAAACTGCATTTTTCATATATAATTCAGATGGTGAATTTTAATATATGAGTCCAATCAATTGTCATATTTAATACTTTTAAATATAAAAAAAATTGTACTAGCTTCATCTTAATTAATAATAACCTGTATCTTTTAAGTCTCATATAATTTCCAATTAATTAAATTTAAATATTTACGTTTCAGAATAAAAATTTTAAAAAAATAAGTTAACAAACGTATATTAATTGTTATGGATGTGTAAGTAGTCATATAATATTTGTTGTTGCATTAAAAAAAGAATTTAAAAAGAGAATATAAATAATGCTACAAATGTGTAAATTACAAAAGAATAAAACATTAAAATAAACAATAGCGGGTGAAAAACACACATTCCGAAAACCTCGAGGGGTACTCTTGTAATTTAGGTATTAATTTATTTTAGATAATAAATTTTACTTATTTTTTTATTTCTTATTTCATGTTGTAGTGAATACGAAACCCTTGCCATCAGTACTTGGCGGGAAAATGGTTTGGGTTTGTAATCACTTTTGAACTCCGAAGAAGAAGAAGAAGAAAAAGAAGAAGAAGAAGAAAAAGAAGAAGAAGAAGAAGAAGAAAAAGAAGAAAAAGAAGAAGAAGAAGATGGCGGTGTCGAATTACGAATATCCAAGGCTCCAGCGGCCGGAGATAGTCGCAATCTTAGCGCAGTTCCAGATCGCCAACGTGACGGAGCAGGACCTCGCCAAACCCAACCCTGATTTGATCTCTGACCTCTACACCCGCGTCCTCTTCCATCTCGGCGTTCTTCTTGAGTCTCTCTCTCTCTCTTATCTTTTCGCGTCTTCTTCATTGCTATATTCCTCGCTTATCTTATTCTTCTCTTCCTTTTTCGCAGGGAAGACAACGACCAACTCGAATTCGACGCCCTAGATCATCTCGAAAACCCCGATTTCCATGTCGAGTCCGTTCGCTCAATCAAACTCTTCAACAGAATCAAGGAGGTTCTCACTGACATCGAGTGCCCTCGCAAATTCACCTTCGCTGATCTCCTCCTGCCGGATCCTCACCGGACTGACATCTTCCTCGGCGCTCTTCTCAATTTCTTCCTCGACAGGTTAGTCTCTTAGCTTCCTCGCCCGACTAAGAGCAAACCTAATTGTCGTTTTGTCGACCCCAGGGATGCCAGAATGAACACCGTGTCGGAGGTCGTGAACGAATTTAACGCTCTGGAGGAGCAGCAAGCGGAGTTGGAGAACGAGATCCTGGGGGTTTGTGCTGAATTACATCTCATCTCGTCTCGTCTCATCTCAATTTCAAACTCTTTTGAACTGAGTGGTTTTGTTGCAGTTGAAAGGGGAGATTGCGGAATGCAATGAGGCGAGGGAGAGGGAGATGCCTCTTGTTCAGGAGGTGGAGGCGAAAGTTAACGAGCTGAAACAATCCATTGCGGCGCTGAACAATAACCAGAGTTCGTTGAGGAGTACTTGGAGGAAGTTGAAGGATAAGACAGGGGAAATGGATCAGAAGGTCAGTGATTGTTTACTATCTAATGCTCTGGTGCCAATAATGAAAGCTTAGTTGTTGAATCTTATTATATGCCTTTGTGTTGGCGATTTTGGATGGTGTGTGAAAGAAACAACGGTAGAGGAATAAAAGGGTTTGAAACAATTTGAATAAACTTGCAGAGCTGAATCTTTGGATAATGTAACTTGTGTGTGTATTGTGAGCAGCAGTTTGTGGAAAACATGGTTGAGGTGTTCTTTTTCTGCTTGTAGTAATCATCAATTAATGCTTTAAACGGACTAGTTATGTTTAGTTGGATACAAGTGTTTCTACATTTGTGTAAAGTGTAGAGATTGGACATGGTTTTGGTTTTAATTAGTGTAGGCTGTGTAGGTCTTCACTCTTGTGCATATTACATTCCGGCCTGACTGTTTAAGCGTTGTTTTCAGTTTGGTGTGAGGTTCCTTCCTTGGTCTACTTACTTCAACCCCGATTTCTTCTGAAAGTTTGACTACTTGGTCCATAGATTATAGTAATACTTACACATCCTATTTCCCTTTTTCGTAGCCCAGATTTCTAATGCTGAATTTACATTGGTACAAAATGTTCAAGAAAATGCAAATCTACGTTCAAAAATTGCCCAATCACCTGATAAAGTACAGGTACATGTTTTTTATTTTGTTCTTATATTCAAAGCATAGTCAAAGTTAATTGGTTTTAATTTTGTTCTTGGCTACAAAATTGTGACATACTTTGCATTTCTCAGATCAATTTGCTTGTATGAATATTATTTTGGCGATTATGTAACTACCTTACCTTTGTGGTGGTTCCTCACTCCACAGTTGATCTGCTTCTAGTTTTGTGAAAATTGTCGGTTTTAAACGGTTGCCCTTTTCCTGCAATTAGTTGTGGTATTTTGCTAATGTGGGAAAAGATTCTATTGTAATGCTTGGTTTCGACGTTTTTGCTCTTTGAGAGAGTTCTGGGATTTTTACTCTGCCAGTACTCATGTAAATTTACTCCTCTGACTTGCCATAAAGAGAGCTTTAGAGGAAAAGAAATTAACTCGAGAGGAGGCAAGGAATGCTGAAAGATTAGCAATGCAAACTTATCACGAGAAGACTGCCCTTGTTGATGTTTTTTCCAAGGTATTTATCGCGGACTGGATCTTTTCTTATTCCCTCTTCATCTGCACTTTAGGTCGCAGTAAAGTAAATTGTATTATTACACTTCTCTACAAACTTATAATATATAAAGAATGCCCTTGTTGATGTTTATTTCGAGGAATTTTTGTTGCAGACTAGGTATCCACATTTGACTATCATGATAGTGACTTTCTATTTTAATTTAATTTACTGATGGAGTTATGTGTTTGGAACAATGTAGAGAATAGTTCGAAATTTGAATTCAAAGGACGGTAGAAGCCTGGAAGGAAAGGACATTTTGTTTATAAATGTCAACTTCTCTTTATCATTTCCTCTCTCACTTTCTTTCTAACCAAACAAGAGAAATATATCGTTATCTGTATTTTCTTTCCTTCCAACCAAACATACTTAAGATTTACTCTAGGATGCAATTGCAACATAATTTGAAATTTTGTGAAGCCTCGACCAATTGAGCTGTAGGGAACATTTATGAACTGAACTAAGTAGTCAATTAGTTGGTGCCATTGCTGAAATTGGGTTGGACTTAGGCAAGCTGAATCGTCCCTTGTATTGTGACTGGAAGATCAAACGGCAGCATGGATTGACAGGATGGAATTTCCATGGATACTGTGGTTCATTCTTTAATATCTACAATACTTAAATATTTTATGCACCGATATTCTAGCCATATACTGATCATTTCAGAAGGCAAACTACAATGTGAAGAGCTGTAACACATGGATCAATTCATGATGTTTTGGTCCTTGAATGCTGATCACTTTATCGTTTATCATTTTTTTCAGGTGTGCAAGAAAATGTCAAAACACTACAAGCTGATGCAGGATATACAAGAACAGGTAACATACTCTGGTCAGTTGACTTATGCTCAAGAAGCATTTTTTTTAATGGAGCTTATAACTGGAGTGGTTAGAGATGAGATCTATTATGGAATTCTTCACATTCCTTCAAAGATTATTACCATGCAAAACCTTGTTTGATGTCAGTTGTATCTACTATAGGTAAATTCTGGTAAATCTATTGAAAAGGATCTTAAAGCATTGAAAGCTAAACTTAGCGATGAAGAAATGTTGGAGAAGTCACTTGAGGCCAGATTGGTTGAAAGACAAAGTAAAGGTACGTTCTAGTGCAAACAATGCTGTGTCTCCATTTATGGCTGGATGGTTTAACCGTTTTAGCATGAGTAATGATAACATTTACGAAACACAATCTACAAACAAGCAATCTGGCATGATTTTTGTTTAATAATTTTGTTTTCCTTTTTTTTCTCTCCTTTTAAATAGCATTTGCTTGCTGAAAAGCAGCACAACTGTACGTCACATTATTTTTTAGTGATTTTTGTCGAAAACTTTCATTTTTCATAGAACTGCTCTTTAAGGATGCATATTTGTTGTGTTTTACCTTCAACTTTTTCGACTTGTTTTTCCTTCCCCAGTTGAACAGATGGAAGAATTGATAAAGCAGTCGGAGAAAGAGTGCAATATTATGTGGGAAGAAGCAACTAAATATTTAAGCAGTATAAAATCAGAGATGGAATCTAAGAGTTCTACTACAGAAACAAGGCAGAGAAATGTCGAGGCTGTGCTATCTGAGGTTGCATTTTTTAAGTTTCATGATAAATGATTATATTTGATGAAAGAATAAATTGTTATTTCTTTTCTGTTATTGACAGGCGGATGCCATAAATAGTAAGATTGCATCAGTAAAAGAATCTGCAGCAGTTGAAGTGGAACGGTTGAGCCGCAAATGTGAAGAGTTAGTTGAAGCGGTAATAGGCCATTAACTATATTCTGGACATCTGTGTGATCTAAGCAACCATGCTTGGCTTAAAATCCTTCAAATTGCATCCATATTTCCTCCATTGAAGAAATTTTTAGAAGTTTGTTAAGTTGGCCAATACGCTTACATCTTTCACGTGAACACTACTTTTATTTCACTGTTTAATTTTTGTGATGTGACTAGCTAGAATCCTTGCTCCTAGCACCGCCATGTTGATTCTAAATCTTGCATGATGATCTTGTTTTGCTTATTTTGTTATTGTAGTCCATGCGAAATAATTGAACTATCCCGTTTGGATTTTTGCAGTTTCACAAGTATGTAAATCCGATTGCTGATGTGATTGAATCTGGGCAAAAAAGACTGAAGGCCACTCAAGGAGGTGGATCTGACATTTCAGTTTCGGTTTGACAATTTCCTTAACTGCATAATTGAGTACATGTTAGCGTAAAAAATCCTTAAGAATTTGTGTATGGATATGCCTTAGTCACATCACCATCTTGCTGCAGAATTGTATAGTGGCTAAACTGCCCACCTCGTGCCTCTAGTTGATTGAATATTTGCTATTCATAATGTATTATTCTATTTAGTATATTTATTTCAACCATAACTTTTTTTTTGCATTTTTATATTTAATTGAATTGAATTTAACTAGTCTTTTGGCTTATGCGATAAACAGGATAAAAGTTTATTTGTTATGGCTTAACCCTATAACAAGTAAAAGTTTTTAAATATAAGTTATTATAATTAAAATTTATAATAAATAAATATTTTAATATATACATTATATTTCATATTTATGATAAATTATTTATATGTAATGCAAGAATATTATAATTATATGATTTTTTTTTAAATTATAAAAAAATCATTTTCAAACAAAGTTTGAAAGAATAAAATGAACGAATTTCGTAAAAAAATCGAATATAAGAGAAAAATAAAATTCTTAGAAATTAATTTTTCCATTTTAAAACCACAAAATTTTAAGGGTTTGGCATATTAATTAAAAAAATATTCAGTTAATAGAAATACAAATTTAGTAAAATAAATACATTATTTTTTCAATTATTTCTGTTTCTTTTAATACAAATTACAAATATAGTAAAATAAGATACCTTAAATTTTCAATTATTTCTCTTCTTTTAATATAATGTATTAATTACTCTTAATTATATGTGGGAGAATCAAAAGCAAAATAGTTTACAAAACTAGTAAGACTCAGTTATGTGGTTTAAGGTAAATTTATTTTACATAACATTTATATGTTTGAATGGGGTAATTAGTAGTCATTATTACTAAAGTTTACAATACACATAATTTCCATTGAAGAGAGTGAAACTAATTGAAAAAATAAGCAATAAAGACAGATAATACTTTTCAAAAGAATGAGATGATTTTTATAGGTCTAGGATTATATTTTTTCTAATTGATCAAGCTAATTTTTCAATTATTATTAGCTCAATATTGACAAAGTTCAGTCTCTTTTCGAAATACTTCAATTAGCTTATGAATAAAAAATCACTAACTGTGTAGGTAAATATTTTCTTCTTCCATATATACCCTTCTGTTTAAAAAAGAAGAGTTAGATTCATGCATGTTTTTGTTCTTGACCTGCCAACAATGTTAGTGTTGATAAAATCTCAATACACACCATACAATTCTCCAATAAAATGAAACTAAGACCTTTAGACACAAGATGTATATGTTTTTGGAAACTTCTTTAATGGAGATATACAAGTTTTTTTAGTAGAAAAATCTTAAAAGTTCTACAAATTTTATATCCAAAACATTTTTTTTTTCTTCTAAAATATAAACTTACATTAATAATTTTACACATGTTTTTAGTTATTAAATATCAAGTTAAACATATATATATATATATATATAAAGGATTTATTTATTTTAAAAATAAATATAAATATAATTATTTTTTATTTAATAATTAAAATAAATTAGAATATTATACTATTGAATTATAAAAAATTGAATGATGAAATGAATGAAAATTGACTGATTCAAAAATTAAAGTTCAATATCAAGTAAAAGTTATATTTTAGGATTCTCACCTACTTTAATTTAGTAGAAGAAGAATTAACGAACCCTTTTCACCTTTATAATCCGTTTGAAACTTGAGTCTATTGTCGGCTATCCAATACGAAATGACAACAATGGTGGCAGTAGGAGCACAACCTTGTTTCAACCCTCCTCAAAACCAAGCATTAGCATGGCGTTTCTCTCTATTGCCCCCAAACGCTGCGTTTTGCTCTCCCCGTCTCATGAAGAAGAACCAGAAGAAGAAGAAGTCAATGTCTTGGTCGATTTGTGCTCACTCCTTGCCTTTTGACCTCTCTCCTCCTCCTATCGACCATGACTTTCTGGTAATTTTCCAACACTACTTCTAAGCTTTCTTTGCCGTTTCTTGCTTTGCACGCTTATAAGTAGTGCCGTCGCCGAATCGCGGGGTGTGGCGGCACGATAGCAGCGCACCTGTGTCATTCCGTAATATTACGAACAAATCCTCACGTTAGGGTTTTTTGGGGGATATTTAGGGATTTGACCATTGCTGATAAAACCCAGCAAAAGAGCTGCTATAGCATTTTTAGAGTCAATGTGCCACTATTTGGGACCGATATTTTTTTTTTTATCCATAGGAATTAAACACATGTTAGGGAGTTTACAACAACTCGCTCACCCTGTTCAATTAACTTAGTTAGGCTCCCTTACAATCTGATTGGCTGATAACTTATTGTTGCAGAGAACTTAATTTTACAATATTTTTAGAAAAATAAAACAGATGACATTTTTTATTTTTTGGTTCCTAATTGAAAAAGCTTTCAATTTAGTCTCTGTACATATGCTACTTGGTTCGTACAATTGATTGTTATACCTCCTATGGACAACAGTTTATATCATATAAGAACCACATTAAAATGAGTGTAACATATAAGGACTAAAAATATATTATATCTTCTGTTTTTGAAATACCTTATGATATTGCTCTATAAGAGGAGAAATCAGGGGACTAAGTGCAATTTTTTGATTGTCAAGTTATATTACTTTTACTCATTGCAGGGTGCTGTCAAACCTGCGGGTACAGAGATTTATCGGGAAGGGATCATTGAGACATTTAATAATGATGATGAAGCACTGGATGCTGTAGACAATGGGGTTGTGGTATGTATTTTATTTTATTTTATTTTGATGCGAGTAGCTTACTGTGCTTTCTCATTCTCTCTGCTTGACAAACAATATAAACCACAAAAATCAATGCATGCTCTGTAATTTAAAAAAATAAAAATACAGTACTCCCTTTTTCAGAGGGAGTACTGAGGTAAACACACTTAACTAGTTTTGTTTCAATCTTTGACTTTTTTCTTTCCAACTTTACAAACTAGCTTATATGGCTGATTTGGTTTTGGATTAGCTCAGGTTGTATATCAAATTGTTATTCTGGATTTTCTACAAAATATCTGTGATAGGGTTACTAACAAGTTTTATAAAAAGCTAATATTGTAGTTGCATGCTTACCAAATTATAGAGGTATATTAATATGTTGTTGGATAATGTAGGATTTAGTTGTATGCTTAATTTAATTCTTTATGATATCCAATGGCATAGGTTGTGGATCTTTCACACTTTGGCCGGATAAGAGGTACTTGCTTTTCCTGCTCTATTGCCTCTCCACACAAAGGCAATGCATTTTCTCAGCCATATTGGGATTATATAAAATAAAACTGCTGCTAACAAACAAGTATAAAAGAGCTACTAACAGAAAAGGTACAAATACCTTCTTATGAGTGGGTACAGTGGGTTTGTCTGTCCATCTTCAACGGGCTCTTGTTTGAAGGGGCCGTTAAAGCTATTAAACCAAGCATGATTCTTCATCTTATCTCTTAGGTTATTGAGAGTTGATGTCCTTGACATATACTATTGTTTTCGTAATTTTACATGAAAATATTTTGGCTCATCTGAAACAAAGTCAGTGGAGAAGATCGCATTCAGTTCCTTCACAACCAGAGTACTGCAAACTTTGAATGTCTAAGCGAAGGACAAGTACGTGTTGGGAGAATGTAGCATTGTTTCTACATTTATGTATTACTTGCATGTTCTTGTCAGTTTATTTTTATATTTCATATTATAAATAAGTATTAAGTAATTGGATCTCTAACTGAAATCCTTAGGGATGTGACACTGTTTTTGTAACACCAACAGCTCGAACAATAGATATTGCTCATGCATGGCTCATGGTAATTTTCTTTTCTTCATCTTTCTGATGCTCAGAAAATTTATTTGTGGTTATCTTTTCTACAATTATATTAATTCTCATGTAGCTGACCACTTTCTTTCTGTTGTTTCTTTTTGATAGAAAAATGCTATAACATTAGTGGTTTCTCCGGAGACTTGTAGGACCATTACTGAAATGCTGAACAAGTAGGTAATTTCTTTGTTAGTTGTAATGTAAGGATTTACCAACAGAAGTAAAACTATAAGGATAAAGAGAGAAAACAAATACATAGTTGTTTTTCCTAATGAGTATTATCAAATACATGAACTAAATCTTTTACATGTAATGATTTTAAGGTACATATTTTTTGCTGATAAAGTAGAGATTCAAGATATTACTAAGCAAACCCGCTTTTTTGTTCTGGTGGGACCCAAAAGTGGCCAAGTAAGGTACATTATTATACCCATTTAGTGTCAAGATTGACACAGTGTTGGTAATTTTCTATATAATGAAATGTGCAGGTGATGGAGCACTTGAACCTTGGTGAACTTGTTGGAAAACCATATGGCACACATCAACATTTTAATGTAAGCATGATCAAATAGGTTATTTTTGTGAAGCATGTGTACTAATTTCTAGTTATCTTTCTCATCACCTGTTTCTCTGTACGAGATACTGGTCATGCATGTTTAATGATGACTGCTTAGTTTTATGTCTGCTTTTATTTATTTTCCAAAAACAACTTACATGATCAATCATGTCTTACTTGCTGGCTTTTAGCTTCATGTATTTGTTTCTCCCAGATAACTTTCTTACGGTAAGAAATGCATATCTTGGTTGTTTATATTGCCAGTGATAATTTATAATGAATTTTGTAATTACAACTTTTATTTTTGGTAATATTGGGAAAAATCCAAGTCCCACATAGTTCCAAAAATACAATATATAAGTAGAGCCAATCCTCGTCTTACAAGTCGATTTTTTAAGGTTTAGTTAGGTCTAAACCATTTTGTAAGATAGTATTAGGGTCTATCCTATATCCATTAAAAGGGCCTCTCACCAATTATACACATACCAAGCCCTATATTGTTTTGATGTGAGAGGGTGTATTGGGAGAAATCTTTATCTTACATGTCAGTTTTGTAGGATTGAGTTAGGCCTAAATCACTTTGTAAGAGGAACAAGTTCCCATGGTTCAAGTTTTACATAGCTTCAAAATTTAGAATGTGTTAAAGAGGAGTGCTAAAAACACTCTCTTATTGGTTAAAATTATGAAAAACTACAAATCATGAGTGAGGTGGGTCTACATGATTTTTGTGATTTTTATTAAATTTCAACCAATAATAGGGAATTTATTAAAAAGAGTGTGTTCCTAGCATTTCTTGTGTTAAATTTATGTTACTTCCAAAGTAGGACTTTCAATGGCAATACCAAAAACTAGTAATTCCCTTTTTTTCCCAATTGCTTTTCCCTTTTGTTGAAAAGCATAAAGACTTGCATAATGTTTTATTATTCTCGTGGACAAGTTGTCAAATAAATTTGTAATTTGTAGGTTGATAAGAAGCCTGTAACTATAGGGGTTGGAAACATCATTTCTGAAGGTGGTTTTTCATTACTGATGTCTCCGGAAGCTGCTCCTTCTATTTGGAAAGCAATTCTTACTCAAGGGGCTATCCCAATGGGTTCTAATGCATGGAATACATTACGGATTATTCGGGGTACTGAATTGTTTAGATATGTTCATGTTTCTATGTCTCGTTGTTGTTTTCTTTTCTTTATTAAGGATATATAATGTAGTTATATACTGTTTTTGTATGACAATCTGTTAGTTGTATGTACCAGACTAGGAGAAAATAAGTTAGTATGCTATATTATTGATCTGTAGAAACTAATGACAGTTTGATATCAGTAACTGTAAGATGGATTTACAATGGAAAGTACAGAGATGACTTATGTTTGATATCATCCTACCCTGTCTCTCTTTCCCTAGTGGGAGTTGTGTTCACATTTTGTGTTTGGTCATGCCTCAACAAAATTGCTTCTTATGGAGGATATTTGTGTAAAACCAAAAAAATAAATTTTCCCAGTTTCATTATCAAATAGAAATATGCCATTCATTATCAAATTTAGTTTCACTCCTTATGATTCTTTTATCCACATTTGATCATAACGTGACTTCTTAGGGAGGCCCGCCCCTGGAATGGAGCTTACAAATGAATTCAATGTCTTGGAGGCCTGTCTATGGAACTCAGTTTCTCTAAATAAGGGTGTGTAACTGGTCTACCCATCTGCATAAAATGTTGAAACTTGCTGGATAGTTAGTCTGATTATCAGTTTTCAGGTTGTTACAAGGGACAGGAGACTATATCTAGGCTCGTTACATATGATGGAGTCAAACAGAAGTTATGGGGAATTCATCTTTCTGCTGCTGCGGAACGTGGCAGCATTATCACAGTTGATGGGAAAAAGGTGCTATCTAGTTTCTTTTGAAAAATTTCACTGTGATTTTCTTTAATCCTTATGTATTTGATTAACGAGGAAGCCGGAAATTTCCACAAAGTAATCCCCGTTGAAAACTCTGGTTACAACGTTTCTCTGCAGAAAACCATTTTGTTAAAGAAATGGATAACTAGTAGTGGTTCCCTGAGTCAGAGCGTGCTTGTGACTTTGGGGCGCTCTGTATTCCTAATGTTCTCCTTGAATGGGTTGGAAGAGAATTGATGGTTTTTTTAAGTTGTGCAGGTTGGAAAGTTGACTAGCTACACATCTGGAAGGAAGCAATCCGAACACTTTGGATTAGGTTACATCAAAAGGAGAGCTGCTTCGGAGGGAGACACTGTAATTGTTGGAGACAACATCAAGGGAACAGTGGTGGAAGTACCTTTTCTTTCTCAGCAGCACCCACCATCTGCTAGTTTAACTTCCTGATTATAAGGGGCATGAAATGTAAATATGAATATTGTGCTTGTGTTGTGGCGATGATTGATGTTGTTGAAGAAATGCATGCATACTACTAGAAAATTTGATAATGTGTTATAGGTTTTTTGTTATCTTTTATGATATTTGCGGTGAATCTGTGCATCTTAGCACATCTTTTGCTTCATTTCTTTTTCTCGGAGGTTGCCTCCCTTTCCAGGGTACTTTCTAGATACTAGAAGAATTAGAATGGAGCAGACTCTGAGTCCATTCAATGCAGGAGTCTCAATAACTTACCCAATTTGTTCATGTCTGCTAAACCAAAGGTGTTTCCTTTCGCCAATTAAGACTACAACAGCAGTCATTTGACAAACACTCCAAATAGAGAGGTTTTCTTATCATCCTTTCTTGGTCAAAATGCAACCATTGTTCCTTTCCACGAACTTGCATTTCACTCTATACAAATTAGAATGTTATTATCTTACAAAATTTGAATACAAAAACTTTGCTACCTGAATTCTTAGTTGAAACAAACCTCGAATTAATTCAAGAACATTACGATTAATCTTGGGATTAGCAAAAGCTTATTTGCCCAGATAGCCAATCTTAGAAGTTACCTGTGGATCGAAGTCACAAGCTATAAACAATGCTAACAAAATTAATTTTGCTATAAAGAAATTATTTTTACAGTATGAAATAAATTTAATTCTGTCGTTGCTGCTGTTCTCTTCTATACTTCTTCAATTAAGTATTAATTATTTAATATATAAAAACTCATGTGACAATACTTTATATTAAAGGTTCTTTATTTTTAAATTCCGTAATGAGCTGTGAGAATATAATTGAAAAGATGCAGCAATAGATACAATAAACATAGACACGTGACTCTTAAAAAAATTGAAGTTTAATATGTTGAAAAAGGAATATTAAGTTTTCAACTACTACTCGTCAAAGAAAAAAGTTTTGAACCACTCGGTTTGAAGAACTTCAATTTATTAATAATATGCATTAAGCAGTACATCAGCAGTTAAAGACGACTTGTTTAGTCTTGAGAATATAAAAGAATAAGAGGAAAGGGAGTTGTTATATCCAACCTCGGTTCTCTTCGCTTTCATGTCTTGTTTGACCAAATCTAGCCCATCTTCAACGGTTCCATCCTTTTGGTTCAAAATTGCAAGCAGGAAACATCTTTTCACATTCATCTCTAACTTAATATGTAAATTTGATTAATTTTTTATTTATAATCTCAATAAATTTTAAACAATGTATATAAATAAATTGATAAAAAAATATTATATATTTTAATAGAATAAGTTATATGGATGTAATTTGATATTTCTAACTTCGAAGTGAATTCTTTTCATTTTTCTCTATATATAAAAAAAATATCAATAATGTTCTTCTATATACACAAGAATAAGGTTTAGCACGCTTAAAGACACATACAATATAGTAAAAAAAATTATATAATTTGAGCGCTTATAATGTTTTTTTGTTTTTTGGATTTGTAAAATACTTTATAGTTTCTATCTGAGTTGTGTATTAGACTCTCTTCAACAAAACTTGTCATATCAGTTAATAGTTAAACCTGAGAATTGAAATCTTCTTGTCACTTCTTTTTCTGGCACCGCCTGAAGCATAAAACCTTCGAACACCTTCTTGATCTTATGCTTTGGTTCCGTCATTTCTCTTCACCCTTTGGTTTTAGGCACCAAATTGGCCTTCGTTTGATCATTGCTCTTATAAAGTAAGTCATGCCACAAAATGTTAGACGCCATTGATGAGCATCAAACAAAAGGGTATGCTTTCTATGATCCCAACTACATTCATAGAAGCAAAATATCCAACTTTATCAAACTCATCAATATGGAATCCATTTTTGTGCTTTTCATCTTTCTGGTAGCTTCAAATCCAGTCTCCGCAGCACCCTCTCCCTCTCCTTCGCCCACCATTTCCCCTACCAACAATTCTACATGCCCAGTGTCCATGAATTATGTTCGAACGGTGCCTTGGAACATCTCTTCCTGTGATAACTTCCAACCCTTGTCAACCCAATACCAAACAAGCACAAGTCCTTGTTGCCAAACTCTCCTTTCCCTCTTTGGCGTAGCACTTGCACAAAACCTCAAAGAACACTCTCTTTTCCAACTCCCCAACCTCCCTACCTCTATCTCATGCCTCCAACACTTCCAATCCAATCTCACATCCCTCTCACTTCCCAACAGCCTCGTCTCCTCCTGCTTTGATCCACATCAATTTGTCATCACTCCCAACATCTGTGCTCGTATTCAAAACATGGAAGATTGGCTCACCAGGCTTGGTTCTACACCACAGCTCGACACTGCGTGTAAACCAGATCTCACTGATCGAAACCAATGCAGCAAGTGCGTGGCTGAGGGGTACAAGGTTCAGCAGAAGCTTAGTGCCATTGATGGTAATGAATCCCATTCCCAAGATTGCTTTTATTTCACAGCACTTTACATGGCTGGAGTTGCCAATGAGTATGGCCCTGAGAGCAAAGGTGCTTTGTCTTGCATTTTGATTTTGATGGTTAATTCACAAGTTGATTCAGGGGATGGCCATCGTGCTCTTCTGTTTGGTTTATTTGTAGCTTCACTTGCAGTGGTGGTAATAATTTTGTTAGGATTAGGGTTGTATTTTTGGTACACTAAGAGAAGAAGTGTCGAAAATTTGCTAGCCTATGCTGATCTACAGGAACAAAGGTTCAGCCTAAGGCTGAGACCAAATACAGTGTTAACTTGGTTTGAATATGAGGATCTTGTGAGAGCCACCGACAATTTTTCACCTCAGAACTTCATTGGCAGAGGTGGGTTTGGGTTGGTTTACAAGGGCATTCTGCCTGATGGCACAATGGTTGCGGTGAAAAGGCTTGAAGAATCCGATTCTCAAGGAGATGCTTTGTTCTACAGTGAGGTGGAGATTGTTAGCAACTTGAAGCACCGTAATTTGGTGCCACTAAGAGGGTGTTGTGTGGTTGATGAGGAGGATGAGAATCACAATCTTGAGTTCAGAAGAAGGTATCTAGTTCATGAATATATGCCAAATGGAAGCCTTGAAGACCATCTTTTTCCAACCAAATTAGACAAACAAAATACAAAGAAATCCCTGACTTGGCCTCAAAGAAAAAGCATAGTCTTGGATTTGGCAAATGCGTTGGTTTATTTACACTTTGGTGTTAAACCTGCAGTGTATCACAGAGATATCAAAGCCACCAATATACTACTTGATGCTGATATGAGGGCGAGGGTTGGAGATTTTGGTCTAGCCAAATGGAGCAGTGAAAGTACGTCTAATCTAAATACAAGAGTAGCTGGAACTCGTGGATATGTAGCACCTGAATATGCACTCTATGGTCACCTAACCGAGAAGAGTGATGTCTACAGCTTCGGAGTGGTTGTTCTTGAGATAATGTGTGGACGAAAAGCCCTTGAGTTGTCTTCATCAGGGGCACCAATTTTCTTGATCACAGATTGGGTTTGGTCATTAATGAAATCTGGAAACATAGGAGAGGCTTTGGATGCTTCTATGTTGGGAGATGGAAATTCTGCTAGAAACATAATGGAGAGGTTTTTGCTGGTTGGAATTCTTTGTTCTCATGTAATGGTTGCTTCAAGACCAACGATTTTGAATGCTTTGAAGATGTTAGAAGGAGATATTGAGATCCCACCAATTCCAGATAGGCCACCGACTCATGGGCACTATGTGTTGTATAATGGTGATTGCTCTGGGATGAGCTCAGGATGTGGGTTTGTGAGCTCATGAAAAGTTAAAATTTTCAGAATCCATCCTTGATGAGTTGGACAGGACAGTGTGGAGCACTCATTAGGGAGAAGCTGAAGGATGTGCACAGCAAGATACCAAGATGTCATGCTCTTTGAGACAAGAGTGCACCTCTTGTTGGCAGGTCTTGCTCTGTGGGATATTTATGACAGATATTTGCTTGAAAGAGATCAAGGGGATTAAAGAAAAGAGTACGACCAAGGTACAACTCTATGGATATGCAGTTATAATTTTTTATTGTAAATGTTTGGTGACCTTCTAAACTGACAGTTCAAGAATAGTGAAAAAACAATTTTATTCATATATTAGAGTAGAAGTTCTAGAGGGCTAGTTCCGGCCTAAGGGTAAAATTGTGCCTTGGTAACCTATTGTTCATGGCTTTGAATCCCATAAATAGTCTCTTTACATGGTAAGGATAAGGCTGTGTACTCTCATACCTTTGCATAGTGAGGAGTGTTTTGATTCCGAGATATGTTAGTTGGTTTATAAGAGTAGAAGTTCTAGGATCAACCTTTTAATAAATGTCAAGGTTCCAAGTCTTTTAGGAGAGAAAATAAGAAGAAAAATTGAAATTAATTTCTCTATAAACTTAATTTATAGAAACTCTTTCATATAATTTCTTTATTTTTTTTTAATTTGTGCATAAGTTAATACTAACTTTTGGTATATTTCCCCATTATTTTTTTTGAAGATAAACACCTCTTTATGTACTTCCAATGCATTACCCATTAGCCCTTTTCTCTTTTAGATGTACGTTTTTGTTTTTTATTTGAGGTGTTCTTTTGCTAAAGTGTACCCTTCATGGTTTAGGATCTTCCAAATTATGCTCAGCATACCGTGCCCATTTTCTCTCTGCCATAAGAATGGCTATGGTGTGAATCATGGTGTGGTAATGCTACAAAATATAAGGCAAAAACCATTGATCTGTGCAGCAATCCCATGACAAAAGAACCCAAACTTCAGGTGAATGTTTCAAGTTTCTGCTTTCTGTCAATGGCAATTTGTTTCCTATCACACCTTATGTTTGTGCACTCCTCTTTGTCTTCTATGTCCATTTTTTTCACTATTTTTCTTGGACCACTAGGTTTCTGAGTGGCCAGACCTTGATTTCGAGGCAAGAAGATTCACAGCACGAATCTTAGGTGGTGATCAAGAATCAGAATTAATACAATCCCCCAATCAAACTAAGGACTTAACTAGTGAAGAATCGTCGAACGAGGACACAGAATCCAGAGCCGAGTTATGAGCAAGAGACAGATGTTGTGCAAGTTGAAATATATGATCCTTGCAACAGTTTGTCACCGTGTCGCGTCATGACTTCTTCGCATCCAACCAGTGCTTGTCTGATGTATTGCCATCCATGTCTAAACACAAATATGATAACTACTGTGAGTGCAATGAAGATTTGAACTATCAGCTGGCCAATTCCAAGGGCTCAAAGATGATCTGGTTAGAGGAAAACTTTAGTTGATGTTATCCTAGCTTCAATTTGATGATTACTGTGCACATAGTAACCTATCAGAGCGTCTAAATTTGTTAATGTTGTAAACCAGCAATAACCCCCCAGTTTTTTTTTTCAAGATAACTTGTTACAGGTTTGCTTTCAGCATTAAAATTAGTGTTGTTGATAATTCTTGTGTCTCACTCTGGGATGGTTGAACTTGCTGACAATGGAAACTGAAACAGAAGAGAGAAAACCATTATACTTTTATGACAAATTTTAAGTAAATTTTGCTAAGCTGGAAATTATTTGACTATGATCTTTCAAATTTGAGTTTAATCTGTATTCAAAATGTAAGAATTTTACACTATTAATCAATAACTAATCATTGTGATATAATTAATTATTATATAATCTAACAAATTTATGACAAATTTGCACTGTAAAAATCATTCATACTATTAATGCATAGTCTATACTTAATGTGGAAGAAGAGAATGGGTGTTGAATTTTCACTTGAGGATCACTTTATAAAATTTCTACCACCAACACTGCTTTGAGTTTAAGTCAGAAAGAATTTAGATAGGAAATGCTGAATAGTTTTCACTTTTGTAAAAGAAAAACTAATATTGTAGATTCTTATGGCAATGTATTTTTTCTATATTGGTATATCTAATAATTAACCGTGACTCATGACAAATTATGACTCAATTCTTCTAACTTTTATGGTAGAATATTATCATTTTATTATAGCTTTGAGCATTTTTCTGTAAACAATGTCTATTATCATTTAGAATTCATCAACTTCTCTTTTCATTCGATTTTAACATTTCACTACATCATATTATTATAATTTTATTAGAATTTAAATTGAAGTTCGAATTTTTTTTTTTATCAAAATATGACAGTCTATTAGATAATATAAATACTAACTATAATTGAAGCTTAGCCTTCTAATAATTGTCTGCCATAATCTGCTTTTTCTTTTTTGGCGCACTAAAATTCTCTCTGCATGTCTGTTTATGTGTCAATCCTTTCAAACTCTTTCCATTCATGCTCAAACAATCTCGTGCTCATTGACTTTGAACAATTTTCCTTTTCTATAGTAACAATTTTATTCTACTATTCACTCACTCATTCCTATTTCTATTCTTCCACACTGTTCTTATTTTTTTAATTTTATTATTAGGGATGTTTGTTATCAATTTTTTTTTTTCATATCTAAGAATCTAAGTACTTGAAATTATGATTCTTAATAATAACTTACTGAGAATATTTAAGTGTTTTTAGAAACTAGATAATAATGTACTATTTTTACTAAATTTTTAAACTTATTTCCATATTAAATTAGTTAATAGAAATATATTTTCTCTAATCTCCATTATAAGTAAAGTTAAGAAGATATATTATAATTTCAGTAATTTTTTTTCTACATGTTCCCATTAAAGATATGATTATATGTGTTATTAATTGATTTAATGGTGATTAATAAAAGTAAAAATGAAATATTAATAAAATTATATGAATTAATTATTTTTATTATTATAAATGATTTTGTCCTAAATATGCAATAATAAAGACAGAAAATAATATTTTTCATCAAAACTTCTGGTTTTAACTTTCATATCATAAATGTTCTCTTACTATCGAAAATAATTGCATCTAGTTTTGCTATTTGGTATATGATTTGCTCATGAACTATGGAAAGTGACCATTACAAGAATAAGAAATTCCCAGGAAGTGAGCTCACAAAATGACAAAGAAAAGAAATCATATAGATGATCTAGACAAGTCAAATGTGTGGCCACCAACACAAACAAATCCTCACATGAATGTTGTTATAGATCATCTAAATAAAATGAACATGGTCTTAATTTTTGTGTCAATTATACGTAGAACTAGCCACACACCTAGGACCATGATGAGTCAGTATCAGAAACAACATCACTAATGTACTTACTTGAACACTCTCAGCCAAAAAAGATTATAAGTGAGGGAAATTTTTTCTTAAAACAGGATCAATATCTATGAATATCTGATATGGTTTCATGCACCCTTAGAATCTGCTAAACTGTGAGGAAAAGCTATAAATATAAGTGTTGTCCTTTCAAATAGATTAGTTTGATTCTGCTTTGGTGCATTGTCCTTTCGTTAAAACTGAACCATTCAAGTGGCTATTCTTAATGTGTGCAATGATTTGGTGAAAATAAATCTACACAGCAAAAAATCTGAGAAAATTGAAGTCAACCTTGTTAGTGAAAGTGTGAACATCAAATTGTCATTACAGAAATATATATTACATATATTAACAAAAATAAAGTGATTAGCTTGGCATTATTAACATAAACTTTTTATTTTGCAGAAAGTAAAGTATAAACATAGACATTGTGGGTGTATAGTTGTATTATACTGTAGCATAGTCTTCCAAATTAGGTCTTATCCCTTCTTATAGGGTTAGTGATGATGCTTTGTTTTGAATGAAAATAATCACTGGTATATATTGATTCATTATGCTGATCAACAATTTAGTTTTATTATATAAAAGTTATATTCATTGAAATAAGGTTATTAATATTTTCTGTCAGTATTTCTGTCAGTATATGAACTTTGATTAATATACAGATTTCAAGTCTAAGTTGAAGATAAAAAACAAATGTCAGCAACACATTCTAGAATGCATTCTTTTAAACCATAAATTGTTGTATGATTATGAATCATCATGTAGTTTGATTCCTTTAAGTTACATACATATAATCATTCTTTTAGTTTGTGAAAAAGAGTTAACAAAACTCAATTATTTGTGTGCATGTTGACTGAGACTGCAATAGTATAGATTATGTAATAATTTCAATTTATGAAAAATTATAGAATTTTGTAAAACTTATATTTTATTAACAAAATTCATTCTTGATTTATAATTTTCAATCAATTTTAACTAATGATAAAATGTGTTTTTGAAAAGAGTTTGTTAACACTACTTATAAAAAAAACAATAAAATAAGATTGAGTTTTCATTCTGAATTCTTGTTGTGATAAAAAATAAGTTTTACAAAATTATTAATAAAAAAATCAATCTTATTTTACAACAAGAATTATTGAATTTTACTTAAGAAACTTAATTCACTGAGTGAATTCACTAAAAAACTATTTTTTCTATTTCGAAAATTGAATCATATAAATAGTTTTTCAAAGGAAAGAGTAGTATTTCATGTAGGAGTAAGTTGAAGTTAGAGAGCTAAAGGAAAAGGAACTCCATTGATACCATTATTAAGTAGCTTGGAAAAGAGCAATTTGATTAATTTCTCTGTGATTTTCATGCTTGTTGGGTGCCAAAGGAGAAAGAAGAATCTCCCATGTCCATTGTTGTAGACAATGGCAAATTAGTGTCATTTTATGAAACTCTATAATTCATTTCTCTGTTCAAAAAAATCAACATGAACTAGGTACCACTTTTTTTTAAGAACATCAAAATAAAAAAGTGCATTGTGCTGGTATAAGAGATTAAAAAACAAGTCTAAAGAAGAAAAAAAAAGAAATCAAACAAAGAAACACTTTGTCCACCAAATCAAACTAGAAGACTGAGAAGCACAATCTTAATCAAAGTAATCAAACTTTTGTATTCATGTAACACAATCTAACCTAACTGTAAGAAAAGGAGAAGAAGAACCAACTTGTATAGTTTTAATAATACATGTTTTTTAAAAGCTTTGATTCATAGTACAACATATTCTCAAGATTAGTTTTTTTCTTTTTTTAATTTTCCTTCTTGACATTTGTTGAATAGAGACCCTTTCACAATAAAAAGTAACAACAGCAGATTCCCAATCATCCTCTCCACTCTATAGGAAACAGCCATAATTGCACCCAACAGTAACTTTCACCATAAAAAGTTAGAACCCTCTAAGCTACCCACTTCCTTGATTGCTTCATCTCTTTTTCAACTTAATCTTCCAATTATATAAACCTATCACTCCATCAACTTCCCTTCAACCACACTTCCTTTTTCTATTTCCAACCTTTCATTATGAGTACTTCTTCATGCACAAACTCTTCTGTCAATGGCTTCTACAACTTCCTCACTCAAGGACTCAATGAGCTTCACCAGTCCTTCCTCTCCCTTGACTTCATGTCAATCCAATTCATTTCAGAGGTCCTCTCATCCCTTCAATCCTTCCATTCCCAACTAACCATTTTGATCCAAAGACTCTGCTTGCCTGTTGGAGGCAAATGGCTGGATGAATACATGGATGAAAGCTCAAGGCTTTGGGATATATGTCATGTACTCAAATCAGCCATTTATGGAATAGAGAACTATTCCTCAACTGGGTCCAATATAACCTCCTCAGTGGATGGCTACCATCATTTCCCTCCAGAGCTTTCACATCAGGTTGGTATATACACACCTCAAATTATGTTCCAAACTTTTACTCAAAAGCATAGTTTTTCACATAGAAATCAAGCTTATTTAAATTAATGAGTCTAATAGTGTGTTTGGTTGCAATTTACAGATGCAGACTTGCACATTTAATCAAAAGTTACTATTAGCAGTTTTTATAGGCTAAATTCATGATATGATTCTTTGCTTTTTATGAGTTTTCAAACAACGTGAACTAAGTTCTTCTAACACATATATTGCAGGTTGTTAGGGCCATAAATATTTGTCAAAGGGAGAGTCTAGGATTGGTAGAAGAAAATAAAAGCATGATGGAAACAAGAATTCAGGCATTGTCTCAATGTCTAAATCAGAACATGTGTATGGAATCAAAGCTAAACGAGTTCAATGGCTTCCGAGGAGTACTTTGTGCAATGAGGAGTGTTAGCTCATTGCTTCTGATGATTCTGCTATGTGGGGTTGCATATTGTTGGTCTTCCTCGTGCTTTGAGCCACAAGGGCATGAAGGGCACATGGTTTTTGGATCAGGTTATGTTGTATCTATGGCAAGATTGCAGCAGAAAGTTGCACAGGAGATTGACCAGAATAATGGGCAGCCAGGAATTCTGCTTCTTGAATTTCAACAAGCAAAGATTGCCATGGAGGAATTGAAAGTGGAGTTGGAGAGAATGGTGGGGTATGATGCACAGTATGAGATCCAATCAAAAGTTGACAACTTGAAACGTTGCTTTGGGTTGTTGAGGTGTGGGGTTGAGACTATAACAGGGCAACTTGATGATTTCTTCGATGAAATTGTGGAAGGAAGGAAGAAGCTTTTGGATATGTGTAGTCACAAGTAGATGTACATAATTTAGTTTAATGAAGCCATAGAAAATAGTTGAGAGCAAAATGAAGCTCTTTAAGGGAAAATAAAAGAGAAATAATTGTGTTGAAAAATGTACGCAATGTCATAATTTTTTTCTGATATTCCTTTTTTTCCATTTCCTGAGTTCATAGGCAATTGATTCACAAACTGGTTTTGGTGTTGAGGCCTTGAAGAAGCTTTTCCAATGAAAACCAAAGAAAAAAAAAAAATGCAAAAGAAGAGAATGTGATACTTGCTTTGAAGTGAAGCAACATTACTGTTGTCATACATGAGAAACCAGAATTTCAAGATGCCAATGTCTTCAAGTAAGAGAACTTCTTTCCATACAGAGAGGTGTAGTATTCTTTTTCATGTATTGGGTACATGGAAGAAATTTAAAGCAAAAAACCAGAAGAAAAGATATATAGTTCTTGATTAAAAAATTGATGCTTTTTCTTTATGTGAAGTCAAGTAGAATCTTTTGTCTATGATAACTAGGAATCCATATGCATGTACTATCTTTCTGTGAGAGAATTTCTCAACTCAGCATCCCAATATTGAATAAATTTTGTATATCCTGCAATATTTTTAATGAATTGCACAGTTTCATCTGCAATCTTTCTCATATCAGATACAAAACAAAATGTTAATTAGATATAAAGTATAAAAGATCTTTATTATTATTATTATAATTAATAATTCACTAGTTAAACATAAATAATTTAATATTATATTCAATTTAAAACTTTATAATATTAGATGAGTTATTATCAATTATATATATAAAAAATATTTGTAAAATAAATTAGATCGGATAAAAGAAAATGCTCTAAATTGAATTAGTTTGTTTTTTATTTAGTCTATTTAGTTTGTAATCTAAATAAATTTAAATGAGGCAAGTAGGTGGGTTTATTAACAAGTCATTTCTATAAAATAATAATTTTATTTTACAGAAAAATAATACTATTTTATTAATATATATATATATTATAATTGATATATTAAATTAAAATTAATTTTATTAATATAATTTAAATTTAAAAGGTTTTTTTTTTAAATAACTAAATTATTAACTCGACACAAAACCAGACCAAACCTAAAAAATATTACCCATTTAAAATACAAACCAATATAATTTTTATTAGATTGGATTAGAGAAATCCGTTTAAAACACTAATGAATTGAAATTTTTTATTGAGAATTGCATTATGATAAAGTTTTATCAACAAAAATCAATTAAATGTAAGAAAAGTTTGAAACTTTTTTTATCATGTAAAAATTAGTTTTCCTTTTGAGTTTTGTCAGTTCTATATATTTTTCTATAATAGAAGAGAGTGTATTCACTCTGTAAAATCAATCCTTGCTCTTCTGCAGCTTCAAGAAAATTTTGTTTCTTAGATTAAACTTTGAAAGTTGATGACTCAAATGCATGGTTCGATTCTGATTGGCTTCTAAGGAAAAGATTCAAAGTCTGCATAGAGAAATAATGTAGGTTCTGTGCAAAGGTTAACGGTATCTGACATGGTTAAAACTGAGAAAAAGAACTTTGTCCAAGTTGAGACCCCTATAAAGCCTAAAAATATACTATGTGAAATTTACCTTTCAAATAAAGCTCTCTTGTCCCAAGGTGGTTGATAACTCAACAACAAGAACAGATCTTCCTCAGTTAAAGTTAAATTGATTGTCTGGGAAAAGAAGAAAGTAGATATGATCATGATTTATAACATAGAAAATAGGATTGTGCTGCCTCATTGCTGGACAAAAGAAGAACCTAAAATCATAAATTTATATTTTAAAAAAATAATACCAACTGGCCCGTTAAGAGGTGGTCGAATCTAAGCCCAACAATCTTGTTAACTTGGTTCTGATACCATGTAGAAAGTGATTACGGGTCTAACTCACCCTCAAAATCAATTCAGGAGGTGAGGTTTACACCTCAGTTATATATTATAATTCGATCTCATTTTTAGTTAATGTTAGATTTTCCAACACAATTTCTTTTCACCATCCTTTGGGATATCTATTTTTCTATCTATCAATCTATCAGTTTCCTTGCTTCAAAGTAAGGATAGTCTAGTGCTAATTTAATAATATCATGAAAAGGAAATCTGATTTTCATATGCATTTATCATGTTGAAGGTGGATTACTCAAAGTTGGGAAATCAAAGGAATTTGTTGATTTATCTTTTGAAAGTGTAGGTTGGGAAAAAAATACAGATATCTTAACCAGAATAAAATGGATGAACTTTTAAACAATTCTATATTTTCAGAGCATTTTACATTACCATGTATGATTTCTTGACTTTGTAAAACAAAAAACTGATAAGGGTAGTATAAATTAAACATTTTAACTAAATTTGGTTACAATTATACCATCTTCTTAATAAATTCATTTCATAATCAAACTTTAACAATGTAAAGCTGGAAAAGTCCAACCAGAGAGTGAATTAACTGGTTTAAAATGGAAAACAAACAGAGATGGTTTAGTGGTTTACCCTCTTGTATTAGGAAATTAATTAATTACTTACTTAATTATGCTTTGTTTGAGTGCTTCAAATAGTTCAATTAGTATATAGTGTTTACTGTTACCATAATGATCTGAAGTCAAATCCTAGGTATTTATATACCTCAGCATTTAGCAAAAAAGTCCTTGTCACTGAGTTTTTTGTTTCCTAATTATTACCTGCATGAAGCAACAAAAAGAACTGTCTTGTGCACGTAGTTGATAATTAATGAATTAGCAAGTGAAGGACTAATTAATGAATGAATTATAAGTTAGAAAAATGCAGAAACGACAAAAAAGAATATTGGGTTGAAGATAAGATAAAATAGAAACAAATGTGAAGCATGGAAGAATGGATATGACATATTCTCTTATATATTATGATGAGTTATGAGAAAGAGATGCAAGCATAATCCCCTTAATGTGGAGTTGAAGATTCATTTGCAAACAATAAGCTTGTCTTCATCAATAAGGGTCACTGTCCAAGTCACTCCATTGAAAATTTGCAAAAAGTGTGCTTCATTTTCCTTCCAAGATTATCAGGATTGGTCACTGAAAATTCATTGTATGTGCAAAGGAAGTTGACATTTCAGATGTCCTAACAAAGTGTACCACCACCTCCATTCTTTTTTCTCTTTTCTTTCTTTATTCTTCCATAAAAGATAACATAATTTTTTATCAAATTTCATTGATAATATAGGGTAAAAATATGCATAAGATTTTGCAGATATATTAAGTATTTAACAGAAACAAAACAGAAAAATATGCATAATCTGCTTTTTTTATAAATCCAAACCTAGATTTCAGCCTAAAAAGGTAACAGCAATCATAAGAGGTTCATCCACAACTAATAATTCACCCACCATAAATATACTTCTCCCAAAGAAATAAAAAACAGAGAAAAGACCAAGTTATTGTAGATTTAGCAACCTGACACTAAATCCCTGCAGAAAGATAGAGACAATTGATGTGGTGAGCACAAACATAATAGTTCATTTCCAATCTCTGCTTTGAAGACTGAACATAGCATAACATTTAGAGGGAGAAAACAAACACCTCATACTTATAAATCACAATACTGTCACAGCTAAAAAAACCTTGTACCATATCAATAAAAAAGTACAAATCAACTTTATGTCATAAAACTAAATTTTATACATAGATACAGCCAAAACACTAGCCTTAACTTTGGGAAAAAAGTGAACTAAAACAACCTAATTTATCATTATCCACAAAAATGAATGGTTTGTGCTTCCTTGACTCACTTCTCATGCATGATTATTTTCACCTATCTCAGCATTATATCTTCCTCCATTCCCCTACCAAACCCTCCAATAGACTGGAAGCTACAGGTGTGATTTTGGCCCCTCTCTTCTATACTTTGAAGAGAATATTTTGTATTTTCTTCATTGTAGTAGACATCTTGAGCCCCTTATCTCAACTCCTCAGGCAAGTTCTTTAAAACCATGGATGTGACTTGGTTTCCTTCATATTGATTCTCTGCAACATGATTATAAAGCAGAGTTACAACATACGCTTTGTATAGTATATCATGCCATAGTTACAAGTGTTCTTTTCTTTACAATGTTTGTCCCAAAAAACAATTAAATGACTATGTTCATATATACATACGTTTTCTGGATTTGCCTAAAAAATAGAGATATCAGGTTTTTACTGTTTAACTCGCTGCATATATAAAAAGTGTAAAGTATTACTCCACAGGACCATACATCTGCTAACTGAACAAGTAGAAAAAATCACATCAGCCAAAAACTGAACAAAAGTAGCATATAATACAAAATTCATCAAGTTAGAGTTAACTCTGAGACATTTTAAGTGCTTCATACCTCATATCGTAATTGAAATAAATGTGTTACTTTCTATTTCACTCTAACAAAGAAGTCTCACTGTGTATGATAAGTGACTGCTGAACAATTGAACCAGTCTATAGCAATCTTTTTCATAATCTAAAGTTAGAAGCTTTTATATTACCTTTCCATCATAATCTTTCCCAGAAAGGATCTCTGGTGCAATATATAGGCTGGAGTTCCTACCAAGTAGATAGAAAACTAAACATTATCAGAAGCAGAAATTAGTATCAAATAATGTGCATTTAGTTAGTTGTTTGTTTCAAGAATTCAAATTGCATATTCTTTCATCTTATGTGACTTTAGGAAAATGTTCTCTCATTCACATTAGACAATTTTACCAAATTAGGGAAAACCCTAGTCATGAAGCATGGAACAAAAGTGGACAATTCTCTATTGTGGAGCATATAATTTAGTTTGGATTCTTTCTTTAACTCATCATAAAAACATGTTATAATATGCAGTTATATGATTATATCAGTTTAGGTATGTTATATTAATATGGTGTATCATAGTTGGCAGAAAATCTAGTTCTTGTTTTGTTCATATGAAAACTAGTTTATCAGGAATTTACATTTTAAATAGATTTTAGTATTTCGAGTAATTTGTCTTTAATTTTGGATCAAAAAGAATATTTCCTTCAATTAATACCAGAACCTCTGGATTAATACATACTGTTACTGTTCTTTGTATTCAGGTTAGAATTGATTCTCATCTTATGAACTCTTATATGTTGGCCTCAATTTCCATCAAAATTGGTGATAGAAACCAGAACTTTGCTTTATTGATTTTTTATCATATAATTAGACAACATTATTAAAAAAATTTACAATATATTTAAATTAACAAAGATTAAAAATTTCTTCTTTTATTATTTTTTATATAATTTTTTTCCTATTTTTACTTTTTATTACATAAAATATTCATAGAGATGAAAATATGTCAGATTACTACATATGACAAGTCTATGTTGGGTCCATGTCACACTTTTTGAGAGAGTACTCAAAATCTAGATTTTTATAAAAAAAACTATTTGGTTAAAAATGTGTCTTTGGATCATTTAAAAGGTCTTTTAAACCTAACATACGAATCTTTTTAAATAAATAAGAATAATAATTTTTTGTTTGCATTACTATTTAAATTTTTTCATAATTATTAAAATTATATATTTATTTAGGCCTCTCAATTATCAACGATGTTTATAAAAGGTGAAACTTATAAATTTACTGAAAGATAATCATAGCTTTATAAAAAAATTATTTTTTAAATAAGTAATTTATTATATTATATTATATATGTATAATTATATATAATAAAGACAAAAAATACATAATTTAACATTTGAAGATATAGTATAAGATAAATAATAAAATATAATTTAAAGAAAAATATTCACATGGAAACATGTAGAGAGAGTAATCCAATGAGAAAAATAGGTGTGAATAGCAACTCGTGGGCCCAAACAATATATGGGTCAGAAATTGTGAGAAAATAGAAACGAGCCCAATAGCCCAAGATGAAAACTCAGAGTGACAAACATGGATTCACTTAACGTTCGTGTATTAAAACAAAAACCGTAATCAAACAAATTTCACTCATCGTCGTTCATTTCATTCAATTCAGCGTAGTTTGTATTGTAATTGTAACCTTATTTTCTCGTTCCTCGACAACGTAAATTACCATTATAGTCCGTGTTTGGCTTTCTGTTCAGTTTAGTTTTCTCCTTCCATTATCTTCTCTCTCTTCTCTTCCATCATCGCCATGTTCTTCCAATCCCGATCCCTCCTGTTGACGCTCGTCTTATCTCTCTTCCTTTCTTCCGCCTTCGCTTCAGAGTCAGATCACAAGGTAATTAATTCCTCAACCTCCTTTTTCTCTTTCCGATTCGATCTACTCTCTCTTTGCTGCATTGGGATTTGGATCTGCCCTCCTCCTCGCTTTTTAGCCTCACTGCTACTCAAATTTAATGTTTTAGCTTCGGATTTTATAAGATTGCAATGGTTGGGTTTTCTGAGTGTTAGATCTCAACTGGGTTTTTGCTTCTGCACCTTGGTGCCTTTGCAATGTGGGTCTTTGCTGCTCAATGTTTGGTCTTTTCTTTGCACAACAAGATTCAATTTGACTTCTTCTTCCCCTTTCAGTTCTGTTGTTAGTTCATGATCTTGGATCATTTATTGCTTTTTAAGGTCATATTTTAGGGCTGGGATTGTGCTTGGGGTTTGAAACTGAAACGGCAAACTGTATTGTGAGTTTTGAGGTGGGAAGTGGAAGAGCTTACATGGTTATTACTGATTAGGCTTTGGTATCTAGTTTGTTGTTGTTGTGTGCATCAATTGTCATTGAAAATATAGAAGGACCCACCCTGGGATGTGTAAAATGAGGGTGGACTAAAATTGGAGACAACAGAAAAGAAAAATTGTTGTTGCTTAGAAGTTTTAGCTTACAATCGTGACGTCAGCATGAAAGCTAGATTGGTTTTTTGTTGCATTATTTGCTATCTGTCTGCAGTTTTTTAGTATTGTGAAGGTTGATGTGGAGCACTATAACTCTATTTGTGAATCCTTGTTTTTAGGTTAAAAGTTTCGAGAACACTTAGTTTAAGTTGCTAGTCATATCTGCTGTCTGTTGAGAATCTTCCTAGAACTGGAAAAAGGTTCCATGGAAAAAATATGGTTTGTAAATAATTATTTAGTTTGTAGGATTCTCTGGGCGTCTGGAGATTTCAATCAAATTCTACCAAACATAAGAAGTTTTTAATGGTGAATTAGTTTAATTTAGAGTCCTTAAGTAATGTTTAAGATCAAGGCATCATCTTATGAGTTGTGTTTTTTATACTAACAGGGTTGTTATCTGAATCTCTGAATAAAATTGGCTTCCAAGACAGATTTTGGATTTTTTATTTTCTTACATAAATTTGAGATTGAATTAATATGGACATCCATTGCATGTTTGCTAGAAAGTCTAAAATGTTTGGGCTTTACATTTAGCTTTGCCAATATGTGGTGTCTTAATATTTGTTCGTGAAGACTACCATAGATTGTATAGTTGATTATCGTAGATTGAACTGAACTCAATAATAAATCAAGTCAATAACATAGTATATGCTGTTTTTTTTCTTTTTCTTTGCATAATAGTCAGTTTTATAATCCAATTCCTGTAGTATCTTGCTTCCTCTATACATGTGGTTGTCTACTTCTCATTATTGATAGTCGATTGTTACTTTTAATGAGTTCCTACTCTATCTCTGTTATCCCAGAATTTTTTCCTACTGAGCTAGTGAGACAGATGAAATATGTAATTTTCATTTGTAGTATCAGCTGGTGAACAGCTTCTGTTTTTAAAAGAATGTATTTTATTTTATTGCAGTATCAACGTGATGAACCAGTTACCCTTTGGGTGAACAAAGTGGGTCCTTATAACAATCCACAGGAAACGTACAACTATTACAGCCTCCCATTTTGTCATCCATTGAGTAGTGCTAGTGCTGGACACAAATGGGGTGGTCTTGGTGAGGTCCTGGGTGGCAATGAACTCATTGATAGCCAAATTGAGATAAAGTTCCAAAGTATGAAGGCTTCTGTCGTCCTATGTCTTGCATAGAAGAGCTGTCAGTTGGCAAACTGGTTTAATGGATTCTCTTGTTTTCAGGAAATGTGGAGAAGACTGTCTTTTGCCGGATAGATCTCGATGAAGCAAAGGTGAAACAGTTCAAGGATGCAATAGAGAATAATTACTGGTTTGAATTCTTCATGGGTATGTTTTGCTATGTTTCTTTCACTTGTTGCTATGAGAATTATAGATGATTGCACATTCAAGAAATGTTGGAAGCTTGCAGATTTTTCTTTCTTTGGCCAATACTGTAAAATGAAGGATAAAATGAACACATGAAAATGTATAGCAGAAGTAACCAGAGAACACCTAAAAACTAAGAAACTCTCATCCCTAGACTTGGGGAAAAAAGACACCCGTTTGACTAAGGAATTTACCCAAGAGGATGAGATAATCATACTTCCAATGAATGGAGCACAGCCTGCGCCTGTTGTCTTTGCTAATCTACTGCATTATTTTTTAACTTTAGAATCAGGAAACCTTCCAATCAACCCCATAGGAGACTGAGCAAGCTAAAGTGGTTTTAAGAATCATTTTTCAAGACATGCTGGAACAGGGGAGAGAAGTCATGTGATGACTGGAGGAGTCAATTGTGCTTTGGCTATTAGGGCAAGAATGCAAGAGGAGGCTCAGCTCAGATCTGAGCCCGAGTGTCATTGTCTCATTGAACCATGCTTATAGCTTACTGCTATTTTATAATTGACAAGGATACCGATGTTTGTTAAAGAATTGTAATTTCTTGGAACTTTGGATTGCACTTGAACTTGTGCAATTGCTTTAGGAATGTTGGAAGGCCTAGTTTGATGCTACTAGAATAAGGGTGTGTTTATTTTACGTGATTCCCATGGGTCATTGGCGTTTAATGTGTTTCAATTGGTATTCAAATACATATTATGTTATTGGATGCATGCATGTACTGTTTGAAAACTTGAAAAAAATGAATTTGGCCCAATAGATGTGATGATGTGGAAGAGATTGCAAGAGAACTGAGAATATTTTATTTGTCTTAAGAATTTAGGATGATAAGCTAATTTATGGACAGAATTGGTTTAGAATCAATCTGTTACAAATTAGGAGAAAAATAGGGAACAGAAAAATAAATACCAATTATAATAAACAGTCTATATCCTCTAATCCAATCTGTTATGATTCAATGAATCTGGTATCCCAGAAAATATCTATCAAATACTCCTTTTGTTATTTTCAAACTTCAAGTTCAAGATAACTATTGGAAATCTCATTTCAATTAGAGATATGGATAAATTATAGTATATAAGTAGTGAGGTTTGCACACAAATGACTTATAAGGTGAGGTTTGCATATACTTGTATATTATAATTTAACCATATCTCTAATTAATATGAAATCTTCCACACATCCTCTCTCGTTCAAGATTGGACATTTTGAGCGTGAGACTAGATATTTATATGTGATCCAATAACAATTCGGTAGGGAATGACACAAGAGGCCTAAGAAACAAACTTTGATACCATATTAGAAAATATATTTTAAACCTAACTCAATCTCACAAAACAGTATAGAGTGAGGTTTGCTTCTATTTATGTACTATAAATTGGTCACATTTAATCGATGTGAAATCTTCAACAATAATGTTAATTACTATTTTGTCAAATATATCCTTATTTTTCACTTATTCTTTAATTAATTTTTTCTTATGAATTTTTTGTGAAGTAGAAATGTAAAAAGATAAAATAAGAAACCTCATAACTATTTTATTAATTACTAGATAAAAAAATTTATTATGTTTCTCAGTTTTACGAAAAAACCTTTGAAGACAGATAAAAACTAATGGAATGAGTAATTTCTCGTTGCTCATGACACCCCTATCAAGTTGATCTATGGTGTTCTCATAAGGCTAGTGCATAAGCAGATTTGTAAGGCTTAATGCAATTGCAAATTGCAGTATTCATCCTTGTATGAGACAAATAAATCAGTTTTACTACTAGTCTGATAAGAAGTATCAACTGGACTGCCTTGCTATCCCATTATTTTTATTAGGGTCAATGTATGTGTCTGTTGGTCTGAGACCACTCATGCTTGTTTCCTGAGATCAAGACTGTATTTCTGAGAGAGAACAGTTCCTTTTCTTGACCTAGCAACATCCATCAATAGGAAATAAATATTTTAAGGAACCCAAATACTTTATCTCAAATTCTGCATAAAGCAGCTTCTTCAATCCATTTATCTCTGGTAGATCATCTCCAATAACAATGACATTGTCCACGTAAATATCAATATAACCCACCTTTATTTCAGTTGAACTCCCCACAAACAGTGTGATCTGTTTGTATGAGTACACCCCTCTTTTCTTATAACTGAGTAAATCTCTCAAATCAAGTTTGTTAGTCCGTATACATAGACTTCTTCAACTTGCACAATTTTTCATAACACCCTTGTTCAAACCAGGTAGAGTGTCCATCCTCACTGTTTTATTTCCCTTTGGCAGTTCTACCACTTCTGATATCTTGTTCTTTCACAGAGCTTTCATTTCTTCCAAAATAGCCTTCTTGCACTCAGGACGAGCATCCTGTATGTTATTGTTAGAGTATGTAGGATGTTGTTAGTATGGGTGTGCACTCAAAGAACTTGTATTGTTTTTGGATGGGGTGTTAGAATATATGGACAGGTTCAAGATAAATCTTGTGCTTATTCTATATAATAATACATAATACATGCAAATATAATATATATCTAACAAAAGGGTTGTATCATCATTTACACATACATGCTTTGTATCATTTCCTAATTCACGTCAAAAATAGGATTGTTAGCATCTATATTCTCTAATAGATTATCCAAGTCCGCATCAAACATTAAATAGTATAAAAACTTATAATGGTCTTATCCTATCCTATTCTTATCCAATTCTTATATTTTATCATGACTGCCAAACAGGCTTTTATAGTTTTTTCGTAAGCATTCTAGAATACCTTTTGAGTGTTAATTTCCATATTATATTCACTGCTACAACTGAAAGTATGACATTAAGAATTCTGTGTGAAGTAATTTCTTAAGTATTTTTCAATATCTTTAATCATCAATATTGTTCTGTCTTGATTCTCGTAATGTTGTGAGGATTTGTTCTGAAGAATTCTCCCTCTTGTATGTTTTTAAATTAATAATTCTTGAATTCTCTCTCGTTTTTAAACTGAATAACTTACTAGCATCTGTTGTTTCTTATTTCTTCTGGTCTGTTTGGTGACGCACTAAACGCAAATTCAGATGATCTACCTCTGTGGGGTATGTCCTGAACTGTCTCTTCTCCTTTTTATTTCTTTCATATGATATTGTATTTCATATGCTGGTCATTTATCTATGACACTTTTTTCATTTTAAGGATATGTTGGTGAGCTACATTCTGATAAGAATGTTGATGGCAAGCATGTCCTTTACACACACAAAAACATTATTGTTAAATACAACAATGATCAGGTCAGAAGTTATTTGAATATCTTATGCTATCTTAGACAGGTTATGGATTCTTGAAGTTTCATATTAAGGTCTGTTTCCTTGTAGATTATTCACGTCAATCTCACTCAGGATGTCCCAAAGCCTTTGGAAGTAGGAAAACATTTAGACTTGACTTATTCGGTAAAATGGGATTCTACCAATGTCACTTATGGGCGCCGCTTTGATGTCTACCTGGACCATCCTTTCTTTGAGCATCAGGTACAGCTATGTTTTTAAAATTGAAATAGTGTTGTTTTTTGTTTGGTGAATTGCTTTGTATTGATGCATGTTGATCTTACCTTTGTTCTGTCACTGAGAAATTTTCCTTCTTTTTCCCTAGATTCATTGGTTCTCCATTTTTAACTCTTTCATGATGGTTATCTTCCTTACTGGATTGGTGTCAATGATATTGATGCGAACTTTGAGAAATGACTACGCAAAATATGCTCGGGAAGATGATGATTTGGAAAGTCTGGTGTGGTTTCGAGACTTTTATCTTTAATTGTTTGTGGAATGTGAATCCTACGCTCCTAGAAAAGCTATCGTGGTTCTAATTGTTGAATGCTTGGTCATTTCTTCCATGATTACAGGAGAGGGATGTTAGTGAAGAGTCTGGCTGGAAACTTGTACATGGTGATGTTTTTCGGCCTCCTCGCTACTTAGTTATTCTTTCAGCTGTTGTTGGCACAGGTGCTCAGCTAGCGTTGCTGGTTCTTCTTGTCGTCTTGTTGGCTATTGTTGGGATGTTGTATGTTGGGTATGTGCATAACCTTCAAATAACTGAAACATAAGTCTGAACAATGAATTCAACGGTATTCTAGCTGTGTACACACAAATTTTACTATATGCAATATGCTTGCGGCAGTGCTTGCATATATCAACTATTTATACTGCATACTAATTGGAACACTTGTTGTTTGTTCCTTGCTCTTTTGTTGACTGTCTTGTATGTTTCCTTCATTACTTGTCAGGCGAGGAGCAATTGTCACTACCTTCATTGTGTGTTATGCTCTTACATCTTTTATTTCTGGTTATGTGAGTGGGGGAATGTACTCCCGCAATGGCGGTAAGAACCTTCTTTAATTTTTTGCATGTTTGGGTGACTGTCTCAGATTTGTCCTTTTGGGTTTGAATGATTATGTAACTATTTTTTACTGTGTTTGTTAGGTAAAAACTGGATTAAATCCATGATCCTTACAGCTTCTCTGTTCCCATTCATGTGCTTTGGAATTGGATTTGTCTTAAACACCATTGCTATATTCTATGGGTCTCTGGCAGCAATTCCATTTGGCACAATAGTGGTTGTATTTGTCATTTGGGCTTTCATTTCTTTCCCTCTAGCACTTCTTGGCACAGTTGTTGGAAGAAACTGGAGTGGTGCTCTGAATAATCCCTGTCGTGTAAAGACTATTCCTCGTCCCATTCCTGAAAAGAAGTGGTACCTCACACCCTCTGTGGTTTCTCTGATGGGAGGACTGCTACCCTTTGGAAGCATATTTATTGAAATGTATTTTGTATTCACTTCCTTCTGGAATTACAAGGTGAATCAAGCCACTACTATGACTTTTCTAGTGATGAAGTTTCTTTTTTACTTATTGGTTTGTAATTGGATATAAAAGCAAGTCATACGTCATCAGAGCAAAGCTATATATCAAGGAAAATAATTGTTGAAACTGTTCTTTTAAAGTAAAATGTATATATATCAGCTGAAGCTGAGTGAACACTTGCACGTTGGCTTATACATATTTTTCCTCCTTTGTGGCATGCAGGTGTACTATGTATATGGCTTTATGCTGCTAGTCTTTCTGATACTTATCATCGTTACTGTTTGTGTGACAATTGTGGGGACATACTTTTTGTTAAATGCTGAGAACTACCACTGGCAATGGACTTCTTTCTTTTCAGCTGCCTCAACAGCTGTTTATGTGTATTTGTACTCAATATACTACTACTACGTGAAGACAAAGATGTCAGGCTTCTTCCAGACCAGCTTCTATTTTGGTTACACTTTGATGTTTTCTCTTGGACTAGGAATTCTATGCGGTAAGTCTTCTTCAGTTTGATTTATATTTTCCCCCTGTTTATATGTGATGGGATATCCTATTGTCTGCTGAACAAACCCCATTTCTTCCTTTTTTTTCCTGCATAAATCCTCGTTTGTACTTGTATCCTGAATTGGGTTATAATTTTTCTTTTAATGTACAGGAGCTGTGGGTTTTCTTGGTTCAAATTTGTTTGTCAGGAGGATCTACAGAAATATCAAGTGCGATTAAGGTATTCTGAGTCAGAACTGAGCACTTCCATAGGTTTATTGCTGAAGACAATAAATCTTTGGAGGAAGCCTCTGGTAATGTGTTGGGAACCTAACAATGTTTACAGGTAGAATCACAATGAGGGTGTATTCTTTTCTATATTGGGGAAGCCCTGAGATTTTTTCCCCGGCTGTAATTGATTGTCTTTATAATTTAGATAATTAGTACAATATCACTCCTGCGGTTACTGTTTCATCCCATTATAAAATAGGGACCCATTGAAGGACTGGTTTCTAATTCCCCAACATGGTTTCGATTATTCAATATATGTAAAGAGGGGATGAAGTCTCGGAAATGAATTTTTGTGCGTCTGAATTTTGTATGAAAGATCTGAATATCATTCTTATCTCCTGCCTCCTTCACACCCATTTCAAATGTTATTAATGTTTGCACTGTCTTTATTATTTGCTTTGTTCTTTGTTTTCTGGCTATGTAAATATTTTTTAATATCTTGCCTTGAAAGAGAGTAGTTGTGAAAGGAGCCTGAGATTGGGCCATTGTCAATCTCTTACAAATGCTTCCTTTTTCTGGTCCAAGGATAGGTTCATAATAGGTTTTGCAATGGCAAAGAAGAAGATTAAGGGTCTTAAGAAGAGAAATTGAATCTGCATATTCACAAATCATCTCGAAGTTTAACCAATGAGGTTGATTAGGAATTCGATCGGATTAATTTCTCTGATATTATTTTTAAGAGAAAAAGGATAAATTAAATGTTTTTTTTATTAGTTAAAGTTAATTTATGTATGAATTAATTTTCCGAATTTTTGCATTCATTTTTTAAAAGATCACTTTAAAGATATCATGGAAAAATCATAATTATATTTAATTTATTTTACATATAAGTTGTATGTAAATATATTGTTTTAGATAAGACATGTAGATTATGAATTTAAATTTATTATAATACTAATTATTTAAATTTAAAATGATATTTAATTTTTTTATTAATATTTTAAATTATTAAACAACATTTAAATTTAATATTTTTTTAAAATATATTTAATTCAATAATATTGATTATTAATATTAAGTGTTTATGAAACATTTTTCTTCTATTTTATTATCAATTTATTAAATAACTTTTGCTGTGAAAACAATGAACTGGAGTTTCTGAAAACCATTCAAGTAATAACAGATAGATATCTCTTGCATTCAATGGCTATAAATTTCACAAATTTTGTTCCATTTTGACACTTACAAAACGAGGTTGTGCCAACCACAACCTTCAATAATAAAGCATAGCCAAGAACACTGCCACGTGGCAGATAGGGTTGCATGGTGCCACTTTACGTGGCTTAACTACCTCTTACGTTATCAACACTACTTCCACAAACTCCCTACGTTGTCACACACAAAAACAAGTCCATTGTTATAACACATTCCACTCCACACTCTTTGCCCCATCAATCTCTGCAATGGCCACCACACCAGCTCTCTCAGGACCCATGGTGATGAGCACCTCCTTCATGAGGAAACAACCTACGACAGCCACAAGCCTAAAGGCATTCCCCAAAGTTGGAGAGGGTGTGTTTGGTCTGAAAAGTGGACGAGGTGGTGGTGTGACATGCATGGCAGTGTACAAGGTGAAGCTTCTCACCCCAGATGGACCAGTAGAATTTGAATGCCCAGATGATGTTTACATTATTGACCAGGCTGAGGAGGAAGAAATTGACCTTCCCTACTCGTGTAGATCTGGTTCTTGCGTTGCATGTGTTGGGAAAATTGTTGAAGGTAAAGTGGACCAGTCAGATGGTAGCTTCCTTGATGATGAACAAATCAATGGTGGTTGGGTTCTCACCTGTGTTGCTTATCCTACTTCAGATGTTGTCATTGAGACTCACAAGGAGGAAGAGTTCGCATGATAATTCTTCTTCTTCTTCTGATTCCTCCATTTCTGGTTTAAGTTTTGTGAAGAATGAGTTGATTCATTACTTTACTGGTTTAAATCCTTCATATATGGGAACAAGTTAAATTGTTGCAGCTTTAATCTTCTTACTGATTCTGCTTGTGTTCTTGTATCATGTTATTAGTGTACAGTATTTATTGTTGTGATGGATGGATAATGAAGATAATTTTTATAATGTGCAACAAAAAAATTAAAAGAATTTTTAGTAACAATATGAAATAATACCAATTCAAAACTATAATGGATTTAAATGAGAGTTTTTTTCTTATAAACAACATTTTAAATCATATTGAAATAACTCATGAAATAATAATATGTAATCGTGTTATAAAAAATATAATATAATAATCGTATTTTTAAATACGATTTTAATAAAATAAATAGAAATTGTGTTAGTATCAATTTTCTAAATGGGTAAATTTAAAAAAAAATTATCCATATGTAATATAATTTAAAATATATTATCACATTGTAAAAAACAAAAAAAAAAATTTATCTCCTCGTTTATTTCTCTCTTTTATACATTTTTAGAAACAAATTATTTTTCTTCTTAAAATAAATCCAATTAAAGCATAAAAGCACATCTACACAAAAACAGTGTTATTAAATAAATAAAATACTTCACAAAACCCAATTTCCGGTTCCGTTGTTTCTATCTTTTCAAGATGCAGACTTTGGTTTGCGAACCCTTCACTCCATCACCACCCTTCTCTCACCCTCCACCAATTTGCTCTTCCACCAACCGAGTGAGCCTCTCCCTTCTTCACTCCTCAAACCCAAAATCCAGCCTCCCTCTCTTGGCCCTCCTTTACCACGAGCCACCGAGTTCCACCACCTACGCTTCCATTCTCGACTCTTGTGGGTCCCCCACCTTGGGAAAACAGCTTCACGCCCACTCCATAAAATCAGGGTTTCACGCCCACGAGTTTGTTACCACCAAATTGCTCCAGATGTACGCTAGAAACTGTTCTTTCCAGTACGCATGCCACCTGTTCGATACAATGCCCTTTAGGAATTTGCACTCTTGGGTCGCACTCCTGCGTGTCCATGTTGAAATGGGATTCTTAGAAGAAGCGTTCTTGCTCTTTGAACAGTTGCTGTATGAACCAGTGGGATTGGAATATTTCTTGTTCCCTGTCGTGTTGAAGATTTGTTCTGGGCTTTGTGCTGTCGAGCTGGGTAGGCAAATGCATGGGATGGCGTTGAAATATGAGTTTGTTAAGAATATTTACGTTGGCAATGCTTTGATAGACATGTATGGTAAATGTGGGAGCTTAGATGAGGCCAAGAAAGTTCTAGAAGGAATGCCCCAGAAGGATTGTGTCTCTTGGAATTCTTTGATCACTGCTTGTGTTGCTAATGGGTTGGTATACGAGGCATTGGATCTCTTGCAAAATATGTCTGCGGGTGAGTGTGGTATAGCACCTAATCTTGTTTCTTGGAGCGGGGTGATAGGTGGATTCGCACAAAACGGTTACTATGTTGAGTCGGTTAAACTGCTTGCTAGAATGATGTTAGAAGCAAGGATGAGACCGAATGCTCAAACGCTCGCGAGTGTTCTTCCGGCTTGCGGAAGGATGCAATGGCTACATCTTGGGAAGGAACTGCATGGTTATGTTGTTAGACATGATTTCTTCACTAATGCTATTCTTGTGAATGGGTTATTGGACATGTATAGAAGGTGCGGTGATATTAAAAGTGCCTTCGAAATGTTTTCCAAGTTTTCAAGGAAATGTGCTGCATCTTACAATGCAATGATAGCTGGTTATTGGGAGAATGGCAATGTCTTTAGGGCCAAGGAGTTGTTTGATCAAATGGAGGAAGAAGGTGTAGAAAGGGACAGAATATCATGGAATTCTATGATATCAGGATATGTGGCCAGTTCTCTGTTTGATGAAGCTTTTAGCATGTTTAGAGATTTGCTGAAGGAAGGAATTGAACCTGATTCTTTCACTCTAGGAAGTGTCCTTGCTGGCTGTGCAGATATGGCTTCTATTCAACGGGGGAAAGAGATACATTCCCATGCCATTGTCAAAGGTCTGCAATCCAACAGTTTTGTTGGTGGAGCTTTGGTAGAAATGTACTCTAAATGCAAGGACATAGTGGCTGCTCAAATGGTATTCGATGATGTAACTGAAAGTGATCTTCCAACTTGGAATGCTTTGATATCAGGCTATGCTCGCTCTGATCAAACTGAAAAGATTGGAGAACTTCTCCAGAAAATGAAAAGACATGGTTTTGAACCAAATGTGCATACATGGAACAGTATAATAGCTGGATATGTGGAAAATAAACAGTGTGATTCGGCAATGCAATTGTTCACCGAAATGCAGATTGCAAATATTAGGCCTGACATATACACAGTTGGAATGATTTTAGCAGCATGCTCTAAGTTGGCTACAATCCAACGAGGAAAGCAGGTCCATGCATATTCCATAAGAGCCGGGCAAGACTCAAATGTTCACATTGGAGTTGCCCTAGTGGACATGTATGCAAAATGTGGGGATGTTAAGCATTGCTATCGTGTATATAACAGGATATCAGACCATAATTTGGTGTCCCACAATGCTATGATCACTGCATATGCCATGCATGGATACGGGGATGAAGGAATCGCTCTTTTTCGCAGAATGTTAGCTGCCAAAGTAAGACCAGACCATGTGACTTTTCTAGCAGTTCTTTCTTCATGTGTTCATGCTGGATCATTGGAGATTGGTGATGAATGCTTTGATTTGATGGCAACTTACAATGTGGTGCCCTCATTGAAGCATTATACATGTATGGTTGACCTGCTGAGTCGTGCAGGCAAGCTCTATGAAGCATATGAACTTATCAAGAACCTGCCAATGGAAGCGGATGCAGTGACCTGGAATGCTCTGCTTGGTGGTTGTTTTATTCACAATGAAATTACCTTGGGTGAAATAGCTGCAGAAAAGCTCATAGAATTGGAGCCGAATAATCCTGGAAACTATGTTATGTTGGCAAACTTGTATGCTTCTGCAGGGAAATGGCATTATCTTGCTCAAACTAGACAATTAATGAAAGATATGGGAATGCAAAAGAGTCCAGGGTGCAGTTGGATAGAAGATAGAGATGGGATTCATGTGTTCGTTGCTAGTGATAAGACTCACAAAAGAACAGATGACATTTATTCTATTCTGAACAGTTTGACTAATTTAATTAGAATAAAGCCTATGAATCATTTATAACTTGAGCAAATAGTTATTTATAACGGTTCAATATTAATATTTCGCACAACAAAAGGGTTATTTAATTAATATTAAATGATAATACAAAAGGGTTATTTAATTAATATCAAATGATAATACAAAAGGGTTGTGTTATCGTTTATACACATTTTATATCCTTTCCTAATTCATCTCAAATATAGGATTGGGTAGCATCGATATTCTCTATTAGATTATCTAGTTGGCGACAAACATGAAATACTATAAAAGTTTATATAGTCTTATCCTATTTTTATATTTTATCCTGACTACCGAACAAACTCTTCTAGTTTTCCGTAGGTATTCTAGAATACCCTATGAGTAATTTACATATTATAGTCACTATTACAACTGAAGTATGATATTAAGAATTTTGCGTGAAGTAATTTTCAATAACTTAGTGTTAAATAATCGTCAATATCATTCTGTCTTGATTGTCATAATGTTGTGAGGATTTGTTCTAAAGGCTGCTCATCCTCGTATTTTTTAATTTAACAATTCTTGAATTCTCTTTCCTCTTTTAGCTGAATAACTAACTAGCATCTGTTCTTATTTCTTTTGGTCTGCTCGGCGACGCAATAAACATAAGTTCAGATTGATATGATTTTGTATTTCGAAGGTTGATCATTTCTAAGAAACTTTTTCATTTTAAGGATATTTTTGTTAGATACATCCTGATAAGAACGGTGATAATGGCAAGCAAGTCAACATTATTGTTAAATACAACAATGATAAGGTCAGAAGTTATTTAAATATCTTATGACAGGTTATGGATCCTTGAAGATTCATATTAAGGTCTGTTTCTTGCAGATTTTTCAGGTCAATCTCACTCAGGATATCCCAAAGCCTTTTGAAGTAGGAAAACATTCGGACAGGACGTATTCTGTCAAATGGATTCTACCTTTGATCTGTCACTGAAAAATTTTCCTTCGTTTTCTTTTTCCTAGATTCATTGGTTCTCCATTTTCAACTCTTTCATGATGTTTATCTTCCTTACTGGATTTGTGTCAATGATATTGATTCTAACTCTGAGAAATGACAATGCAAAATATGTTCTGGAAGATGATGATTAGGAAAGTCTGGTGTGGTTTCGATACTTTAATCTTTAATTATTTGTGGAATGTGAATCCTCTCTTCCTAGAAACTACCGTGGTTCTAATTGTGGAATGTTTGGTCATTTCTTCCAGGATTACAGGCGAGATGATAGTGAAGAATCTGGCTGGAAACTTGTGCATGGTTATGTTTTTTGGCCTCCTCGCAATCCAGGTGTTGTTGGCGCAGATTCTCTGCTGGAGTTGCTGGTTCTTCTTGATGTCTATTGTTGGGATGTTGTATGTTGGGTATGTGCCTAACCTGATTGAAAAAGTGTGAATAATGAATTCAATGGTATTACAAATTTTACTGTAAGCAATAAGCAAGTGGCTGTGCTTGCGCATATAAGCTATTTCTACTTCATATTCCTTGCTCTTTTGTTGATTGTCATGTAAGTTTCCTTCATTGCATGTAAGTGGAGGAGCAAATGTCACACTACCTTCATTGTGTGTTATGCTCTGACATCTTTTATTTCTGGCTGAGTGGGGGAGTGTACTCACGAAATGGGGGTAAGAACCTTTGATTTTCGGTATATTTGCTTCAAGCATGTATGGGTGGCCGTCTCAGATTTCTCCTTTTAGTTTCGAATGATTGTGTTACTATTTTTGTCTGTTTTTAAGGTAAAAACTGGATTAAATCCATAATCCCTAGAGCTTCTCTGCTCACATTCATGTGCTTTGGAATTAGATTAATCTTCTGAAAACAATTGCTATATTCTATGGGTCTCTACCAGCAATTCCATTTTGACTCAATGGTAGTTGTATTTGGCTTTTGGGCTTTCATCTCTTTCCCTCTAGCTCTTCTTGGCCGAGTTGTTGGAAGAAACTGGAGTGGTGCTGAATTCCTGAAAAGAAATATATATATCCGCTGAAAGTTAAAAATATTTTTTTATGGTCAATATTTGTTGAATGGGGATATAATATTTGACTTAGTATAAAATTATAAAAAGTAAACATGATTTAGGAAAATGTTTTAAGCAAACTATCTTACCATTTTAAACAAATATTTTTTTATTAAACAATCTATAGTGGGAATTTTAAAATAATTTAAAATGATCAAATTTTACATTTTTAAATAATAATTTTAGTGTTTTTTTGTCAAATATGCATTAGCTGACTGAATACATAGATTATGCAGGACAGGTGTGAGCTTCCTAAAAATTGAGCAGATTTGGAGTGCGGATTTTACAGGATGGACTTTACGGATTGTTGGTTTTGCAGGATGTGGACTTTGTTGACCAGCTTATGTGCATGCATAAAGTTGAGTTACTATTTGGAATATACAATTTTATAAAGAATGAATAAAATCTTATCCTACAAGATCATTTCTAGACACACCACCAGATAATAATGAAATTGAAGGAACAATGAGAAATTTAGATAGGTAAGATAAGAAACTACCCTCATACATAACAGTATGAATGAACAAACATCATGCATGGAACTAATAATTAAGGAAAATCAAAATTCAATGCTACCAGTTCTCCTTTACAATTTTTTATTTTTCAAGTATGAATTTTCCTTCCTTGTACTTTTGTGATGCTACATAAGCTCTTTCATATTTCCAACCCAACACTTCATGGCAGTCTCCACAATAAACATCAGCAACAGTGTGGAGGCCAGTCATGAGGTGTCTGTCTTCTCTTTGCCCGACCACAATATTCATTGCATGGGAGAACAGAAAACCTCGACCATATCTTCCCTATTCATAAAATATTAGTATCGAAGGTATGTCAAACAATGATACAGGCAAACTTACCATAAAACTGAAACACAAGTTTCATCAACCAAAATCCCATTTTCAAAGAACAGATAAAGCTAGGAAGCACATGTATTATATTTTACAACATGGAACATGAATGCAACAAATTTTACATATTATAGGATGAAAAGAGTGTCAGTCGATATAAACATATAACAGAATGCAAAAAATTACCTAATTATTGTGGTAATCTAATCAGTACTAGTATAAACTATAAAGTTTACAAAATGCATCTAACAAAATAAAATGCAGTTAAAAAGTATTGAAAATGGCCATGCAGTTTCTGACATAAAACATATTCCTCTAAGCTAAAAAGAAGCTTATTAATATATCTCCTTAAGCTATTAAAATAAGTTTAAAAGGAGCTTAAAAAAGTCTTCATATACATGCTTGGCTTAGGGATCCAGACACATTAAACAAACTTACACTGCATTTCTTCATGAATTTTCTCTTCGTTCTCATTTCTACCATATTCTCTTCTCAGCTCTTTTCTTACTTCTTTATCACATCTATAACTTTATCTCTCAATCATTATTGTTAAATGGCGACACCATAGCCACCATGGTGGATTGGTGTGGTGGACTTTGGCCAACTGCCATAGCCAATTCATGAAGGGAAGCTCACTATGGCGTCTTTATATGAGACAATTTTGGCCTTCCAAATATCGTTCCACTCTACTTTTTCTCTTTTTGTCCCTCTCTTCTTTTCACCTCAATTATTAGAAAACTAACCAAAAATAATATGAGCATGATCTTACCCCTGCCACCAGTTTATCTCCTTGAAATGAAAAGCAAAATAAAACAGCGCAATAATGAGGACATTTTTTAATGACAAACAAACTACCCAGGAGAGAAAGCATCAGAAAATCATCTCTTCTAACCACGAAAAGCAAGAATAAGTAACATTCTCATCAAATGTCCACAAATTTATAAATTTTTAGAAAAAAAGATGCCAACCTGAAAAGTTGTAGAAATCATATCATCATGGAGGGAGACTTGGTTCCTACAATTACAACAACAGTATAAGCGAGGCCATATCATTTCCCCCATAATTTTTCAACAATTGCAAACTAAACACCTCGTTTATCTGAAAACGAAAAAAACAGAACAACTAAAAATCTCAGTTATGCAAGAGTGAGGACAACACACAAGAGGTTTAGATCTGCAACAAGAGAAAAAAGAGGGGCATTAGTTGGAAAAGTAACGAGATTTCTTTACCTGCAATCACCAAAAGACGACCAAAGATCTGCAATAATATATTAAGGAAGAATCAATCGCAAATTCTGAGAAAACGTAAACAGAAGTTCTGCACACCAGTGAAACAAAGGAACACTATGCATAATAATATCCTGAAAATGAAGAAGAATAAAACTAATTAAAAATATAAAGCCAATTTCATTCATCATTGCAACCGAATTTCTATGAAGTATGAATCCGAATCTGATTTAGTTAAGCTTCCATAATACATTTTTTTAATCAGATCATATATATCGATTTATTGGTATAAATTTTTAAATTGAAAAAAATATACAATTTAATTATGTATACTTTATAATATTTATTTTTAAATAATTAATATCAATATAAATACAATTTTTTATTTCACAAAACATAATTTAGGCTTAAACCCTAAACCCTAAGATGTAACAAAGAAGTGGCACATATCTAATTTCTTAATATATCATCTAATTACTAACAATCAAACCTGTCAAATTTATGGTCTCAATTCAACAAACCCTTAAACCAAACCCAAATTTATGAACTTTTTTCCAAAAAAATTGTAGGCTGCATCGAGCAAAAGGTGATTTTAACTGAAAGACAAAAATTACTCAGTTTTGGTCCCAATTAGAATCAAGAGAGGAAGGGATGATCCAATGTGAAACTTCTTTTTCGGTTTTCAAATGATTGCTCCATTTTAATTTATCCATTGCCTGTTGAATTTCCTTTTCTGAGTTCATTCTTTCCATTGCAGGTGCAGTTAAATCTATTGAACGACATTTGGGTAGCTGCCGCAAACTTTGGCAATCTGCAGTTCCTGCCACTCTATCAGATTCAGACTTTTCATCGCGTGTTATAGATGATGGCAACATTCTGAGACCGAGTCTGAACAACTCCAAATCCGGTCTTCATGTTCTGGACCTCATCCAGTGCGGTTCACTCAAACCGGACAGAAGTTTGTACAACACGTTGCTAAAGAGGTGCACCCAGTTGGGGAAGCTCAAAGAAGGGAAACTAGTTCATTTTCACATTCTCAATTCCGAGTTCAAAAATGACCTCATTCTTCAGAACTCTGTTCTCTTCATGTATGCAAGGTGTGGCAGTTTGGAAGATGCACGCCGCATGTTTGATGAAATGCCATGTCGGGATATGGTCACTTGGACCTCTATGATCACTGGCTATGCTCAGAATGAAAGCGCAAATGACGCACTTATTTTGTTTCCCAAGATGCTCCGAGAGGGTGCAAAGCCAAATGAGTTCACATTGTCGAGCTTGGTGAAATGTTGTGGATTAATAGCAAGTTATGGTTATGGGAAGCAGATTCATGCTTGTTGTTGGAAGTATGGATGTCACTCTAATGTGTTTGTGGGGAGTTCCCTCGTGGATATGTATGCTAGGTGTGGCTACTTAGGGGAAGCGAGGTTGGTTTTTGATAAGTTGGGTTGTAAGAATGAGGTTTCTTGGAATGCTTTAATAACAGGTTATGCTAGGAAGGGTGAAGGAGAGGAGGCTTTGGCTATGTTTGTGAGGATGCAAAGGGAAGGTTATAGGCCAACTGAGTTTACTTATTCGGCACTTTTGTGTTCTTGTTCAAGTATGGGGTGTTTGGAGCAAGGGAAATGGCTTCATGCTCATTTGATGAAATCGGGTAAGAAGTTGGTTGGTTATGTGGGAAACACCTTACTTCACATGTATGCAAAGTCAGGCAGCATTTCGGATGCAGAGAAGGTCTTTAGCAAGTTGGTGAAAGTTGATCTTGTTTCTTGCAACTCGATGCTGATAGGGTATGCCCAGCATGGGCTTGGGAAGGAAGCAGTGCAGCAATTTGAAGAAATGATAAGGTTTGGGATTGAACCCAATGATATAACATTCCTCTCTGTTCTTACTGCATGTAGCCGTGCTAGACTTTTGGAAGAGGGTAAACATTATTTTGGATTGATGAGAAAGTACAATATCGAACCAAAAGTCTCACATTATGCGACAATTGTTGATCTTCTTGGCCGAGCTGGTCTTCTTGATCGGGCAAAGAGTTTCATAGAAGAAATGCCCATTGAGCCCACTGTAGCTATCTGGGGTGCTTTGCTTGGTGCTTGTAAGATGCATAAAAACACCAAAATGGGTGCATATGCTGCCCAGCGGGTTTTTGAGCTTGATCCTTCTTATCCAGGGACACATACGTTACTCTCCAATATTTATGCCTCTGCTGGGAGGTGGGAGGACGTTGCAAAAGTCAGAAGGATAATGAAAGATAGTGGACTGAAGAAAGAACCAGCATGTAGCTGGGTTGAGATTGAAAATTCTGTCCACGTATTTTTGGCAAATGACCTTGCTCATCCGCAGAAAGATAAAATCTATAAAATGTGGGAGGACCTAAATCAGAAAATTAAGCAGATTGGCTATGTTCCTGACACTAGTCATGTGCTTCTGTTTGTTGACCAACATGAGAAGGAATTAAATTTACAGTATCATAGTGAGAAGCTGGCTCTAGCATTTGCCCTTCTGAATACTCCTCCTGGATCTACTATACGCATTATGAAGAATATTAGGGTCTGTGGTGATTGCCACTCAGCAATAAAATATGCATCATTGGTCGTTAAGAGGGAAATCATAGTGAGAGACACCAATCGGTTTCATCATATTCGTGATGGATCCTGCTCGTGTGGGGACTACTGGTAGTGCCAATTATCATCAACATCACCTAATCACAGATAGGTATCATGGGATAGTTTTCTGTTCAAATATTATCACCTAATCATTAAAGGAAATGATTTTTTTTATATGCTAGCCAAGTTGCACAGTTTTTTGAAAGGTAGATATTCTCTGAAGGCCAAGTAAGCAACATTAGTTACATAACTTACCTTACTAGCTGTGAAAATTAACTGGTATGATTAATGCCCAGTTGAGTGAGAACAAAAAGTTGCCATGAGGTTTATAATTCAAACATTACAAACATAACAAACCAATATATTAAATATTATTTCTCACAATTCAATATATTGAAATGAATTTATTCAATTTCAATTTTATACATCACTTTCTATAGTTCTATTTAGAATTCGAATTCAAGAAGTATGGTTTATCTCATAGAGTCAATGTAATAAATTTTAAATAATCTTCAATCTATAAATGATTAGGAGTAAAAGGGGTCATTTGAAATGAACCTGAATATCTTATCATGGACAAAGTTCAAGTCATCAACCATAAACCCATTTTTGTAATATACAAATTATATTTGATATAATAAAGCGTATTTTATTATATTATTTATTTTATTGAGGTATAAATATTAATCTTTTCTAATATAAAAAAATTTTTAATTTAATATTTATTTTAAATAAAGAAAATACAGAATTAAGTTAATCAATTTATTCATTTTATGAAATAACTAAAAAAAACTATATACACTTGAATAATGATAATCATATACTCCAAATGTAGACATATATAATTTAAACTTATTATAATATATTTTGAAAAAATAAATTATTAAGAATTACTATATTCTTTTTTTCATAACAATTATAAATTTTTTTTTGCAGATTATTACATTGATTATATTATAAATTAAAAAAAATTATCATTATTTAAAACCCAAAAATTTGATTAAAAAAATCTCTCAAAATAAGATTAGTTATTCACTTAAGTTCTCGTATGAATGAAGTTAGTTTTCAAACAAAAGTATAATCAAAATCAATATTTAATGTTCAAATAAGTATTTTTCTTTTATTTTCTTCAAACTAGTTATAAATGCTAATGTTATATCCAACATTTTTTATTTTCGTCTCCAACCATGTGTATGTTAAAGCAAAATATTTACAATTTTTTTATAATCATTTAAGCAAAATATTAAAAATATCACATGTAATTTATACCATCAGCCCCATCAACTTTTACACCATAAGGAAGATGGAGAAGAAAAAGAAAAATAGAAGAATAAAAGATAATGGATGATTGAGAAAAAATAAAATGAAAATGGAAAAGGAAATGAAGGAAGGGAAGAAAAATAGACAAGAGGAGAAAGAAGAAAATGAATTCATTTACTGAAATTTAAAGAAAAATAAAATAGGAGAAAAAAGAAAATGAATGTGTTTTATTATTAAAATTTAAAATGAAGGAAAATGAAAAAAGAAAAAGGGAAAAACATTAAGAGATAAAGAAGAAAGAAGAAAGAAGAAAGAGATGTAAAAATGGAAGAAGAAAGAAAAAGAAAGACAGAGGAAGAAGAAATAAAAAGAAGAATAACTTGTTTGAAGGGAAAAAAATTGTATGAACATTAAATATTAATTTAATTTTTATTTTTATTTAAAAAATATCATACACTTTTAAAAATCAGAGACCAATTCAATTTTTAATTATATTTTTACTTTAAAAACAAATTTTGAATTAACTAAACTACTTATCAAAAAATAAAAACAATTTTCAAATAAATTTGAAAATTAAAAAAAATATATACATTAAAAAATGCCCCTTGTGAAATACGAATAATAAAATAAAATGTTATTTAGGTAAATAACCGAGGATGTTTTTATTGAGGTAATTAAAGAAAATGTCCCAGGTGACCAATCTCTTTCTGCTTTGATATTTGTTTTATAAATTTTGTAATTGTTTTCTTCCTTACATGGTTTTGGTTTGGAATTTGCCAATTCTTCCATGAAATTTGCCACCATCTTCGGCCTGAGAAACCTCTCTCGTGCTTCTTGTGGACGTGGTGTTGGACCATGCTCTGAATTGCAATGTTGTTACATGAATCCATATACGCACAAATTTCATTTCATTTTCCTATTTTATTTTTATTTTTTGTCATTGGCTTCTTCTCCATGCCTCTTTTCTCTAGGTAATAATTTTTCTTCTTCTCTTTTTGTTGAAGAGACTGGAGGAACCTGACAATTTGTTGAGGCAACATGTTGAGCATCGCTCCATGCATGTTTTCCTTTCGACCGAAAGATGATAACATGAGATAACTGAAAGGATCTTAAGGTGATAAACATGTTACATTTTTTGAAACCATTTTCCATAATGCTTTGGCATCTAGAATTTGAATTTTAGTATCTGAAAATAAAGTGTTTAATTTAGAAAGCATGCATCTTTGAGTTCTCTCAGGTTGGAATGGATTGTAATGGCGTTTCCGCAAGTTCTCCACACAGGCATCATGAAGGCCTTGATGAAACGGTTTTCTTACATGGTGACTTGGATTTATTGATAATAGAAGCCAAGTCTCTTCCAAATTTAGATTTATCTACTGAAGCAGTTAGAAAATGTATCACTATGGGCAACATGTGCAATCCTCCATTTATGAAAGGACTAAGGACACACTCTGGAAGAGAGAAGATGATAACAAGCGACCCTTATGTTTCTGTATGCATATCTGGGGCAACCATTGCTCGAACTAGAGTGATTTCTAACTGTGAGAACCCTTTGTGGGATGAGCACTTTGTTGTGCCTGTTGCTCACCCTGCTCAGAAAGTGGAGTTCCTTGTGAAGGATAATGATATTCTTGGGGCTGAACTCATTGGAGTGGTGGAGATACCTGTTCACAAGATAGTTTTAGGAAATGTTATCAATGATTGGTTTCCTATCATTGGTCAGTACGGAAACTGCTTAAAACCTTATCCTAAGTTGCATATTTCTGTTCAATATAAGCCTATTGAAGTGAACCGTCCACAAAAAATAATTAATGAGGATGGGACAGCATATCTAGGAGTTCCTAAAACCTATTTTCCTCTCAGGAAAGGAGGGAGTGTGACCCTATATCAAGATGCACATTTACCAGATGGTATGCTACCTGAAATTCCACTTGAGGGTGGAAAAGTGTTTCAACAAAGTAGATGTTGGGAGGACATATGCCACGCAATTTTGGAAGCTCATCACATGATATACATTATAGGATGGTCAGTTTATCATCCAGTGAGGCTTGTCAGAGAGGCAACAAAACCATTACCTTCTGGGGGAGAGCTTTCACTTGGAGAACTGTTGAAGTACAAGTCACAGGAAGGTCTCCGAGTGGTTGTGCTGATTTGGGACGACAGAACTTCACATGACAAGTTTCTTTTGAAAACAGTAATCTCTTTATCCTGATCAGAATGATATCTATTGATTTCCTCAACAAATTCTAGGGTAGTTAGTTTTTTCTTCCTCCTGAATTACTGCTACCTTTGCCAAAAGTTTAACCCAGAAGACAATAAATTCATGATATTACTTTCATACCATAAATTATTCAAACCTATTTAGGATAAAAGTGGGTTCTGAAGGAAAATATAGTCATGTTTCTTCTTTATGGTGGTGGATTTGCTTAGACTGACATGTGCATTATTAACCGAGTAATGATGTGCTGGGCTCTTAATATTTCCTTCATGGTTTGTTGTAACGTAGATATGGTTGCATAACAACTTTGTACTCCTCTGTCACTAAGTTTAGTATTAATCTACATTATGATATGTATTTTCTTTATTTCAGGATGGTGTCATGCAGACTCATGATGAAGAAACTAAGAAGTTTTTTAAACATTCCACTGTGCATTGTGTGCTATCTCCACGCTATGCAAGCAATAAGCTCAGTATTTTCAAGCAACAGGCATGAAGTTCTTGCATTTGAAGTTGAATTATGTTGGATTAAGATACTAGATATTTGAATCACCACCAATGTCATTATTTCTTAACTGGAACACTTGCATTATGTATTAGTCATATTTACAGTAAGATCTGGTAGTGTACTTTTTCCTTTTTGGCTAAACTTTAAAACAATACTAATTTGATTGAATCATTTGGTACAGGTTGTGGGAACCCTCTTTACACATCACCAGAAATGTGTAATTTTAGACAGTCTAGGTTCAGGGAATAATCGGAAAATTACCGCTTTTATTGGTGGTTTGGATCTATGTGATGGTAGATATGATACCCCTGAGCATCGGCTTTTTCGTGATCTAGATACTGTGTTTCATAATGATTTTCACAATCCTTCTTTTCAAGTAAGTGTTTATTGTAAACATTGTAGAATTCAAAGAATAAAGTATCCCTTCTCTTTTATTATATTACTAGAGAATTTTATAAAATGTATTTATATGCATACTCTTTCTTTTTCTTGTGAGTGCATGGAAAAACAGCAGAATAAAGATAATACCAACTTGTGACATGTTTGTGTGTTGAATTTTGACAACAATGTGGACAATATTTGAACCTTACCCCTGGGGTGGGGTTGACACATGGATCAACAAATGATATTGTGCTCTAAACAAAATAAAAAAAATTTAAAGGTCATTTAGAACATTCTCTCTGACATGACTAAATTATCTAAGGATATGTTTTATAGTTGGATTTTAGAGGAAAAGAAAGGAGAAGGTAAATGTTTTATTTTAAACTTAGGAGAGTTATGATAACGTTTATAAAATTAAACAAAATATTAACACATTAAGTTTATCTTAATCTTTTTCTTTTTTTTAAATGTTATAAATTATAAAATATTTATATTAAAATAAAAAATGTCCTTTTATATATCTTCCTCCATAACCTAACTCCCAGACATACTCTTGGGTAATTTCCAATAATCTACTTTATTGCTGCTATTCCAGACTTCACCCAAAATACATTCATTTGAGATATCTCTTGTTGTATATTTTACTCATCCATCACAATATTCTCATCTCAGATATGCTTAACATGTGTCAATTGACACTTTAGTACCAACATCCTCTTATAAAGCATTCAGTTTGTGACATATCCTTACAATTATAAACACAAAATTATGCTTGAAAGTTGGTTCAAAATGCCGTTATTTCATCCACCCATTTTGAATCTTGAGTTTCAAATGTGGTAATTTTGTCACATGTTTTTTATCTGTTGGCCTTCCCAGGTTGCTGATTTTTCATGCATGAACTTACTGTTAGAATATATACAAGCCAATAAAATCTGCAAATCAATAGGTACTACTAGTCAAAGTAACATCTGATATTCATGTTGCATTATATGGAGATATTTTTTTATTAATGTGTACACATAATCAATTAGGACATTCACATTGTGCACTATGTGGTTGCCTTAGAGAAAATAAAATAAATGCGCACATCAGCACCAAATAAATGGAAAAAATATCATATGTGAATTTACATTCCAAATTGTGTGCTATATGCAGCAACTAAATTCGAATTCGTGTGCACCAAGGCAACCTTGGCATGACTTACATTGCAAAATTGAAGGTCCAGCAGCATATGATATATTGATCAATTTTGAACAAAGATGGAGGAAGGCCAAAAAATGGCGCGACTTCAGGCTCAAAAAGGTGACAAACTGGCATGATGATGCTTTACTTAGATTGGACCGAATTTCATGGATTGTCAAACCTGCCCCTTACCCCACTGGTGATAAAGCTGTTTATGTAACTGATGAAAATGATCCTGAGAGTTGGAATGTGCAGGTATGGAAATATGTCAGATAGAATTTGATGACATGTGTCATCCTTTCTGATAGTAAAGATTATGAACTAGCATTAAATACAGGTGTTTAGGTCCATAGATTCTGGATCTGTGAAGGGTTTTCCAAAGGACGTTGACAAAGCTAAGGCTCAGGTAAGGTTGTAAGTGATGCCACTTTATACTTTTAGTGCATGTTGTTTTTATTAACTTCACATTGGGGTTCTGTTCAAGTTATATTGAGATAAATTAATCCTTAACTTCTAATTTTTTTTTTTTCAGAATCTTTTGTGTGGAAAAAATTTGAAAGTAGATCAAAGCATTCATACTGCTTATATAAAAGCAATAAGATCCGCGGAGCACTTTGTATATATTGAGAATCAGTATTTTTTGGGCTCTTCCTATAATTGGCCTTCATATAAAAATAAAGCAGGTAGATACAAAAATAAAGCAGGTAGATAAACTTAATTTTCCAACATTATAAGGCATTTGCTAGTTTTTGCTTTGCTACAATATCAAAATTCTGTTCTGTAGGTACTGTATTTATATATAGATTCTTGTTAATTAGTGTCCAGTAGACATTGGTTAAAGAATTAAAAGGGAAAAAAACATTAAAAATTATGAGAGAACAGATTAAAAATTATAGGAGAACCCACTTTTACACATCAACTTATGAATAAAAAACTTTTTTCTTTTAATTCAGTTAGCATTAGCCAACTATATATTCATATGCATCACCAAAAGATATAAATGTGTTATAAAGGAAAAAACATGTCAGGTTAGTGTGAGGTGTATAATAAAAACCAAATCAATCGGTATTAATCCTGTTAAGTTTCACTACCCAAGATAGAGGACTTGGCCTTAGGGGGAGTTTTGGATGTTAAGAGTGGAAGTTGGAAATTGAAAAAGGATGCACTTATGTTTTCAGTACTAGGAAGTCGATAAAGTCCTGTCATGTAGGTCCATGTGTGAGATAAAAGAATGATATAAATGCATAAGTTTACAACCTTGCATTCATTTCCATAGTTATTTCTTAATGTTAAGAATTTATTGGGTGCTTTGGAGGGCCCATTGCTTTATTTTTTTCTCGTTTTACAATATTGTTTTCAAATGTCTGCCTACAGTATACAAATTCATTTTCTTGCTAGCATTCAAGGGAACTATGGGCTATCACTCACCTGATCCTAAGTTTCAGTAACATTTGAATATTATGTCCATTTGTGAGCCACACATTGCTGTAGCTTTAAAAATACATTGCAACTGTAAGGTAATCCTTATCTTAACAGGTGCAAACCATTTGGTTCCGATGGAGTTGGCTTTGAAAATTGCTGGTAAGATCAGTGTAAATGAACGTTTTTCTGTATATATAGTTATACCAATGTGGCCAGAGGGTGTTCCAACAAGTGCTGCTGTTCAAGAAATCTTGTTCTGGCAGGTCAGATCAATTTCTAGTCTGTATCCCCTGTTAAATCTTGCAGATTAACATTTTTAGTACTTTCCTCTTGTCTGCCTAAATTAGGAAGTCAGTGTGCTAAAACATGTTTCTTCCACAAACAGATGAATATTCTTTAACAGAAATATTGCAATATAGAAAATGGAAATGCTCTAATAATGAAAACTTAATGTATGTTTGGATATCAGTTGGAGGAATTCTCAAGTACTTTTACTCCCAAAACGACAAATTTCAGCTTTCTTCATGTTGTGCTTTAAGATTCACAAAAGAACATTCCCAACTTTTATCCAAACCTAGCTTCAGAAGTCACATGCAACAGACTTATTGTCATCAAAATTATACTGTGTACCCCAAAAACAAAACAGAAAATTCCTTCAAACTGTTTTACTTCCATCCTAAACCATTTGTTAGCTCAATTTATATATTCCTAGATAGTAGGCACATACTTATGTTTTGCTCTCACCTTCAATTGGTTGAAGAAAATTAACTCACAAAGCATAAGTGGGAAAATGGATTGGGGATTTGATCTTCTCAATATATAAAACGTGACCTTGAGTGAGAATGACTCATGGATGATATTGTAGAGATGCCTTGAATTTTGAATTTTGTTAATGGGTTCTGCGGAATTATGAGGCCTATTTTTTATGTACATCCTTAGAATGTAAAAGGGTTTATTGAGTTACAAGTTAGAATAGAAATAGGGATGTTCATTGTATCAATGCTAGAGATTCATTACCAGAGAAGTAGCTCACATTAGCTAAACCGCGTTAAATATATGTGTATTCTTTTCTTTTTATCTCTGCATTTTTTAGTATTTTTCTTTTTGTTTATTCTTGTGTTTTTGGCATAAAAAATATGAACTTTGAAAGGTACTTAGTTATTACAACCTCTGCATTTGAAATTTGATTGACTATAGGGACAGACAATGTCTATGATGTACAAGATTGTAGCTGATGCCCTTGAAAAAGCAGGTCTCTCCGATCACTATCATCCACAAGATTACCTAAATTTTTACTGCCTTGGAAAGAGGGAACCCCAATCCTCAAATACAGCACCAACTCCATCTGAAACCCGCGCTTTGGTAAGCTAAACAACCCTTCTTTTTCCTTCACGTGCTTGCTTGTTATGAACAAAATACAAGATCTTAATTCTTGTCACAGTTTCTTCATTCATCAAAATAGTTGCTGCACCATTGCAATTCTACAAATTGACCACAACTTATAGTGTAGTTCTATACCTAACATTAGAAAGCTCCTCATTGTGTCTTCACTTTTTCCCTGTTTTACTTTGTGTACTCAGCTTTGGCTCAGTATGCAGAAAAATACCTGCAACAATTTCTTGTTTATTAGGGGAGGCATAGCTACTAACTTGACAAAAAAGTTACAATCATGAAATATATTCTACAACAAATAAAATATATTTCAACTGATTATTTTGCATTATCAAGAAAATATTTTTACTCCTTTTGAATTTCTTTACATTAATGCTCAATTATTACTGTAATTTTCTACCTTGTATTAAAGAAATCTTTTTCTTTAAAGATTAGATAAAAATTTACAATCTGAAAACAGTAATATTTATCAGCAAGAAAAGAAAACTTGGAAAATCTCTGGTTCAAGAAAGTGTATCCAAATTACTATTTATATATTGTATAGATTTGATTGGTTCTTTTTTTTTATTCTGTAGAATAGGAAATATTACAAAACAAATTCAATTCTTTCCCTAAATAAATCAAATCCCTAAGATTGAGTATCCTAATTTTCAATCTGAACTCAATTATATATAGTGCATGAAAGCGCATGCATGTCTCACACTACTCTTCTCAATTCCAATAGCGTTTCCAAATTCCAATCTCTATCTATGGCTTCTTCTTCTGCTTCTGTTTCTGCATCTGATTCTCCAAAAGAATCATCCACCAAAACGACAACGTTTCCTTCGTTTCCCTTCCCCACCACTTCCGACATAACCCCAGAGAAATTCAACGGTCAAAACTACCTCTCCTGGGAGGGCTACGTCCTCCTCTGGTTCCAAGGCCAAGGTCTCGACGATCACTTGACGAAGAAAGCGATCGAAATCGCCGAAGAAGAAAGGGACCAGTGGATGAGAATCGATTACCAATTGGTTCCCTTGCTATGGCACTTCATCGACCCTACATTACTCGTTCACTTCCGTTCCTACAGGTCCTGCTGCGACGTCTGGAACCAGGTCCGGAGCTTCTACTCGAACGACCTCCGCCGCTTCCACGACGTCGTCGGGGAGCTGCTCGAGCTCAAAGTTCGAGACGGCGACATGTTCGGCTACCTCAACAAGTCGCTCTCGGTTGCCGAAGAGGTAAAGTTTTTCCTCACTTGCGGGAACGTGTCCGAGAAGCTCGACACGTTTCTCATGCTTTCCGTTCTGCACGGTCTAAGCAACGATTTTGAGTCCTTTCGGAATGAAATTCTGATGAAGTCTGAAGTCACCACCGTGGAGGGTCTCTATAACCGTTTGTTGCGAGTGATCGTTGCGAATCGCGCTCGATAGGTCACTGTTAAGATTGGTGTTTTGGTTTAACACTGATTAATTAGACTTGGGTCAAGGATTCAGTGGATGGTTTTTTTTTTATATATATTTTTAATCCTTTTAAAATATTTAAAGTTTTGATTAATTTGTTTTAAGTTTTTTATCTGTCTTTTTAATTTTGAAATATACTATTTTTGTTCTTCTAAATGCTTTCTAAACTAATTTTGTTCTTGTATAAAATACTCTAAATAGTTTTAAGGACCAAAACTATTACATTTAGTCATTAGAGGAACTAAAAACGAATAATAAGATTTTAAGGGATTATACTGAATTTGGAAATTTTTGGAGAACTAAAAAACATATTTTTATCCGATATTGTTCTTACAAATTACAAATTTAGATTATATTTCTTGTCATCTAACCTGATATATTCTTTTAAAAGTTTAATTTTTTCATAACAATCACGTAAAAATTTCATCTACTGTTATAATGATACTTTTTATTTGATAGATCATATTTTGTATAATATGATATCATATTTATAATGATATTATTTATCGTAAAATGTATATTATAAAATATAGTTTGTTTGTATGTTTTATATCTTTTAATGCTAAGAATAGGTTTTAATGCATTAATAAATCAGGTTGAATCGATCTTGTCCCATATATTATCGGGCATTGAATATAAACATAGCCATAAATAGATTATGCACTGACTATGTAAAACTCTACTCTAATTACAAAGGTTGTAAAAAATATCTTAAAAATCATATTACCAGTAACTTTTAATTAGTTGACGGTGTAAAACTTTTCAAACTAGTGGTGCTTGATCGATAAACTCGTGAAGAAAATAGGCATATAATGTGAGGTTCTTATTTTAATGTTTTTATCAGTCAAAACAAGCTCCATACATAAACGATGATTGATGAGTAATGAGCACTGGCTCCTTCTCATCTAGCAGGAATGAAGTTGCTGGAGTGGAGAGATTGAAGTCCTTTCCATTCATATGTATATCTGTTGATAAAATAAATTATAAAGAGTTTATTTGATGCTCTTCTGGATCAAATTCCTTAACCTTTATTAATGGATGGAAAATACACCTGCAAGGAAGAAATAAAAGAGAAACAAATGTTATATCTCTCATATTTTTCGTTCTGATTTTACCCTTTCTAACAGCTTACACAGACTTGGCTTTCCTGAGCTCTTTTAGTTCGTCACTGGACAGTAAATATGCCTCCTATAGCACCTGATGATCTGGATTATCTGGCACCTGCTACATTTTCTAGGAATACTTGCTTTGTTTTGAGAAAATTAGAAGAAACAAAGAAAAATATAAATATAAAGAACAAAAACATGGAAGAAGTGTGTCAACATTATAGGATGAGTATTTCTTTTGAGAAGTAATCAGTTGGTGCATGCAACTCCATTTGCAGACCTTTTATGTCGTGTGGTGTTTATGATCTTATTGTTATTTTCCCTTTCTTTAATCAGGCAGCAGTAAAAAAATTCAGACGTTTTATGATTTATGTTCATGCCAAAGGAATGATAGTTGATGACGATTACGTAATTATTGGATCAGCAAATATTAACCAGAGATCATTAGATGGTTCAAGGGACACAGAAATAGCTATGGGAGCTTATCAACCAAAATACACATGGACAGAAAATAAACTCCATCCACGAGGCCAGGTTTGAAACTCCTGCTACATTTGTTAATGAGATAAAATAATTGTACTGGGAAATGAGTATATTGTCTAAGGGTCTCCTGAAACTTCTCCATAATCAGTTCTACACTAGGAAAAAAAAATTAACTAGTGTTTCTACAAACAAAAATTAACTTTTACAAGAGTTAAAAAGCAGATTTTTGAGAAATTAATGAAAAATAGTTTTATATTTTAGTTATATATAATTTTTTTTCCATCTTAGAGATGCTTATGGAGAAATTTCTGGAAACATACCCTAATATGATAGGAAAGCTAAATATATATCACCATTTTTTCTTGGCTTGGTTTATATTGTACAAAATGGTAAATGTCACCTACAATCACAAGATACTATTATAACTGTGGAAGTATAATCTTGAGGTATCAAACTTGCAATCTCTGTATCTGCCTACTTATGACAGACAGAGAAATTAAGAGGTATATATATATATATATATATATATATATATATATATATATGAGTGGCAAAGTGTTATAGAGCCAGGCAACCCACCATTAAATAGTTTATATCTTTTGGGTAAAATTAACTTGTATAATTTTTTATCAGATTAAATCATTGTAATTATAATTGATGAAAACCTCTCACAGTGGACTAGTAGCATAAACTCAAATAAGTTTATAGGTCTTGGTTATGTAATTTCATCTTTTCTTTTCATGTAATTGGCAATTCCTACATTGATTGTGTTGGTGTAGGTGTATGGATACAGAATGTCACTGTGGGCTGAGCACCTTGGTACTCTTGATCATGTTTTTGGTGAACCTCAGAGCCTGGAATGTGTTAGACAAGTGAACAAAATTGCAAAACAAAACTGGAGCACATATGTGTCTGATGAAGGGAAGTACATGAGGGGACATTTGATGCAGTATCCAGTTAAGATCAGCAGGGATGGAAAAGTGAGTACATTGGATGATTATGAGTACTTTCCTGATGTTGGTGGCAAAATTCTTGGATCACCAAATTCACTTCCGGATGCACTAACCACCTGATTAACCGAAGGAAGTCATGGAAAGATTACCTACAGACATATAGCTGATAAGAACTGCAGCTCAAGAAAATGGTAATCACAGTAAAGTCAAATTTAGAAACATAGTATGTAACATCATGGAATGGTCCTAATGCAACTAAACTAATACCCTTTGTATGTAAATTTGTGTATTTGATAGTGAGTGTATAATGTTAAATTATTTTAATTTAATAATGATTCATCTAATTTATAAAATTACTTTAATTTAAAGATATTGTTAGATTATGATTATATTAAAATTTTGGAAATTATTGTAAAGATGTTAAAATTAATTCTATTTTTTCTCATTTTATCAAGTACGTAATAATTTTTTTAATAAATAATTCATTTTTTTTATCTAAATAATGTCAAAAATGAATTATTTAAATAAAAAAAATTAACATTAGATTTGGGGTTACAAGAAAAGTGATGAGAATTGATGACCGGTTATCTAAAAAATTAATTCTCTCTTTTCCATAACTATGTTATATACTTTTGTTCTAAAAAAGAATAAGAAAATTATTATATAAATATTCTTGAAGTTTATATTATCGGAAAAGTCACTAAAAAAAGTAAGAAAAGGAAAAATATTTCTCGATTATATATTATTAAAGTGTTTCAGAATGGATTCAAGTAAATTCTTGAACTTCTTTTTAAAAAATGACAACAATAAAAACATAATTAAAGAAATTTTTTCTAATTACAATTATTTAGAAATTGGTATCAAAGCTTACTTAGATAATTGTAGTCATAAGAAATTTTTTTTGTCACTTCTTTGTATCGCAACAATTCTTGTAGAGATTTTTTTATTTTGAATCTCTTTAATATCTTATTTATATATATTTCTAAGTCAATTTCAACCATCTTTGTTATCTATTATGAAATATTTATCTTTTTATTATATAGGATGTTTCACTCATATCTTTTTATTATGAAACATTTTTTTATATCATGTAACATAACAAGATCATTAGTAGCAAGTAGAATGTTATCAATATATAGGACTAAAGTTACAAACTTGCTCCCAATGACCTTTATATAGATACATAGATCAATAATGTGCTCTACAAATTCATATGATGTTATGGTATCGTTAAACTTAAAATACCATTACCTAAAAGCTTGTTTTTAGTTCATATATTGATTTCTTTAATTTATACAACATGTTTTCTTTTTTTATGGAAACAAATCTTTAAGGTTGATCCATATAAATTTATTTCTCTAAGTTATTATTTAGAAAAGTAGTCTTTACATCCATTTGGTGAAACTTTAAATCATAATGAGTCACCAAAGTCAAAACAATTCTAAAAGAATCTTTCATAGAAATAAGGCAAAAAATATCTTTATAGTCAATGTCATTTTTTAGGAAAATCTTCAATAACTAATCTACCTTTATATCTTTAAATATACTCGGACATTAATGTTTTGAAACATTTAATAGATTCAAACTATATTAACTTTAATTATGTATCTAAATTCACTTTGGATAAAATAAATACATTCCATATTCATAATGATGTCAACTAAATATACTTTAATAAGTAATCATTCATACCACTCTTGACATACATAATATCTTTAAATAGACACATATTTAACAAATATGAAAATAAATCTTTGATATTATTAATTATAAGTAACGATTTACTTTTGAGTAATCCATGTAAACCTTCACAGTAATTCATATTCAAAATTAAATTATTTATTAAAAAATTATTATATTCTTATTAAAAAATTATTATATTCTTAATAAAATAAGAAGAAAAATGATTAATTTTAACATTTCTAAATTAGTTTTAATAATTTTAATATAATGATAATCTAATCATTATTATAATAGATATTTTTATATTAAATTTATTTTATAAATTATATCATCCATTACTAAATTAAAATAATTTAACACAAACTACTTTTTATATTTATGTAGGAGTATATAACATTTTATCGTCTAAGTGGATTTTATCATCTAAGTCGATTCTCCTTCATTTCCTACAGAAATTGAATAACATTTTTCTTATTTTTGTAATTATAGATTTTGACAATTCGAAGAAACAATATAAGAGTATATAAACTTTCATGTTTGTTATTTAGAGTTTAAGGTGAGTTGAAATCTTACATTGGATAAAAATGAGAAAGTTGAATAGCATATAAATAAGAAAGATACACAAATTTTTAATCTTAAAATTTTAAGTAAAAGTAGAATCGTATTTACTTATATAATTGTTGGTTTACGTCCATTGGTGTATATTAAATTTATGATTGCTAATTTAGTAAATATCATACAACCTTTGAAATATCATTTTTCTTTTTATATTCTTCATCAGAATAATTCTTCACCTCCTTTGGACAAATAAATATCATACAACATTTGAAATATCATATAAGTGCATCATTGCTTCTATATTAAATTATGATTAAATGCATGTATGTATATAATTAATTATCAATAATTATATTAAATTAAATGTTTATGTTTAAATTTATAACTATAAATGCAATTCAAATATCAAAAACACTACATAGAAGGAAAACAAAAAATGAATGGAACTACAAAAATGAAAGTAATTATTTCATATAACTACAATCAATCGCTGTCAATTAACAAAAAAGACCGCATAGCGCAGTGGATTAGCGCGTCTGACTTCGGATCAGAAGTTTTTTAAATATTCTTCCTTTTAATTTTTAAATAAACATTTATCATTCATATCCTTAATATTTATTATGATATTTAAATAAAATGATAAAGTTAAAAACATTATAAAGCTCTATTAAAGTTAAAAAAATTCATTATATTTTTTTTATTTCTTAAAAAAAAAATGATTGTTATAAAAAAATTATATTTTTAATAAATTAACACTTATATCTCTCTTAATTTTTAAATGCATATTTAATATTTCTTACCATTCTAATAAATAACATTCGTGGATACGGTGAGTAGGCACCCACAAAAGCCTGCACCAGAAAATAGTTTCCTCTATATATACCTACTCGCCCAAAACGCATACTTGAAAATTATATTTTCGATAAATTATATATATTTTCTGAATTTTATAAAAAAATTGTAAAATACACATTTTTAGTAAGAAATTATATTGTTGCTGAAATAAATTAGATATATTTTTTTAGTTTTATAAAAATGTAAATTTGACATTTTTAGTAATAAACTATATTGTTGCGGAAATTTAACGTCTAGAAAAAATTATAAAAACAAGCTAAAATTATTCTTGGTTTAAAAATGATTTTTTTTTCATTCTTATGTGTATTATTTTTAATTCTTTTATATAAAAATATTAAGGATGTATTTGGATTAAAAAGTGAATTTAAGAAAGAAAAATTAAAAAAAAAAAGAAGAGAAAGTAAAATTATTTGAATTAAAGAAAAGAAAGTAAAAATAGGTGAAAAGTAAAATAATTTTATTTATTATTAAATTTTTAAATATATTTTTTTATTTATTTTAATTATTTATTATTATTAAAATAAAATATAATTTTTTATAATTATTCTTATTCTTATTATTATTATAAAAATATAAATATTATTAATAATTATAATATTATTATAAATAATTTTATTTATTATTAATAATTATTTATTTATTAATTATTATTTTTATTTTCATTTATAATAATATAAAAAATAAAAAATATTAATAATTTTATTATAATAAATTATTAGAAATTACGTATATAAAATTTGTTATAAATAACTTTCCTTTCACAAAAAAGAAAAATCATATATCAACCGTCTTGATAATTAAATTATCGAATCCCATAAAATCATGTAAATTTTCGCTTACAAACAAACAGTTTTTCTCCATAAATAAATACACGCTAAAAGAAATAACATGTATAAATCTAAAAAGATTAAAATATTATTTATAATGAGAAGGTAAAATCTGAATAATATAAAAACTAAAATTTTATCATTTATAATAATAAGTCTCAATGTGTGTTAAAGGTATTATTGGAAATTCTTGTATCATTTTTTGTTTTTCTTCTCATTTCAGTTTTAGTAAATAATTTAAAATTAAAGAGAATATGAGATAGAAAATAAAGTGCAGTTAATGGAATATCTGCATGTGTGAGGATAAACAAAAGGGTTGTCGCGCAGAGAGAGAGAGTGCGCGGCAAAGGAGTGTCTGGTTGATGGAGGATCAAAGCGGAGAGGGTGAAGGAGAACAAAAACTACCTTCAGTCTCTCAAATTTTAATCCATTCAATTTAAATATAATCATCATTATCATCATTCTAATCACAAATTATTGTTAATATAATCAATTATAATGGGTAAGAGCCCCTTTTCCTTCCGCCGCTCCGCCTCTCGCCGCCGACCTAAGAAGACTGCTGCACCGCCTCCTCCCCCGTCTCCGCAGCAGCCTCCCTATGCGGCCGGGATCACCGCCTCGCCGGAAACAGGCGCCGTCGCGTTGACCAAGGTGAAGAAGAAGACCGGCGGCGCCCGGCTCTGGATGAGGTTCGACCGGTCCGGCCGGTCCGAGCTCGTGGAGTGGGAGAAGAACGCCATCATCCGTCACGCCGCGATTCCCGCTCGAGACCTGAGGATTCTGGGCCCCGTCTTCTCCCACTCCTCGAATATCCTAGGTAATCGAATTTCCCTTTCTTTTTTATTTTCAATTTTCTATTTCATCGTGTTCTGAAAATTAGGGTTTCTGTGGAATCACGTGCTGGAATTCTGTTTGTTTTGGATGGTTGATGGAATTAACTTTTTTTTTTTTTTTATTGCAGCTAGAGAGAAAGCAATGGTGGTTAATTTGGAGTTTATAAAGGCAATAGTGACTGCTGAAGAAGTGTTATTGCTTGATCCTCTTCGGCAGGAGGTTCTTCCCTTTGTTGAGCAACTCAGGCAACAGCTTCCGGGTAAGAGTCACCCGAAACTTCTCGGCGCCGTAGAGGAGCAGGAAGGTGAAATGCAGGGTTCTAATGGCAGACAATGGTTGCCTACGCCGGAGACAGCCGAAGGTTTGCAGTCTGAGCTTCCCTTTGAGTTTCAAGTTCTGGAGATTGCTTTGGAGGCGGTATGTATTTATCTGGACTCCAGTGTGGCAGACCTTGAGAGAGGTGCGTACCCTGTGTTGGATGAATTGGCTAGGAATGTTAGCACCAAGAATCTTGAACATGTGAGGAGTTTGAAGAGTAATCTCACGCGGTTGCTGGCACGAGTGCAGAAGGTATGTTGCATGAGTAGTAGCACGTGGTTCTTCCTCTGGTTGTCGTTAGAGCTAAGTTGATGTCATTAGTCTTTTGTTATCAATAGATGGATGTGGAAATTGAGATTGGAGGATTAACCTTTGGGAAAGGAGATGTACTAAATCTACCAATTGGATTGAACTTTTGCAGGAGTCTGATTTCGTTTTATTTAATGTAGTTTTTTTTACTGGTCAAGACAACAGTTAATAATAGCCCATGGGCCGTTAAATTATTAAAAGTGCCAACATAATTCTTTTATAGTTATTGTGCATTGAGATGGTTTGAATTTTCAAAGCAGTAATGTGTAGTTGGACTGCATTCAATTATGCAGTCCTTGAATAAAGCATGAAAAGCTACCTCTTACCCGACTATTTAACCTTTTAGTGTACTTTGTAACATTGTTTTATATTCAATTGTCATATTATTTTGCTTTCAATTAGAGGGTTTTGTTCACCGTTTCATATTGATAAATTATTGCAGGCTATTTTACCTGGTATGTGATGATGCGTTCCATCATCTTTGAGATATCATACTTAGGAAGTGTATGACCCTCTTTTACAGGTACGAGATGAAATTGAACATTTGTTAGATGACAACGAAGATATGGCACAACTATATTTGACAAGAAAGTGGTTGCTGAATCAACAATTTGATGAGGCTCAATTGAGTGCCACAACCTCAAATAATTTACCTAATTCTGCTCGTGCTGTTCGGCGACTAAGTTCTAACAGAAGTGAAAGTCTTGTCACCAGCCATTATGGAGATGATAATGATGTGGAGGACTTGGAGATGTTGCTTGATGCATATTTCATGCAGTTAGATGGAACTCGTAACAAGATATTATCTGTAAGTGTTCTAACAACCACGTTCTGGTCAAATCGTGTCTGACAAATTTTAAATATTGCATCTACTGTTTCTTCTTGGTTCTACTATTTTTCTATCTAATCTGTACCATGATCTCGGGCTTTTAGATGATAAAATTCACATGTTTCATTTGCATGCATGACTCTTCCACACAAGCTTAGTTTTGTCTTGTGATACTTACCAGAGATATAGCAATGCATTCTTTTACTATTTTCTCGTTTTGAGGATGGAGGGAAGCTCGACTGTTTGCTAGTTTCAATGGGATACTACTGGAAGCTTATCCTTAAGGATTCCCAGCTTCCATAAATGAATTAATGGTTGCAGTGGTACTGGTAGTTTTGTCCAACATTGTTTCATTTCTGGATTCAGGAAATATATTATTGTCTGTCTGGCTGATCTGCAAACAAGTGGATGTGACCTACTGTTGATTTCCTATTCTTGTCTACAACAAGATTTTTGAGCTTTGGGAAGCATTTGTTTACTTGAAATGTTACCTGAATTTGGTTGTTTTTCTGGAATGCCAAATATTGCGAGAATTTGACTGGAATCTTGAATACTGTTTCAATTAATTGTTCTTGAGAAGTGGTACAAGTCTTATTTATGGATACTGATTTGCAGGTCAGAGAGTATATTGACGACACTGAAGACTATGTCAACATCCAACTTGATAACCACCGAAATGAACTTATTCAGCTGCAGTTGACATTGACTATTGCATCATTTGCTATTGCAATTGAGACTTTGATTGCTGGTGTATTTGGTATGAACATTCCTTGTAAATTATATGATATAGATGGATTATTTTGGCCCTTTGTTTGGATCACGTCTGCAGCTTGTGTATTCCTTTTCTTGCTTATTTTAGCATATGCAAGATGGAAAAAGTTGCTGGGATCATAAGCAGTAGTGTTGCATCCGAAGAATAGCGTCTGATCTAAAGAACAGACCCACCATATGTATGTCGGTTTCTTACAATAATTTTAATAGTTGGTGTATAGGATGTTCCAACATCGCTTTTAGCATCATATGATTCACATCTTGTTCTATTCACACCATTTTTCGTTTACAAACTTTATGGTGTCGTGGGCGTGCGTTTGTGTTGGCTTCTTTTTTGTGGTCCGTGTGTGTATGTGCATGATGATTGCATAACGAAAAGAAACATTGTGTGGCCTTCATTTATGAATAGTCAATCACGTCGTACAATGGACAACTATCGAGAAAATTAGGACATTCTCTACTCTCACGAAGAGTTTTTTTTTTGTACTTTTGGTAGAGTAGTTATACTTCTTGGAATTTTATACCAATACAGGACATTACAATAATCTCTATCATCTATATCTATCTATATAAAATCTATATAAAAGAAATTTCTAATATTTTTTTCTGTGCGGACTATAATTTTTTGTAATGTGAATTTGTACTGCTATTTGCTAAAATATACCATATTTATTACTTTTCATTTCAAAATACTTTGTGATGTTTAGTTCTTTTAATCAATCTGAGTAACATAACATACAACTAAATTTGAAGTACAGTCTGAGTAACATACAACTTGCTGATATTACAACATAAGGTTCTATTTATATGGATTTAAGGAGAAGTAGTGCATTGTACAACCATGCTCTGGTTAAAAGTCTATAATAATTAAAGAGAAATGCAAACAGGTAACATAAAAAGTGAGGGACGAGTAGAACATGGAATTTTATATCAGTAATGTTCACATACTTTTTCATTTTCAGCCACACTTGAATTGATGTCATACACTGATCTAAAATCACTTGATAAACTGTTCGTTCAATGTATGACTCCTTGAAAAGTTGTTACATTACTGCTTTCACAAATTATAACTTCTACCGTGTAGACAGATTGAAAAGTCTTGGAACAGATGGTTGAAATATTTTTTCCTTTGTTAACTTAATATTCGAACATTGAAACCACAACATAAGACATAAACTCAGAAATATGAAATTCCTTACACACAGAGATAGATTGGAAGTCTTTGTGAAACATGCAGTCACTGTGTCAATTTATACTGTTGCAGTCCAATAATATTATGGCCAAAACTACTTTGTGTTTTATACTCGTTAATTTGTATATTTGCTACGGAATTTATTTTTCATTTATGAATTTCACATGTCTTAAACCAAAGTTAGAAAGAATTCTATGCTATTTAGTCCCTTAATATTAAAGACGAGTTTATAATCCTAAAGAAATATAAAACGAGATAAAAATTTGCTATGGTGAACATAGATATATTTTGAAAGCATCAAATGCATTAAAATTTGAAAAATCACGGGAAATACAAATGAACATAAATAAAAGTGCAGTAAGTCCACTACTTAGATGGGGTATTACATAAAATATATGATATACGTTTCTGGAAGGATGATTGATGCATTCAGATGGGTGGATAACTCTACTAAAGTACTACACCGTACAGTACAACATGCACATCAGTTTCTGAAATAGCCATGACATTTAATCTCAGTTTTGGTAATTCAAGTGAAGACATGAAAATCAAGAAGAAGCTAGTTATCTTTGTAGTTTTGGAATTTTGAAAATACACAAATGGTAAAAAATGAAATTGTAACTATATATATATATATATATGATGAATATAGAAACTAAGAACTTTTCAAAGTAAGATTCTCGAAGTTTTCTTCTTCTATTTGTCTTGGTACAGGTTATGTATCCAAATCAGTATACGATTATCAGGACACAAAATTACACAAATTTTGACTATCTTCAAAGATTTCATCCATTGGATCTGCTTACCGTAAGCATTTCTAACATAAGAATCCCAAAGCTAGAGATGCACCATTCATGACACCTCAGACACTCCATATGCTGAAATAAATAGTAAAATTTGTCAGTACTCTTAAATAATAATAAAGAATCACTTATTAAATATTCTTAAAAGATCTTTAATTAGCATTGAATCTCCATTATAACATATTATTGAAGAAGACAAAAAGTTGATATGATTACATGAATTTTCTTTCAAATAAAGATCCTTCAAAGTTGTGCATTCTCCAATCGTTCTTGGAATATCACCAGAAAAAATATTCTTAGACAAATCTAGGCGAGAGATATGTCTTAGCTTGCCCACTTCTTTTGCGTTCCTACCCATCGATGAATTAATTATGTGACAATGCCAATGTTTATGTTAGAGATGAAAGATTAAAAATCTTTAAGCGTATGTCTCTCCTAAGCTTGTTTTGCCAAGGCCTAAATATTGTAAAATTTGGCAATTTCCTACACTTGGAGGCTAGTATATCTCGTGAAAGCTTGTTTCCACCCAACTCTAGCACCTGCATCTTCTGAAAATTCCCAAAAGTACTTGGAATTTTCCCTTCAAAATGGCTAACTTCCATGGTCGAGATTTCCTAATTCAGCAGGGATTTTTCCTCATATATGATTACCCCCAAGATATAGCTGACTGAGTTGGGTATACTTAACAATTGCAACTTACTACAATTTGTCAGCGACTTCAAAACTTCAAATCATTAGTTCAATTGTCACTTATATTATTCTGGGACAAATCTAGATATTGAAAATCTCATAGCTTCTCCAGACTTGGAACTTGTCCGGTGAAATTGTTTATACCGAAACCAAGAATTAAAATGTTAGAGGAATTTGTGATGGAAGGTGGAATTGAACCTGAGATTTGATTGTCACAAATTTCAAGTTTTGATATTGGGAAGGGTGTGGAACATGTTGGATGGAAGAGAGTCATTGAATTGGTTTTCTGGAACTGAGATTACAGTAAGAGATGACATGTTATAAAGACAAAAGGAAGTGCCCCCTTAGAACGTTGATAGGCACTGATAAATGCCAAGCTTTGAAGATGACATGTTTCTAGTGGAATATCTCCCTCCAAGTTCTTACTACCCATTGAGAGAGTGATGGAAACTTCTCTATGAATGATGAAATTTCTCCTGTTAACTTGTTATAAACAACACAGAAGAGTTGAAGTGTCTGAAGTGAGGCAATTCCGGTTTGTATTTGGCCAATCAGATTGTTCCCATTAAAGTACAAACTTTTAAAGACATTTACAATCTGTCAAATATTTTGGAATTTCTCCTAAGAATGTGTTATTTGGGACATAGAATTCTTGCAGCTATTGTTTGAGAGATTGAAGTTTCTGATGTGAGAGAGAATGCCTTCATGGGGGAGGTATGAATCCTTTCAACTTGTATCCTTCCAAGTTTAATTCCATAACTCTTTGATGCATGGAATTGTTATTGGAATTCAAGTGAATTGGATACAAGTGAAAGATGAAACATAAGTGAGAAAGTGATAAAGACCCATAAATCTAAAATCTTAAGGTTTTTGTTAAAGGTAGGTATCATGTTCTCTAATGTATTTGACTTGTGATCAATTGTTACCCAACAATTGCATGTGATTCCATTACAGTTACAAAAGTGAGTAGAAGTATTTGAGAAGTGGTAAGTGACCAGTCTCATTTTCTGAGCCAAATACAATTATGTTTGGGCTAAACCATAGTACAGTGAAATAAAGAGAGAAAGCAGGTGGAGAGACAGAGACCAAAACGTTGGTGACATGACAAAAGAAATGCTTTATTTGGTTCAGTAATGGCTGATTGTAGAATTCCTTTCTTAATTAGGTACCTATATACATAGGAGTTTGGTTAAGTGGGAAACAGAAGAGAAGCACATGTTATTCCTTTTGCTAATTTTTCATTTTGATTACAATCCTTAAACTTCAAGATCAGGTCAATAACCAATTGCAGATCATTCAAATATCAAGAAAATGAATCCCAGAAACAGTAACTTGTACCTAAGGACTCTGGATTCTCTGCAGTCACAAAAGTGATTCCATGAAATCATACCCATTAACTTAAGAAATGATTGGAAAATTCTATACATTTAGGACCTCAGAAAATCGTTGTGTAATATGAATAAAATACAAGCCATCTTTTCAATTTTCAGATTTTGATGTTTTAAGACGTGTTCTTCATATTCTTCTGTGTCAAATTCTTGTGTGCATTAGTACCGAAATTTCCGCTAAAATTGCTTTCATCTAATTTCAAATCAAAATAAGAAGATTGAAGTCCTTGTTGAATCACATGTTCATGCGCGTGAAGAGAAGAAAAAAGGGCAACAATGATACAAAGTAGATAGGGATTGATCGATGCAAATTCAGGAGCCATAACCCTCAAATTTACTATTACTAAAAGGGTTCAGAATTTTTTTAAATTATATATTTTCTTATAAAAATATATATTTTTATGAATAGAAAGAAATTGTTGTTTTATTTTATGTTTTTTTTTTTAAATTTGAATGTTATCTAACTTTAAAAATATGACAATATTGGTTGATAGTTTTACACTCACATCCTCCTTACTTTTAAAATAAATATTTATTTTACTTATATTTTTATTAAATATTCATTATTTTTAATGAATATTTTTCATTATTTTAATAAAGTAGTACTTTTCTCCTTTATTTTATTTGAAAATGTGATAGACTAAAATTTAAATAAAAACATATGAAAACAAAAAATTAAACTTTCAAAATATGAAAAAAAAAATATTAATGTAATTATTGTATATCAAAAATATCGTAAAAACTATATTCTTACTAAATTATAAATTGTTAAAATATAAAAGTTTATATTTAAAAAAATAATTTTCAATAAAAAAATGATTAAATTTAAAAAAATTATTATAATATATATTTTTAAAAATATAAATATAAATAAAATAAGAATAATTTTTTAATTTATTAATAACATGAGAAAGGTGAATGTTTAGTTTAAAATTAGAATGTAATATTTTTCTTTTTGTTTTAAGTTTTATTTTTCTGGGTATATTAGATTAAACACTAATCTTATTTATGGTATAGTGACTATCATGGATCAAACACGGTTTCCTATTATATAGATTATTTCTATAATGTGTCAACATCATCTTAAGAATATTTTAGGGAAAATAAGAGTAATTTTTCCATAATTAAATCATTTATTTTTATATAAAAGAATATTTAAATTTGTATTTTAAAATTCTTATTTTTTTTTTTAGTTTAAGTTTTAGAAAATGTGTTATTTTTAAATAAAATAAAGGAAACAAATATCATATATTAAAATTTAAGGTGATGAATGTGTATTTAAAATGATTATAATGAAATAATATTTAACAATAATAGTCAATGAGGGAAAATTTAAAACATTTTCATTAATACCAAAACATAAAAATTAAATTATAAACAAAAAAAAAGTAATATTTTGAAAAATATATAAGTAAATTAAAGTTGTGAAGAAAAAAAGTTATGAAATCATCTCTTTTAAAATTGAATATTCTTATGTGATCAAAGAGATGAAGAGATGGAATCTCTCTTCCAAGATACAAAATTATATAATAAATAGACAATAACATAAGAAATAATTAAATAAAAAAAATTAATATATCTTTTTAAGAAATATTAAAACTACATTATTTTTTAATATAATAAAATATATCATTTAAAATGAAATTATTTATCTAATTTTATATAGTATATATTTAAATATTTTTACATTAGTGGTTAGAGTGGAAATAATTGATGAGCAATGTATATGATATGATGACTTTGTGGGATCAATGACAATTAATTATTTTGGGAAATAAATGTAATATTTGCACACATGACTATTAATTAAAATAATTTTATCATTTACTAATATACTTTGGGATATTAATTAGTTCTATTCATAAAGTGATGTGTTAATACCAAAATTATGTGGTGATCAACATAAGAATGATGTCTAACAAAATTGTTTACATTGTGGTGATATGTTTGTAAAATTACATCAAAAATAAAGTAAAAGAAAATTTCAACTTGCGGGGATAGCTCAGTTGGGAGAGCGTCAGACTGAAGATCTGAAGGTCACGTGTTCGATCCACGTTCACCGCATTTCATTTTTTTTTTCTTTTTAAATTTTTCACTTGTTATTTTCATTTTTCTTTCACTTGTTATAGAGATGTGATTATTTTCAGCAGTAAAAAGTAAATAAATTTTATAATTAAATACTTTTTCATAATCTATTTTTATTAATAATTTTTTTATATGAATAAGAAGAAATATATAAGTTTATAAAGATACCAAAAATAAAGATTAAATATAATTTAATTGATCTATCTTTATTAACATTTTTTTATATGAATAGAAAGAAACAATTTTTTTTACATGAATAGAAAGAAATATCTAAGTTTATTAAGATATTAAAAATAAATATTAAATCTAATTTTACCTTAACAAAATAATATATACGATAATATATATATATATATATATGATTAATTTTCTTTTTATATTGAGAATTAAATATTTTTGAAGTGATCCAGTAATGAATAATATTATAAAACTATTAAGCTGAGAAGATAAAATTAAAAATGTATTTTTTATTAATATTATTAATTTACAATAAATTCTTACGTAATATAATTTGATGTTAAAAATCTAATTTTATTTCATGTTGTTCATAATTGATGAACTAATCGATAAAAAATAATTAGTCATTTAACTATGTAATGAATTAATTAATGTTATTTTTTAATTATAATAGGATCTTGAATTATCAATTAAGCATAATGTATAATAAGTTATCATATCTATTATTTATACTATTATTATGAAATTAATTACAACATTAAGTAACAATTATCAACTATATTACATAATTGTTAAAATTTCATAATATAAAACAGACATTCTCTTGGCAGCATAATTGGCATTGATTAATTTTACATATAATTTTATTTTTTCACTTATTAAAAATATAATTATTGTAAAATAAACAAGCACATCATAATAACAAAATTAATACAAATAAAATTTACAATTATATTTTTATTATCACAATCATTCATTTAATCATATTTTAAATAATTAAACATAATAAAATTCTTATTCATATAAAATTATTCACATTCACTTAAAATATTATATATTCTTTTAAAAAAATACATAAAATCACTTATCTATGATACCGTTAGGAATTTAGGAGAGGGGTTAATTACGGAAAGATTTTCATCAATGGGATAAACCAACTCACCTTGAACTCCTAATAATAAGTGAGAAAGACACACAAACTCTTAGTCTTAAGGTTTTGAGGAAGAAGTTAAGTCATATTCACTTATAATGTTATTGGTTTATCCTCATTAATGAAAATCCCTGACAATAAGTGCAGTTAAAATTTGTATCATTTTCTAACTGCATAATATCTTTATACTAAAATATAACTAAAGTTTATCTCAATTTAATATTTCTAAAATTTTACATATATATATATATATATATATATATATATTATATTAAATAATATTTTTTAATAATTTTTTATTCAAAACACATAAATAATATATAATAATTTTTTATATAAATATTTTAAAATTATTTAAAAATTTTATAGTCAAAAAATAAAAAATTATCTAAATTGGTAAAACATTTATTTGATTTTTTATAAATTTTATCTAATTAAAATTAAATTATGATGATTAGTCAAATAATATTCAATAAAAAAATAAATCAAAGTAAATACTCTTAATTTAAATTAATTCAGTTGTTAACTTGTATACATTTTTAAAAAAATATATTAATAATATAAATTTATCACCAAATAATTTTAAATTAACATGAAATAGTACATACATGATCTATTAGTGAGTTTTGAGAATAAGATTTTTAATTAAAACTTGTTGAATAATTAAATAATTAATGTAAAATTTAAGCTAATAATATCATTTGATCATTTTCATTTATATAATTATAAAGTGAATTCGAAATAAAATTGATAAGTTTATAGTTATATAAAAGAAATGAAAAGAAGTTTGGTGAATGATATGAAAAAGATTGTGTAGAGTATCAAAACGGTGCCGTACATGTATAGATTTTCAATGTTTTGTTTTCGACATACCCTCTGATGGGAAGTTGCCAACTCCTAACTGTCTGTCCCCAGGATTTGTCTCTCTTTCCGCCTCGCTCTCTACTTTTTAATTTTTTTACAATATATTTAATTATAAAATTATTTTTTAAATTATAATTAATTAATTTTTTTTAGTAGAATGAAGGAAATAATTATTAATTTTATACACTAAATTATTAAATATGGGAAGAAAACCGTGATAAATTTGGAAAATAGCATTATATATTCATCTAAGTATTAAAAAAAACACAATCTTACTAATTTTAAATTGAACAATTATATGTCAGTTTTTCAAAATATTCACATAATATTTATAATAATCCTTTAAATTTAATACATAATTTTTCTTTAAAAAATTCGTTAAACATAACTTATTTAAATGCTTAATTTTAAATATAATGTGATAAATGGTTTATGAATATAATGTGAGTATCTTTAAAACAGATGTTGGTATATATATATA